>JAPXFY010000024.1:11466746-11509246 GCA_030674185.1 Monoplex corrugatus
TCCTATCTATATCTATGCCTTGATCAAGGGCGAGGCATGATATTCAGCATGTCATCTATGTTCCTATCTATATCTATGCCTTGATCGAAGACAAGACGTGATAATCTGCATGTCATCTACGTTCCTATCTATATCTATGCCTTGATCAAAGACAAAACGTGATAATCAGCATGTCATTTATGTTCCTATCTATATCTATGCCTTGATCGAAGACAAGACGTGATAATCTGCATGTCAGCTATGTTCCTATCTATATCTATGCCTTGATCGAAGACAGGACGTGATGATCAGCATGTCAGCTATTATCCTATCTATATCTATGCCTTGATCGAAGACAAGACATGACATCCAACATGCATCTATGTTCCTATCTATATCTATGCCTTGATCAAAGACAAGACGTGATAATCAGCATGCCATCTATGTTCCTATCTATATCTATGCCTTGATCAAAGACAAGACGTGATAATCAGCATGTCATCTATGTTCCTATCTATATCTATGCCTTGATCAAAGACAAGACGTGATGATCAGCATGCCATCTATGTTCCTATCTATATCTATGCCTTGATCAAAGACAAGACGTGATAATCAACATGTCATCTATGTTCCTATCTATATCTATGCCTTGATCAAAGACAAGACGTGATATTCAGCATGTCATCTTTGTTCCTATCTATATCTATGCCTTGATCAAAGACAAGACGTGATATTCAGCATGTCATCTTTGTTCCTATCTATATCTATGCCTTGATCAAAGACATGATTAACAGCATGTCACCTCTATTTATGTCTCTGGCGTAACGCAGTGTGGTGCGGGTTGACAGGCCACGCTTGGTTAGCTCTGCGTATTGGATGTCAGACATGATGGGGTTGTGTTCAATCCTCTTTAGCAAGGGTCACAGCAGACGTCAGTCATTTCCTAGCAACCTGCCAACCGTCTTTGTTGTTTCCTGAAGTCGCTTTGTTCTTCTTTCGTGTGTCGCCAGGGGGAACCTACGGTTTCGCTGAAGTCGTTTCGCTTCTCCTTTGATCTTAGCGGCATCCACCCTCCCTGTCGGCTGACGTCTTATTTGCTCTTGTTTTGCCTACAGGACGGGATTCGTTTCGTCTTTTACTAAACCACCACGGCCTTAAACGATTGATCGGCTCAACACACCCAAACATTTTAAAAGATCTTAAGACACTTAAGGAATTAACAAGCCGGTGTGGACATGGAATTTTGTGATGTGAGACATGAGTAGGATATACGACGACGATCAAGAAAAGCTATCATCATCATCATCATCATCATCATCATCATCATCATCATCAAGTGCCCTGCTGCATGGCGTTGGCGATCATGGCCCTCCATATGTATCTATCCCTTGTTGCCGCAAGCACATCTTCCACCTTCTCTGTCCTCGTCCACCCTGCAAGTCAATCCAATATTTTCTCCCTGGGTCTACCTGGTGCTCTCTTTACCTTCAGCTTTCCTGTTGTAACCAGGTGCTCTAATTCCCCTTTCCTCATAAAATGGCCTATATGCGAGACAAAACAAGAAAAGCTATCAGGAGACAGAATGTATGTCTGGAATGGATGAAGACTTCCTTTCTGGCGAGAGAGACAACGCTGATGTGATTTTCAGAGGCGTGCACGCATGGCTTACACTTATTATCTGTTCCCACCTCCCACTTTAACCCTTGGACTCCTGTACCCTATCTCCCACTTGCAAAACTTAACCCTTTGACTCCCTGACCTTGTCTACCAGCTTCCTGCAGGAAGCTGGTGGATAAGGTCAGGGATTCAAAGGGTTAAGTTTTTGCTTTGATACCATGGTTGGCAATGGCCTGATGCTGGTGGACAGGGTGTGGGAGTCAAAGGGTTAATGGAGTGTTGTTTGTTTATAAGTCATCTGCCCCTCTTTTACTTCCTGGTAGTGTTTTGGTTGGTTGGTTGGTTTGTTGGTTGGTTGGTTTGTTGGTTGGTTGGTTGGTTGGTTGGTTGGTTCTTGGTTGGTTGGTTGGTTGGTTGGTCGGTTGGTTGGTTGGTTGGTTGGTTGGTTTCTTTGTTTCTTTGTTTGTGTCTTTGTTTGCTTTGCTTTGTTCGTTTTAGACTTGAATAAGTACATTATTTTTAAGAATCGAATAAATAGATGTTCGACTGAACTGACGTTTGAACAGTTAACCCATCCAAAACACACACACACACACACACACACACACACACACACACACACACACACACACACACACACACACAGCACGCACCACACACACACACACACACACACACACACATACACACACACAGAGGCACACACGCGTGCATACACATACACATACACACAGAGGCGCGCGCACACACACACACACACACACAAACACACACAAACACATACTCACAAACACACACATACATACACATACCCGCGTGCTCACATATACATGCAACATGCACAAACGCGTGCACACACGCACTCACACACACGCTCGCGTGCACATACGCATGCGCACACATACACACACACACTAAAATCAAAGGCGAAACGAGAGCATCAACCTGTCGTAAATTGCCAAGGAGAATCGAGCTTAAGCGAAACTAATCTAGGTGAAACTAATCTAGGCGAAACTAATCTAGGTGAAACTAATCTAGGTGAAACTAATCAAGGTGAAACTGATCTAGGTGAAACTAATGTAGGCGAAACTAATCTAGGTGAAACTAATCTAGGCGAAACTAATCTAGGTGAAACTAATCTAGGTGAAACTAATCTAGGTGAAACTAATCAAGGTGAAACTGATCTAGGTGAAACTAATGTAGGTGAAACTAATCTAAGCCAAACTAATGTAGGTGAAACTAATCTAGGTGAAAATAATCTAGGTGAAACTAATCTAGGTGAAACTAATCTAGGTGAAACTAATCAAGGTGAAACTAATCTAGGTGAAACCAATCTAGGTGAAACCAATCTAGGTGAAAATAATCTAGGTGAAAATAATCTAGGTGAAACCAATCTAGGTGAAAATAATCTAGGTGAAACTAATCTAGGTGAAACTGATCTAGGTGAAACTAATCAAGGTGAAACTAATCTAGGTGAAAATAATCTAGGTGAAACTAATCCAGGTGAAACTGATCTAGGTGAAAATAATCCAGGTGAAACTAATCTAGGTGAAAATAATCTAGGTGAAACTAATCTAGGCAAAACGAAGTGCACCATTGCCGCCATGCCTGTAATGGGTGCTGCCATATCATATAACCTTGGTGATTTTATTTCTTTAATGGGACTGTGTCGTCACGTCTATTGCATATTGGTAATACCATTTGAGATTGTCACCACGTCTATTTGTAATACCATTTCCCTTTTCCTCCTTTTCTTCTGCTAATCTCGTTATTAGTTGTGTTCCCATGGAGGACTGTTGGGGCACGGCAACAGACAAGATCCGCTGTCTCTGTCTTTGGGATGCAGCAACAAGCAGTTCGCGTATAGAACTCTATTGTGACTGCACTTGCCACAGCTGAGCTCTCCTGCTGGCCTAGGGCTGCCACAGTAAAATCACTGAGAACCGGGTGCAAGTGAACTTATCCGTCGATTTTAGACAAAGAAACCGGTAAAACGTAGCTGAAGCGTTCAACGGAAGTTCCCTCCACAAGGGAAGCAACTGCCAACTACTAAATCATTAGCATAACAAAAGTAGAGGAAGTTATATACCCTAGACCGTCTGTTACTATGATTGAAGTAGCCCGTCCTCAGTGAGAGCTCAGCTGTTACTTCGATCGAAGTAGCCCGTCGTCAAAGAGTTTTTAAATTAAGGCTGGTCCCATCTTTGTGATTTGCCGTCCAGTTCTTCCTCTGTCAAATTCTGTGATGGTCTTCTTCCAGCATACCCTGAAGAGTTAAGGGCCGAGACATTTGCTTGACGGGGGTTTCTCCTCTCTGAGGACCTTCTGCTGTCCAGCTCTCCCCTGAGTGTTTTTTTACTACTGTGACCAAACAGCAAAGAAAACAAACGAGACAGTCTTGATGGAGGCAGACACAAGCAGATCATTCATAAGGAAGATTAGGAAAAGACAGGCAATATTTATAGGCCATTTTATGAGGAAAGGGGATTTGGAGCACCTGGTCACAACGGGAAAGCTGGAGGGAAAGAGAGCACCAGGTAGACCCAGGGAGAAAATGCTGGACGGACTTGCGGAGTGGCTGAAGACGAGGAGGGTGGAGGAGATGCTAGGGGCGGCAAGAGATAGAGACAGATGGAAGTCCATGATCGCCAACGCCATGCCGCAGGGCACCTGATGATGATGATGATGATGACCAAACCGAGCAATCTTGTTTGTTTTCCTGTTATCCTTGTTGATTCTTACTTTGTGTGTGTGTGTGTGTGTGTGTGTGTGTGTGTGTGTGTGTGTGTGTGTGTGTGCGTGCGTGTGTGTGTGTGTGTGTGTGTGTGTGTGTGTGTGTGTGTGTGTGTGTGTTTGTGTGTGTGTGTGTGTGGCCATGTTTGTGTTTATGTTGGGGATCGTCAGTTCCCCTACTCTTGGTGATTTTATCCAAGGATCTCTGTCGTGGTGGTTTCTATTTATGTGTTCAAATGATGCGAATAAATCCATTTATCCATGTCAAAGTATGCACGTTGCACATTACATAGCAATAAAACTGATTAAAGGATGAAGTTTGGGTTGCCATGTTCATGCATCAATTCAGTATAAACATGGTTAAATACATACATTAATGTCGTATAAACATAGCTTATAAAAAAAATGTACAATGAAATCAGAAATATATTGCACTAACACCTGTCTGCAAAGGATATATAATAAAGAAATATGTATTAATTCAACTGATAAATATAGTCTCAAATATAACATGAAATCAGAAATATATTGTACTAACACTTGCCTGCAAAGGATATATAATAAAGAAGTATCTATTAATTCAACTGATAAATATAGTCTCAAATATAACATGAAATCAGAAATATATTGTACAAACACTTGCCTGCAAAGGATATATAAGAAAGAAATATGTATAATTCAACTGATAAATATAGTCTTTCACACCTACGCATCCATGGAAACAAACACATACAATTTTTACATACATACACAGGGGGAAGAGGGTACGGGTTTATTCATTAATGCGGTATAAACATAGACATGAACAAGAAACACAAGAGGGTGCTGTATGGGACTCAGAGCAACAATACCTCACCATTCTCTGGACAATCACCTCCCAGCTCCCAACAACACAAGGTAGCCATTTCACCCAGTAAAGGGGGGCTATCCATGCGCTTCATCACCCATTCCGACCCAGTGATCAGTCACCTTGTTTACAAACGAAATGGCAAAGTGGGGAAATTGTTATTGTTCTTTAAAGCCCAGCCGACTGCGTAGAGCCATATCAGGGCTATAACCGCTTCAAAACTTACAAAACTTCAACAGGAAAAAAACCAAACGTAATCAATGCATTCGCGCACATAACCTAAGGACATGCCCCTGGCGTTGACCACTCCGTCCAATTTATCGCACAGGGGATTTAAAAACAAAACTCACATGAGTACAAATTTAAGCATACTTAAGGACACCAAAACATATATAAAAACGGGCATAAATTACCAAAATTACTTCCGCATACCTCACCTAAGTAGAGCCAAAAATGCACGTAACACATGTTCCAAATTATCAATCCTAAGAAAAGTATGTAAGATTTTATCGAACACATACAGCTGAATGGACCAACAAGTCAGAAAATGATAGGAAGAAATGACAAAAAATAAAGGAACAAGGCAGAAACAAAGGAGTGACAGAAAAGAGGAAATTTCTAGCACAGAACTTCCAGAAGGTGGGGATGTTATTTGTACTGAAAGTGCCCCGGCATCCCCACGGGGAGGGGGGGGGGGGGGAGCAAATGGGGAAATGACAAACCTTGGAACATAGCTATAGCTATTCAACGTGTATCAACCAGGTCCAGTCCAGCCACCGGATCAAGGGAGACTGAAAGAGCCTTCTCTCTCCTTACTCTTGGTCTTCATCTCTCTACTGAGCAGCCTACCCATTGGCCAGCTCGCATAGCTGCAAGTACTTCTCCCTTTACTATAGTTTCGAGTTAAGCAGTCGGAAGCTCCCAACGTTGCTTTACCATAATCACAGGGGTGTGCTCACAGCCGTATAAGTGGTCAGTCGTGATGGTTTAGACGCAGCCCATTTTGCTGCTCAACTAGGTCTCACATGCCCCCCCTTCGCCCCACGTTGGGTTGCTGGGGGCTCTTTCGGTATAAATAGTATCCCCACCTTCTGGAAATTCTGTGCTAAAAATTTCCTCTTTTCTGTCACTCTCTTTGTTTCTGCCTTGTTGCCTTGCTTTCTGTCATTTCTACTTATTTTCTGCCTTAATGGTCCATTCACCTGTATTTTTTCGATAAAGTCTTACGTGCTTTTTCTTCGGATTGATAATTGGGTACATGTATTAAGTGCATTTTTGGCTCTAAGGAGGTGAGATATGCGGAAGCAATTTTAGGTAATTTATGCCTGTTTTTATATACGTTTTGGTGTCCTTATGTATGCTTATATTTGTATTCAGGTGTGTTTTTAAAAAATCTCCCTGTGCGATAAATCGGACGGAATGGTCCTACGCCGGGCGCATGTCCTTAGATTATGTGCGCGAATGCATTGATATGTGTACTTAATTTTCTTTTCGTTTTTTTTTTCCTGTTGTGGTTTTGTGTATTTTGAAGCCGTTATAGCCCTCATATGGCTCTGCGCAGTCGGCTGGGCTTTAAATAACAATAAAAGTAAAGTAAAGATCTCACATGCCCCCAAAGTCATATTAAGTTTGCTGTGTTTCCGAGCCGTCACCGGGGGCTTTCCTTGCTGTCGTCATGCCTATTTCACTGAACTGGATTAACCCTTTGACTCCCGCACCCTGTCCACCAGCATCCTGCATTGTCAACCATGACAGCAAAGCAAAAACTTAACCCTACCATTACCTCACCCTATCCACCAGCTTCCTGCAGGAAGCTGGTGGATAGGGTGAGGAAATGAAAAGGTTAAGTTTTGCAGCTGGCGGATAACGTGCGGTAGTGAAAGGGTTAAACTGTATTGAATTAAGGTAGAACATAACACGTAAATCTAAAAAAGAAATGCATTGCACTCTCATCTTAGAACTTAACCCTTTGACTCCCGCACCCTGTCAGCCACCGTCCTGCTTTCTCAACCATGCTAGCAAAGCAAAAACAATCCTTTCACTCTCTCACCCTACCCACCCCACCAGCTTCCTGCAGGAAGTCAAAGGGTTAAGTTTTTGCAGTTGGTAGATAGGGTGAAGGAGTCAAAAGGTTAATTAAGTCCACACTAACATCGATGTACACGAAATACCTACTGGTTTCCATCATTGGGTTTTCATCTGGATACAGTAAATAACACATACACATACACACACTCACACACACACACACACACACACATACACACACTCACACACACACACACTCACACACACACACATACACACACTCACACACACACACACACACACACACATACACACACTCACACACACACACACACACACACACACACCACACACACACTATTCACACACACTCACACACACACACACCACACACAAACACACACACACACACACACACACACACACACACACACACACACACACACACATACACACACACATTCACATTTACAAACACACACAAAACACACACACAGACACACACACACACACACACAAACACACACACACAAAACACACACACACAAAAACACACACAGACACATACACACACAAACACTCACATATACACACAAACAAACAAACAAACAACACAAAGGCAACACGTAGACACATTTACAAGACTGAGCTGACACATCGTAGAACAGGAAGAGAAGGGGGTGAAGGGAGGCAAGGGACACAATGCGCATAGCAAAAGGGAGGTAACACGTAACAGTAGCAGTTGACACATCGTAGAACAGGAAGAGAAAAGGGTGAAGGGAGGCAAGGGACATAATGCGCTTGGCAAAAGGGAGGCAACACGTGGCGAGGAAGCTTATTATTGCTTTAAGTAGATTGTGTGCGTGTGGGACAGGGAGAGGACAGACAGGCGACAGAGACTGGAGGACGGAGGAGACGATGGAGAAAGAAATCATCATCATCATCATTCAGGTGCCCTGCCGCTTGACGTTGGCGATCATGGACTTCCATCTATCTCTCATTGCCCTAGCATCTCTCCCACCTCCCTCGTCCCCAGTCACTCTGCAAGTCCGTCCAGCATTTTCTCCCTAGGTCTACCCGGTGCTCTCTTTCCCTCCAGCTTTCCCGTTGTGACCAGGTGCTCCAAATCCCCCTTCCTCATAAAATGGCCTATGAATGTTGCCTGTCTTTTCCTAATCTTCCTTTTCTTATGAGTGATCTACTTGTGTCTGTCTCCATCAAGACTGTCTCATTTGTTTTCTTTGCTGTCCATGGAACTCTCAGCATTCTTCTTAGAAACCACATCTCGGCTGCCTCAATCTTGTTCTGGCTTTGTTTGTTGACTGCCCACGCCTGACATCCGTACAACAGTACTGGTTCTATATAACATTCAAGAACTCTCTTCCTGATGTTAATTGAAAGGCATTTGTTGGTAAGAATGCCTGTCAGAGAAAGACATAGGACAGACAAAGAAGGGGTACAGAAAGAGGAGAACGAAGCAAGAAGAGGAAGAACAGAGCGAGGACAGACTATGGAGAGGAGGAAGAACAAAGAAAGGACGGGGGACAAAGAGAATAGGAAGGTCTAAGAGAGGCGGAGAACACAGAGAATAGGATGAACAGAGGAAAGACAGTGGGAAAAAAAAGGTAAAACAAAATGTGACTGCTGGATCTTGAGGGTAAAAGCAAAATATTAAAAAATACCTTGTTAGTATAAGATCCTTGGGAGTATAAAACAGAACGTTTCGAGCTCAAGTGAAAAAAAAGGATAGACAGAGGGAGGAAGAGAAAGAAGAGAAGAGACAGAGAGAGGACGAGGAACAGAGAGTAAACGAACAGAAAGAATAGGGACAGAGGAGGATGTAACAGAGCGAGAGAGAGAGAGAGAGAGACAGACAGACAGACAGACAGAGACAAAGAGAGAGACAGAGAGAGAGAGAGAGAGAGGAGAGAGACATACTCAAAAATGATCTATGAAACCTGATAATTTAAACACAGAGATCCTTTGGAAAAGGCCAGTTCAGCTCTATATCACGCAAGCAGAATCAGGTGCCTAAAAGTCAATCTTGATACCAATAATCCAATGATAAATCGATCACCACATGACAATAAATTGCTGTTCGACCTCGCATTTCAAGCGAATAAAATCAGTATTTGTATCCCATCAGTTTTTAATGTCTTTCTGCGGTTGGCATCGAGCGCAGATTAATCATTTTTAATTGATAGGTCATCGTAACGCAGTCTTTGATTCCATGTCAGTCTTGAGTTTGTGTATGTCTGAAGCAGCACTTTATTTTGGCAGTTTGGTCGGTTGATTAATTGGTTAGCTGGCTCGTAGTAAGACTTTTGTTGTTATTGTTATCGTTCTTGTTGTTTTTACTTCTGGTGTTCATGTTTTTGTTGTCATTAACATTGTTCTCACTGGGTTATTTTCAGGCCAATGTGTGTGTTCGTTGCTTGATTTAACGTCTTTTCACTATAAGTGATATTAGACGGGGAAAAAATGGCATGGAGGATGAAATAAGGGGGGGGGGGGGTGTGTGGAGGGGAGAGGGGAACAGAGTAAGGGACGTAAAAAAAATTAAAAGGAAGCGGCAAGGTCTTAAGAAAAAGGATGTGGATGAACAGAGAAATGAAACTAGAACAACGCTAACATCAATAATGTAAAAGAAAAATCGTCATAAAAACAAAACAAAACAAAAATAATCATAATTATAATAATAATCTTAAAGTAACGCATTAACAGGACTGTGAACCAATGATTCTGAAATTTTAACTAACAAAACTTGATCCGATACTACTTCTTTAAAATGCGTTTCAAGATAGTTTCCTTGTGTAAACGTCTTTGGTAAAAAGGAACGAAGCTTTCTGCAGTAAAACAAACAGTGATACAATGTGAATTGTTCGCCACAAATACATAAAACGTTGTTACAATATTTTGTTTTCAAAGCGTTCAGTTGAATGCGAAAATATGTCATAACAATTAATCTCAAATGATATAACGAGGAATACTGCAAATTTTTACAGATATTTTGAACTGAAAGTTTGATTCTTTTTTGAGACACAAATTTTTCATTTAAATGTTCATGAAATCGAATCCATGATGCTAATTCTAGCGAGTTGTAAGCTTCTTTTACCGAGGTGTTAACATGTAATTCTATGGAATTTTCAGAATGGAGGGCACCGGATTTAGCTGCTCTGTCAACTACGTTGTTGCCATGAAGACCAACATGAGAAGGCACCCAGCATAAATTGATTTCCGAACCATTTATCTTTAAACAATGTATTAGATGATTTGCCTCAATAATTAAGTCAGGTCTTGTGTCTGTATCAAAAGACTGTAAGGCATATAATACAGATTTTGAATCAACAAAGAGAACTACTTTGAATGACACAGGCCGAAGGCTTATTAAATAATGCAACGCTTGAACAACAGCGACCAATTCTGCTGTATATATAGATACATTTGCCCCAATGAAAAAAGACTTTTTAATGTTAAATTTTGGAACATAAAAGGCTGCTCCAGCGCTCTGGTTTGCTAAGACTGACCCATCGGTAAAAATGTGGAGGTGGGTACTGTACTTTTCATCGATGTGTTCACAAGCTGTGGATAGCGTAATGTTGACATTATCATCTTTTTTAACTTTTGCATAATCGAGATCAAATGTGGCATTTAGCATTTCCCATGTAGGGATAGGCGTTATCGTTGGTTTCTCAGCAATTTCATCTATTGTTATGTTGGACTGTTTGATCAGGCCAGATATGTAAGTTGCGGCTGTAATTTGTGATGAAATGTTTTTTGCTCGTTTTGGAAAGTCAGTATCAGACCTGATCTTAATTTCTTTGCTCACAAAATTATCCACTTGTGAAGTAGTTCTAATTGCAAACTTTGCTGTAGCTAACTCACGATGGTTGTTTAAAGGTAGAATTCCAGCAACTTTGTACGTTTCCAGAGTAGAAGCATGAGTTGGTACACCTAGTGCAATTTTAAGACTTTTGCAGTCCAAGCTCTGAATCTTTTTTAGTAAATATTTGGGTGCATTGAAGAAAACTTCTTGCGCGTAGGATAATTTAGACCTGACCAGCGCTGTTGACAGATGAATCAGTACATTTGTATCCATTCCCCAGGGTAATTTGCTTATTATCTTTAGAAAATTTAAGGTTTTTCGAGCTTTTGTTAAAATATAATCAAAATGGACATTCCAGCTTAATTTGGACGTGATGTAAACTCCCAGGAATTTTACAACCTGTTTGTAATTTAACACTTCACCAAGCAATTTGAAAATAGGCAAGTTATTTGAGTTACCACCAGGATCAAACAGCATCATGTTAGTTTTTTCTGCTGACAACGACAGCCCATTTTCTAACATATAGTTTCCAAGATTATCAAGATCAATTTGATACAACTTCCTGATGTAATTTCGCGTTCTCTGTGGAGTTGTCTTTTTTAAAGTGATATTCATCCAAGTGCATATATCATCAGCGTACTGTACTAAAACAACACGATTTGAAAGAGCTTTAGGAAGATCCTGTATAAGGATATTAAATAAAATAGGTGCTATCACTGAACCTTGTGGAATCCCCATGTCGAGGCATCGTGAAGAAGAATAACTAGCTCCCACTCTTGCCTGAATTGTTCTATTAGCTAAAAAAGATTTAATGTAATTGAACATATTGCCCGATAAACCAACAGATTTTAGCTTGAACAATAAACGTTTATGCCAAACTTGATCGTAAGCTTTTTTCACATCAAAGAAAGTAGCTAAAACACTTTTTCTGCGGGCAAACTGTTGTTTGATCTGAGTTGTAAGTTTAACTAGGTGCTCAACTGCGGATCTTCCTTTTCTAAAACCTGCCTGGTTTACCGGAATAACGTTATTTTTATCACAGTAGTGTAAAAGTCTGTTTAAGACCAATCTTTCCATTAGTTTGCTTGTATGGGACGTTAAAGCAATAGGTCTGTAACTGTTTTTATCGGTTTTCGATTTTCCTGTTTTTAAGATTGGTATAACTATAGACTTTTGCCAGATTTGTGGCACAGTTCCAGTAACCCAGCATTTCTGCAAAATTTTGTGTAGGAAAATAAGGTAGCTTTCAGGGAGATGTTTAATCATTTCAGTCGAAACTGCATCAACACCTACCG
Source organism: Monoplex corrugatus (assembly GCA_030674185.1). Taxonomy (NCBI): domain Eukaryota; kingdom Metazoa; phylum Mollusca; class Gastropoda; order Littorinimorpha; family Ranellidae; genus Monoplex; species Monoplex corrugatus. The sequence continues at coordinate 11,479,072 of JAPXFY010000024.1, forward strand.
AACTCTTTTTGTTGTGTAGAGACAGTACTGTGTTTTTTAGCTCTTCTAAGGTGATTGGAGAATTAAACCAGAGATCATTCTGTGGTACTGGATCAGTGTAGATTGGGTTGTAATCTTCCATTTCTCTGTGATGTTTGCAGTCTGGAGATAAACCTTCAACTTTACTGTTTTTGGCGAACAGATCCACAAAAGTTTCTGCTTTGTCCATGTCTGAAGGAAATGTGTTACATGTTTCAATCATTATCGGACACCTAGGTAAGTTGGTTCCATCCTTCATTTGTTTCATTTTCGTCCAGACTTTATGGAAATCTTTGAAATCTGAAATTTCTTTTGTGCAGAATGATGCCCAATAATCTTTCTTTGCTTCAGCAATGATTTTGTTACATTGGATGTTAGCTTTTTTCATTTCGACATGATCCTCAGGTTTCCGGCTTTTGATGTAGATTTTGAATTTCTCCCTTTTATATTGAACTGCTTTCTCACATGCCTCTGTCCACCAAACATTACCCAATCGATTATTTGATCTAGAAGATTTGAGTTTCGGAATCGATAGGTCTGCAGCGGCTAAAATTGACTCTTGGAATTTAGAAAACATAATGTCTACATTTTCACTTTCATAATGTCTGTAATCTTGATTAGCTAGAGCAGTTCGAAATAAGGACCAGTCAGAACGCTTGTAATTATATTTTGGAATAATTTCAGGAGAGCTGTCTTTCATCCTGATGTTTTTGTCAGTTATGGTTATGATGATAGGTAGGTGATCGCTTCCCAAAGTGTCTCTGTGAGTTTCCCAGGTACAGGATGGTGCTAATTCTGGTGAGATTAGAGACAAATCGATGGCTGTCGCCCTGTGTTTGGAAACATCAGGGATCCTAGTGACACTACCATCATTTAGAAGGTAAAGCGAACTATCAACGACATTTTCTACCAAACGATTGCTCGTAACAGTAGAACAGTTCTTTTCCCAAAATGGGGAGTGGGAATTAAAGTCTCCACCTATTAGCCATTTACCACGCTGCTGATCTTGGATAGTGCGCAGCCATTCTGTGTTGTGGTCATTTGGACCTGTTGGTAGGTAGACTGACAAAACGTTAATGTTTAGAGAATTGCTTAATTGGACAGTGGCAGCACAAGCATGCAGATCTTCGCTTGATTTCAAAACTGGGGAAGTAAGTAAGCAGTATTGTAATTCTTTGAGTATATAAATCGCGGTGGATACCTTCTTCCCGTGATTCCCACATTCATAGACTGGAGGATAATAATAATTGGGGAAATTGGGAAGCTTGGTAGCGACAACATTCATCGACTGTAGAATCAAAATTTCACACCTATTTGATGCTAGGAAATGCTCCAAGTAAGCCGAATTGGTGGAAAGGGATCTACAATTCCATTGCAAAAACTTGACTTGGGATTGTTTTCGCATTGCTGATATTGGTTAATCTCCAACTTTCTATTAACTGTTATTTATGGTCGATAATAATGAATACTTTGATTTTCTGTGTCCAGGAGAACTGGACAGAAAGAAAATTACGTAATTACTTAGACTACAAAGTAAAGATAACAAAATTGTAGCAAAATCAATAAAAAGAAAATTACATAGTCCAACGTACGAATAACTTATAAAGGTGATAATAGATTACAAGGGATAACAAATAACCAAAAATCAAAATAATGGCATTCACGTCTTCAAATGTACAGAGTGTATAGTCTGACCGAGTCTTGATAGTCGGACTAAAACCTAGTTATTGTTTATTTTCAGCAGAAGAAATGTCAGAGATGACGAGGAAAAAGTCCTGTGACATGAACATTAAGTATTGTATATGTAATACTGTTATTTCAAAACATATTATACGGCCACCATGGTGTGTAGTTGTCAAAAGGGTGGTACTGTCCTCTGGAGAATCTGGAAGGGTGTAGCTGTGATGATCTTGATCTTGATGTTCTCCTTGGAGTCTCCCAAAATAGGTCTCGAATGTGTCTTCCAAGATTTCCTGCAATGATGCTACTTCCTCTGGTGGTGGGGTGAATGTCGTCTTTTAGAAATTGTTGAGTGGTACGAAGGTTCTCATGTGATACAAAAGAAATATTTTTCATATCAACAAGTTCAGCAGATAGAAAAGCGTTGAACAGATTTCGTTGAACCTCCATTCGGGCCTGCCGTACAGGGGCAACCTTACTAACGACTAGTTTAGATTTTGGATGTTCTTGTGCTATTTGTTTTATGCCTGAAGCGAGATATTTAGTTGTTGCAGGGAGATCTTTGCTGTTCAATTCATGCACACCACAGTGAAAAACAATACAGTCTGCTGAATCATCAAATTTGGAAAAGGCCATATCTAATGAGCTTTTTATGTTATGAGGGTCGTTCACAGGGCACGAGTCTCCTTCAAAACCGTACGATCGTCCCAGTCTTCTTGAGTTGACACCTTTCAACACAGAGTCGTGGACAGTGAGAACGTACGGAAGATCGTGGGTCTTTTTATGTTGTTTTGAAATATTTTCAGAACGGGATGGTGTAGGCCTATGTTTGGGAAGCGAAATGACGTCTTTAGTTGGTATGACGTCATGACGTTGTTCTTTCTTGTTTTTTATTTTATTTTCAGGCACTTTTGTTGCTTGCTGTTTAGTTTTGCTGCTGGGTTTTGGTGCCTTGAGGTTTCGGGTCTGTTTGTCGTCCTGCTTGCATGTGTGGTTTTGTTTCAGTGCCTCAGCGTAGGTGGGATGTGTGTCATGTAGATCCGTCTGTGTGTGACAGTTACGGGTTGTCATGGTGATGTTCTTTTTTTGCTGGTTAGTGAGTAATAATAATAATAATAATAATGTGCACTTATTAAGCGCCTTTTCACCCGAAGGTGCCCAGGGCGCTTTACAAACAATTCAATACAGAACAAAAATGACAATTACATCAAGAATATATACAAATGCAAAAATCAAACACACTCACCCACACACCCAAACACACACACACACACCCACGCACACACACACACACACACACACACCCACGCACACACACACACACACACACACACACACACACACACACACACACACACACACACACACACACACACACACACACACACGCACAAACTTATGCTGACAAAAGGAATTATCAAAAATACAGAAAGTTGAGATTAAGCAGAGCAGGTTCACGCAAATAGATGAGTTTTCAGGGCCGACTTCAAAGTAACTTTGGAATCAGCGAAGCGAACTGTTTGTGGCAGACTGTTCCAGACTGAAGGACCGTTATAATGAAAGGCTCGCTGGCCAAAGGTTTTGGTTCTGATCTTTGGAATACAAAGGATGCGTGTGTCTGCGGAGGAACGGAGCTCTCTTGACGGTGTATAGAGCTGTAAGAGAGAGGACAGGTAAGAGGGACAGGAGGAAGTGACACAGTTATAACAGAGAGTGGAGATTTTGAACTGAATCCTCGCATTTACGGGAAGCCAGTGTAGAGTTCTGAGTAAGGGCTGAACATGATCTTTCTTGGACGCTTTCAAAATTAACCTGGCTGCTGCATTTTGAACTTTCTGAAGTTTCTCTAGCAAATAATGTGGGCAACCAGACAAGAGAGAATTGCAGTAGTCAATGCGTGACAAAACAAACGCACAAACAAGGACTTTTGTAGCATCAACTGTGAGAAAGTGACGGATTGAAGCAATACGTCTCAGCTCAAAGTATGCAGACCTGCATGTATTTGTCACATGCAGGTTCATGGACAAAGTACTGTCTAGGTAGACACCTAGGTTCTTAACACTAGATGAAAACTGAATGTGGCTCCCACAAATGTCTATAGATAGCGGAAGTACCTGAGAACTAGATACTCTGTTTGAAGCGACAAGCATGGCTTCCGTCTTACCATCATTAAGCTGCAGTTTATTGGCAGTCATCCACTGCTTCACTTCAGAAACGCACTCCTGAAGGCTCCGAAAGGCAGACTCGACCTCATCCGGCGGACTAGAAACTTGGAGCTGCGAATCATCGGCATAAGACTCAAAGGACACAGGAAAACGTTCGATTACATCTGAAAGTGGTTGTGTGTAAAGAATAAAGAGCACAGGACCAAGAACAGACCCTTGTGGTACACCAAACCGAAGAGTAGTAGGTTCCGATGATAGACCGTTCACTGATACACGCTGTGTCCTATCAGAAAGATATGACCGAAACCAAGAGAGAACAATATCCCTAACGCCGAAGACAGACTGAAGCCGATGAAGTAAAATTTCATGATCTATCGTATCAAAAGCCGCCGATAGGTCTAACAAAGCGAGGACTGAGATCTTGCCGTCATCCAGAGCCATCAGCAGATCGTTTACAACTTTTACTAAAACAGTTTCGGTGCTGTGACCGGGACGATAAGCCGACTGATGAACACTAAGAAGATTGTGCAAGTTGAGATGTTCTAACAACTGGGATAAAACAATCTTCTCTACAACCTTTGACAAAAATGGAAGGTTGCTGACTGGCCGATAGCTTGACAGGTTGTTGCAATCAAGGGTAGGTTTCTTTATCAAAGGTCTAACAACGGCAGTTTTGAACACAGATGGAAAAATGCCAGTCGACAATGAATCGTTGATAACTTTGGTCAGCGTAGGCAACAAAACATCTAAACATTCGTACAACAAGGGAGTAGACAGGGGGTCCAGTTCACATGTCTTTGGAACAGTTTTTGTCAGTATTTTCTGAACGTCATCTGAAGACACAGGCCTGAAAGAAGAAAAACAAGTACCATGAAAAACATCAGAATCACTATCAGTCACAACAGGCATAGAACTCTGGCGATCAAGATTGTCACGGATTTTTGATATTTTCTCCGTGAAAAACTGAGCAAAACGGTCTGGAAGCTGGGCTGGCGGGAAGATGCTGGGTAGAGGAGAAGGAGTGTTCCTGGCAGCCAGTGCGTTGGTGATATTGAAGAGTTGTTTGGTGGTAGAGCTCTCCACCACCCTGAAGCTGTAGAACGCTGTTTTTGCAGCGTGCACAAGTCGATTAACAAAGTTTTTGGCGGCCGTAAAGATCTGCTTGTGTATGGTGAGGCGAGAGGACAACCACTGTCGTTCAGCCGGCGACGCTCTCTCTTAGCAGCCAGAAGCTGATCACTGATGGCGTTGAACCACGGAGTTGATTTACGAACAGTCACTTTCCGACGTGAGGAAGGAGCATGGTGATCCAGCACTGAAGTCAGGGAGGCGTTGAGCTGCTCAGCAGAAAGGTCTGGGCATGACTTGAGATGATCATGTAAGTCAGCTTTAAAGGCAAGTCTATCTATTGCTTTAATGTTGCGAGTTTGTGTAAACACGGGCGGGTTAGGTGGCACCATCACATCAAGATAGGCCACAACACAGAAGTGGTCCGATTCCAGGGCATGTGAAACGTGTGTAGAACGATGAATGTTGTCGTCAGGGCGGTGCATGATCCAATCAAGGATGTGACCATGTTGATGAGTTGGGCCGTCAACAGACTGAGACAGGCCAAATACTGTCATGAGATCAGTTAGTTTTGAAGTATTTGAGTCACTGGGGCGATCAAAATAGAAATTAAAATCGCCAAGGATAATCACGTTGCCAGAAAGGGTGTTGCAGTGTTCCAGCAGGGAAGGAAAGTGCTCAAAGAACATGGAGTCTGTCAGTTTATTTTTCTTGCTTGGGGGAGGACGATATATGCAAACAAAGTGCACAGGTTTGGATGGAAGAGCCAAAGACATTTTCATCACCTCAAACGAGGCATGCTCAAAGTCAAAGTCAGTAGTGAATGAGGTGTGTGGCAGGAGATCGTTCCTCACAATGACGGCAATGCCGCCACCACGAGTAGGGCGAGGGAAAGACTTCACACTGAAGTTAGCAGGGGCGAGATCGGCACATTTTGCCTCGTCACCGCCGATTTGAGCCATGTTTCTGTTAAAAACAGAATATCAATGTCATTGTCAATGATGAAAGTGGAAATTTCAGTTCTTTTTTCCGGGGAGGACACAGAGCGAGCGTTGAACAACGCAACACACAGACTGTCAGTTTTTCGATGTTGCAGGGGGAGGGAGAGGGAGGGCGAGTGTGCACTGAGAACGTATATCAGATTTTCCTTATTCACAGAACGTGAAACATCGCTGGGTAGAAAGTTTGGAGCGTGTTTGCCGAGTCCGGTAACCACAGATATTTGTCTCTGCTTTATACACCCCGCACGTCGCGTGCGTTTACGGGGTAGGTCATAGCCGATGTTGAGGTGTCGCAAGCGACGGGTCAGGTCAGAGGTCAACGGGGATTCTCGAACCGAAAGAAGCTGGCTGCGTGTGTAGGTCGCTGACGGTGGGTCGTAAATCACTTGGCACAGCCGGTGTTCTCGTGAGTGATGCACGGGGGGAAGGCAACAGGACCGATTTAATGGCGGGCAGTTCAAATTTAACACCATCGTCCTAGCGCAAATATAAATGCAAAATAAAGCCAATCTGATGGAAATTGGCGCACAAAACCACCACCGCAACAAACACCGATCCATCATGAAATCACTGCACAACTTTCACATCAAAACACAACGTAATTACGACACAGCAGACAAAACATCGGAGAGCAGATGCACTCAGCCTGTGAGGCGTGTGACCTTAACCCTGTTGTCAGCGTAGGCAACAAAACATCTAAACATTCGTACAACAAGGGAGTAGACAGGGGGTCCAGTTCACATGTCTTTGGAACAGTTTTCAGCGGAGGTTGTGCCGGATTGTTCTCAACGAGCAGGTCCTGCGTGACTTCCGAATGTCCATGCGGACTTTTTGTTGCTTTTTCCGGGAGGGAAGCGTTGAGTTGGCGGAGGGATGATGTTGGTTTGGTCTGCCTGAAAAGATAATGGCGGAAATTTTGTTTGTTCCAAGTGATAACAAACAACTAAGCTACGTCTTTTCATACTAAGCTGCGCCTTTCCAAGCAGCGGACCCCCCAAGCAGCAATATTCTGCACAACGATCCGGCAGCTGAAACCGCTTCACTCATCACTAAAAACATCCAGCAAGTCTTTAGAGTCTACTGGTTCCAGGAACAGCTTTCCCTAGTTCCCTGTACTTTCATCTCAATGGAAGAGTCGAGAGGGCCAAGGTCCGTGTGCTCACACGACTTCAAAATGATGAAGAAAGGGGCCTCCAGAGAGAGAGAAAAGAGAATGACCGAAATTGGCCATGAGGTTGGACTCCTTAGGCGGAAGAGTAGGCTGGTTTTCTTTTCCCTCTGGTCAGATTTTCTTCCCCCCATCAGCGAGATGGACCTTTTCTCTCGCATGGAGACTACACTTGCACAACCGAGAAGACTTCTTGTACGCGGGACGCCAGTCTGTGGACGTCGCAGAATACGTTCCATGTGGTAGGCGTCGTCCTTGGTGATCTGGCAGTGCGTCTGGAGGGTGCCAGGGCCCGAGACGTTAAGCAGCCGACACCTTATGGAGACGGTGAGGACGTGGGACGTGCTAGACGTCAAAAGAGCTGGAAATAAAAACGGGTACCACAAGCTGATGCGTTGTATCTGAGCGGAGCATCAAGAACTGGAGTGGTGAAGGGGAAGGCTTAGTACCAAGTCAAGACGGTCAGCTGCTGTGTGTTTGTTTTTGGTGAACAAGATACATGGGTGGAGAGCGACGGGAATATCTTTAATTTTTAGGAACGATCTCCTGCCACACACCTCATTCACTACTGACTTTGACTTTGTTGGCCGGAGCTTAACTATGTGTGTCTGGGAAGAGGCGCTGTGCAGGTTGTCCCACTCTGCGTGTCAGTGGGAGTCGTGGTCGGTGCACCAGATGTAGCGTTAGGCCTAGCGTCAGACTCGGCGACTGTCGATTTCGGGTCCTTTTCAGTCTCTGCTCCCGCGGCACTGGACGATATCTTCTCTCCATCAGCCTTGCCCTCTGATGCGTCTTCTTGTTTCTTTTGGGCAAGGCGGCCTCTTCTCGTTCTTGTCATATTGGGCCTTTTACACGTTTTCTCCGACAGCTGAAAATTTGTTAGTTAGGTGTCTCCGCCATCTTGAATTTCGTCAATGTGTGTGGTGTGTGTGTGTGTGTGTGTGTGTGTGTGTGTGTGTGTGTGTTTGTGTGTGTGCGTTTTTGTGTGTGCGTTTTTGTGTGTGTACGTGTGTGTGTTTATTTGTTTGTTTGTTTGTGTTTGTGTGTATCTATGTCTGTGTCCGTGTGTCTGTGTGTCTGTGTGTCCAAACAGAACAGAAGCGCCATACATGAAGAAAATTCTGCATCTAATAGCACAACCTCCAGTCTAACAATGGAAATAGTTGAGGCGGCCATACATACTCTGAAAGAGCCCGCTTCACTAGATAAAGAGATCAAAGCGACTCAAGCCTTCATCCTGACTGACTCAATGAACTTACTTCAAAAAGTGGAAAGTAGCGTAGGAACCCTGAATTGGCGCAAAGTCTGCAAAAGCTCGTGTGAGTACAAATTCATTGCTTATAGCCCAGCCGACTATTAGAGCCATATCAGGGCTAACATCATGTCAAAAACGACAACCTAGGTTAAGATAATAATAATAATAATAATTACAATATTTATATAGCGCAAAATCTCAATAAAAATCAAATCTAAGCGCTGAACATACACTTACGCACGCGCGCACACACACGCACACACACACGCACACATGGCTATAAATGGGGAAAAAGAATAAAAGCAATGGAAAATTATAGAGAGCATATTATATACAAATATATATTACAATGTGATACCCCTCCGAGTGGAGACAGGCTACAGAGGGGGGATGAGTGAGGTCAGGATTTTATGCAGAGGAGAAAAGGTGAGTTTTGAGAGCGGACTTGAAGGAGACAAAAGTAGGTTGCTGACGGACAGAGAGAGGAAGTTTGTTCCAGGAAAGTGGATCAGAAACAGAGAAGGCTCGTGGACCATAGGTATTGAGCTTGGTGCGTGGAAAGCGAAAAGTCAGAGGATTGGAGGCAGAGCGGAGGGTACGTGAGGGAACATAGATATCAAGTAGGCTTGACAGGTAATCGGGGGCTGCGTTATTGAGGCTTTTGTAGCACATGGTGTCTAGTTTGTACTGTATGCGCTTTGATACAGGGAGCCAGTGAAGTTGTGCCAGGAGAGGAGATATGTGGTCAGCTTTTTTCTTTTTGAGTACAAGGCGTACAGCATTGTTTTGAATGCGCTGTAGGATGTGAATGGTGGAGGCAGGAAGACCAGACAGGAGTGAATTGCAATAGTCAATGCGAGACATTATGAAGGAGAGAACGAGTTTTGCAGTTGTTTCCACAGAGAGATACTTCCTGATCAAGCTTATATGATGGAGACAACAGTTAAAGACAACAGATATAAGACAACAGTTAAAAACTATGCTCACTGTCAACTTTGCATGTCTAAAATGCAGTTAAAATTTAACATACTTGGACTTAAAATTACATCAGGTGAAATCTATTAATCTCGTAAAAACTGGAAAAATGCATCAGGAGGGACGTCTCGGAAGAGGTTCTTTAAGGAGTCCACCGTGTAGTGCTGGTGTCCAATACGTACAAGTCCCAGCAATTAAGGAGGAAGTGTCTGATACTCAACGGCTTGTCACATGGCATACACCACCGTGCTTCTTCATTTTTTTTAAAAGGTGTTTGTGTAAGTCAACTGTCCTAGATACGTTGATGTGAAGAGAAATGAACGTGCCAACAAACCTGCAGGTAAAGGCACCACGACGGCAGTCTGCCTCTTTGAAAAACCCGAAGTCCTCAGGTACTTAAAATCATACCTTCACGAACAAAAATCTGGATCATCGTACTACTGATCGTCTTGTTCAGCCAGGACCACTTAGAGGAAAAGGCCGAAAATCTGTTATGAAAAGGAAAACACGGGCTATCACCAATCAGACACACATTGGTGCTGTTGCGACCCTGAAGAATATTTTCTGCTGTGCAGCTGTCATCTCGGGTCCTATTATAAGCACATGAAAGAACACAACTCATCTCACGCACGTATACAAGAACACTCTCCAGTACGTACACACATACACACGAACACGCTACACACTTATACACGCATGCATGCACGCATGGGTGTATAGAGGAAGCAAGAGCAGCGTCTCTCTGTTTACTGACCCTACGATCCTGATCGGTGGCATCATCTCCAGTTTATAAGTCTACCCACGCTTGTACTGAGAGCCAGTGCAGTTTATGATGAAAGAGTAGAGCAAGCCAAAACAGCATTCAAGAAGATAAAAAGTGTTCTTACCAACAGATGCCTATCAATTAACTTCAGGAAGAGAGTTCTTGAATGTATATAAAACCGATAATGTTATACGGTTGTGAGGCGTGGACAGTCAACACGCAAAGCCAGAACAAGATTGAGGCAGCCGAAATGTGGTTTCTAAGAAGAATGTTGAGAGTTCCATAGGCAGCAAAGAAAACAAACGAGACCAGTCTTGATGGAGGCAGACACAAGAAGATCATTGATAAAGAAAACTAGGAAAAGACAAGCACTATTCATAGGATATTTTATGAGGAAAGGGGAATTAGAGCACCTGGTCACAACAGGAAAGCTGGAGGGAAAGAGAATACCAGGTAGGCCCAGGAGTAATACTGGACGGACTTGCAGGGTGGCTGAGGACAAAGAGGGTGGAAGATGTACTTGCAGCGATAAGGGATAGATTCCTACAGAGAGCCATGATCGCAAACGTCACATGATGATGAGATGATGATGATGATGATGATGATGATGATGATGATGATGAGAGCATGATCATATTTGCGACCTTTCACCAAAGTACTTCCAAATGAACTTTTCCTTCTCTCTCTCTCTCTCTTCTCTCTCTCTCTCTCTCTCTCTCTCTCTCTCTCTCTCCTCTCTCTCTCTCTCTCTCTCTGTCTCCCTCTCTGTGTCTCTTCCCCTCTCTTTCCCTCTCCCTCTCTCTCTCTCATTTCTATCTGCCTGCCTCCTTTCTCTCTCTATCTCTGCCCCCTCTCTGCTTCTCTCTACCTATCTACATCTAAACCTCTCTATTTCTTCTCTCTCTCTCTCTCTCTCTCTCTCTCTCTCTCTCTCTCTCCACACACACATATACACACACACGCACACACACACACACACACACACACACACATATATATATATACATGTATATATATATATATATCTATATATATATATATATATATAATTATATATAAACATACATATATATATGTATACTTGTGTGTGTGTATGTGCGGTGTGTGTGTTCTGTTTGTGTGTGTGTGTGTGTTGTGTGTGTGTATGCATGTGTGTGTGTGTGTGTGTGTGTGTGTGTTGTGTGTGTGTGTGTGTGTGTGTGTGTGTGTGTGTGTATCTTCATCGGCAGATGGAGCCTGACTTTGTGGACGTTGAACAAAAGAAGAGATTACCCAATTCTCTGTCTGTCTGTCTGTCTGTCTGTCTGTCTCTCTCCTCTCTCTCTCTCTCTCTCTCTCTCTCTCTATCCTTGTGTCTGTCTCTTCTCTCTCTATTTCTCTATATCTCTCTCTTCTCTCTCTCTCCTTCTCTCTTCTCTCTCTCTCTCTATCTCTCTCTCTTCACTCTCTCTCTTCCTCTTCTCTCTCTCTCTCTCCCTCTCTCTCTCTTTTCCCCCTCCTCTTTCACCCCCCTCTCAACACGTGACATCTTGTGCAGTTGCCACTCCAACTGAAGTGATTGTGACAAGTTGTCAGAGGACTTGGAGACAGGTGTCGTGTGGTCACGCCATGGGGAGGGGGGAGGGGGTGGGGGATCGGGTTTGACTTTGTGTATCAGTCTGTGAAAAAAAAGTGTTCCTGTCTGATTGTGTTTCCCAGTTTTAAGTGCAAATGCAGCCTTAAACAGAGAGAGATCGAGATAGAGAAACAGAGAGAGAGACAGAGAAAGACAGAGAGAGACAGAGACAGAGACAGAAGGGCAGAGAGAGAGAGAGGAGAGAAGAGAGAGAAATGAAAATAACGACAACAATAACAACAACAACAACGATGATGATAATAATAATAATAATAATAATATTAATGATAATAATAATAATAATCTTAATTATGATAATAATAATATTAATGACGACGATAGCCATAATAATTACGAATGATGATAATGATAATAATAATAACAATAATAGTAATGGTGACGATGATGATGACAATGATGATTATGGTGATGATTGTGGTGATGATGATGATGATGGCGGCGACGAGGGCGGCGGCGGCGACGACGATGATGATAATGACGACGACGACGATGATGATGATGACGATGACGATGATGATTACGACGACGGCGACGACGACGACGACGACGACTAGTACATCGCCTAATCTCATAAGAGTCCTAAGCACTTAAAACAAAACATGAGAGACAGAGGCAAAGACACGAAAAGCGAATACATGTACATATGTCAACTTTACTGCCATAACAAAAACAAGGTGAACGATGATGATGATGATGATGATGATGACGACGACGACGACGACGATGATGATGATGATGATAATTACGACGACGACGACGATGACGACGACGACGACGACGATGACGACGACGACGACGATGATGATGATGATGATGATGACGACGACGACGACGACGACTACTACTAGTACGTCGCCTAATCTCGCAACAGTCCTAAGCGCTTAACAAAACAAGAGAGACAGGGGCAAACAGACGTAAAGCGAATACATGTACATGTCAACTTTACTGCCATCACAGAAACAATGTTAACTATAATAGTACAAAACTATTAACGCCAAACGGCCAATCATCAATAAAAAGCGATTACATGCATGTCAGCACAACATCAAAATATCATTTCTATGCTGATGACTCACATCTCTGCAACAGTGCATCTCCTGAAAACCTCTGAACGCTTCTTCACCAAGTCTCTGATTGTTATAATCAAAGGACATAACTCTTGAGAATTATCTCCCATGTTGTATAGAACTTCTCAAATCTAACAGTTTGTGCTACTCATCCTGAGGAGTGTTCTGAGCTTACTGTTTTTTGTACTTTGTATCTGCTACTATGCTAGCTGAATGGGTAGCGCAAACTGTGTTAGATTTGAGAAGTTCTATACAACATGGGAGATAATTCTCAAGAGTTATGTCCTTTGATTAAATTATAAAAATTCTTCCTGCTTCCCTTTTATTTCTTTGGTATTATCTGATTGTTATGTTGAGATCCAGAACTGGACGGTACAGAATAAGCGACGGCTGAATGAAGACAAAAACTAAAGCAGCACTCTCGGCGCAAAGCCCAAGCTTTCCACGGCAAAAGTTTCTTCCATCCATCTAGGCGACAACACTACCGTAATTTCTTATTCAGTTTGGAACCTTGGCGTTGTTCTTGATCCTCTGCACTGTGCAGAAAGCCGTCACCCAAACCTGTCAGTCTTGTTACTGTCCACTGCGACGTTTTGGTTCTATTTTCCGTTATCTTTCAACTTCAGCAGCATCTAAACTCCCGACTTGTCTGATCTTGTCTCGCACCGATCGTTATAACTCTCTGTTCTCTGGCTTGCCTGCTTCTACTGTTGCATGCCTATAATGCATTCAGAATTCTGCGGCCCGTCGTGTCCTTTCTACAAACAGGTGTGATCGTGTCACTCCCTCGCTTTACTGGTTGCCCGTTTCTCACAGAATTTCATACAAATCTTTGTGATCACTCGGAATGTACACCCGACCTGACAAGTCCATTCTGATTCCGAGTTTCAGTTTCAGTTTCTCAAGATGACGTCTCCGCGCTGGAACGAATTCCATACGCACTAACGTCACAGGTGCCATGTGTATGGTGATCTTGGCACAAGCCTCAAGCCTGCACATAAACGCATGAGCTGGTCAGGTCCTGATGCCCTACCTAGACTATGTTTTACCTAGTCTATATATTATACTGGTGTTTTATCAGCCTACCGCTGGAATAATCTTGGTTACATGTAAACGACATGTGTACGTGTATGGCTCCCCAGCGGGGAAATGAACCCTGGTCTCCTGCGTGACAGGCGGGGATACTGACCACTATACCACTGATTCTGAAACAAATTGTTACGAATTCCTCGACACAGATGTTCTACAGTCGGTCGCCGCTCTTTTTCTGTGTCTGATCCACACAAGTGGAACGATTTTCGCTCATCTATACCACAGTCACAAACTCTGTTTTCCTTCAAGTCTAGCTTGTAGACGTACCTTTCCGTCCAACGGTAATTTTCCCCTCTTCAAACACACCTTTCCCCCACTTTCCTCCTGTCTTCCCCTTCCCAGTTTGCGTGTGCTTTGTGCCCTGGAATTTTGTCTTGTTGGGTGATTGCTTTGGTGAATGATGAAGTGCGTGCTTTGGTTTGATTCTTGTAATAAAGATTTGGCGCATTGGTATGATTCTTGTAATAAGATTTTTTATTCTTGTAATAAGATTTGGCACATTTGTTTGATTCTTATAATAAGATTTGGCACATTGGTTTGATTTTTTTAATAAGATTTGTTTGATTCTTGTAATAAGATTTGGCACATTTGTTTGATTCTTATAATAAGATTTGGCACATTGGTTTGATTTTTTTAATAAGATTTGTTTGATTCTTGTAATAAGATTTGGCACATTGGTTTGATTCTTATAATAAGATTTGGCGCATTGGTTTGATTTTTGTAATAAGATTTTTTTATTCTTGTAATAAGATTTGGCACATTTGTTTGATTCTTATAATAAGATTTGGTGCATTGGTTTGATTCTTTTAATAAGATTTGTTTGATCTCTGTATAAGATTTGGCACATTGTTTGATTCTTGTGATAAGTATTTTTTTATTCTTGTAATAAGATTTGCACATTTGTTTGATTCTTATAATAAGATTGCACATTGGTTTGGGTTCTTATAATAAGATTTGGCCATTGGTTTGATTCTTAAATAAGATTTGCACATTTGTTTGATTCTTATAATAAGATTTGGCACATTTGTTGATTCTTATAATAAGATTGGACATTGGTTTGATTCTTATAATAAGATTTGGCACATTGGTTTGATTGTTTAATAAGATTTGGTGCATTGGTTTGATTCTTATAATAAGATTTGGCACATTGGTTTGATTCTTTTAATAAGATTTGGTGCATTGGTTTGATTCTTATAATAAGATTTGGTGCATTGGTTTGATTCTTATAATAAGATTTGGCACATTGGTTTGATTCTTATAATAAGATTTGGCACATTGGTTTGATTCTTATAATAAGATTTGGCACATTGGTTTGATTCTTATAATAAGATTTGGCACATTGGTTTGATTCTTTTAATAAGATTTGGCACATTGGTTTGATTCTTATAATAAGATTTGGCACATTGGTTTGATTCTTATAATAAGATTTGGCACATTGGTTTGATTCTTATAATAAGATTTGGCACATTGGTTTGATTCTTATAATAAGATTTGGCACATTGGTTTGATTCTTATAATAAGATTTGGCACATTGGTTTGATTCTTATAATAAGATTTGGCACATTGGTTTGATTCTTATAATAAGATTTGGCACATTGGTTTGATTCTTTTAATAAGATTTGGCACATTGGTTTGATTCTTATAATAAGATTTGGCACATTGGTTTGATTCTTATAATAAGATTTGGCACATTGGTTTGATTCTTATAATAAGATTTGGCAATTGGTTTGATTCTTATAATAAGATTTGGCACATTGTTTGATTCTTATAATAAGATTTGGCACATTGGTTTGATTCTTATAATAAGATTTGGCACATTGGTTTGATTCTTATAATAAGATTTGGCACATTGTTTGATTCTTATAATAAGATTTGGCACATTGGTTTGATTCTTATAATAAGATTTGGCACATTGGTTTGATTCTTTAATAAGATTTGGCACATTGGTTTGATTCTTTGATAAGATTTGGCACATTGGTTTGATTCTTATAATAAGATTTGGCACATTGTTTGATTCTTGTAATAAGATTTGACACATTTGTTTGATTCTTGTAATAAGATTTGACATTTGTTTGATTCTTGTAATAGATTTTTTTATCTTGTAATATATTTTTTTATTCTTGTAATAAGATTTGGCACATTGGTTTGGTTCTTGTAATAAGATTTGGCGCATTGGTTTGATTCATGGTAATAATATCTTTTTGATTCTTGTAATAAGATTTGGCGCATTTGTTTGATTCTTGTAATAAGATTTTTTTGATTCTTGTAATAAGATTTGGCGCATTTGGTTTGATTCTTGTGATGAGATTTGGCGCATTGGTTTGATTCTTGTAATAAGATTTTTTTTATTCTTGTAATAAGATTTGGCGCATTACTACTACTACTTCTTTTTCTTCTTCTTCTTCTTCTTCTTCTTCTCCTTCTCCTCCTCCTCCTCTTCCTCCTCCTCCTTCTTCTTCTACTTCTCCTTTTTCTTCTTTTTCTCCTCCTCCTCCTTCTTCATCTTCTTCTTCTTCTTCTACTTCTTGTACTACTACTTCTACTACTACTACTGCTACTACTACAACTACTACTGTTGTTGCCACTACTTCTACTACTACAACTTTTACTTCTTCTTCCTCCTCCTCCTCTTCTCCTCCTCCTCCTTCTTCTTTTTCTCAGTGGCCCGTCAATGAGAAAATTGATCACAAAACAACATAATGATAAAGATCAATATCAACAATTGAACAGGACCACGCGTCAATGAGAAAATCAATCGCAAACCAACATGATGATAATGACCACAGCATTCAGAACTGAACAGATCGAAACCGCCGAACGAAGCCTTCCCATGGACAACAAAGGAACAGCAAAATCCGTTTTCGTTCACGTCAAGAACGAGGATGTTTCGTCCACATGCATGACTTAAATCTTGTTATTTCCGTTCAAACCGACTGTGGGTAATTGTCTGTAGGAATCTGATGTTATCACCCTGTGCATTCCACGTTTATCTCTGTCTACCACGTTTATCTCTGTGTCTACTACGTTTACCTCTGTGTCTGCCACGTTTATCTCTGTGTCTATTACGTTTACCTCTGTGTCTACCACGTTTATCTCTGTGTCTACACGTTTATGTCTGTGTCTACCACGTTTATGTCTGTGTCTACCACGTTTATGTCTGTGTCTACCACGTTTATGTCTGTGTCTACCACGTTTATGTCTGTGTCTACCACGTTTATCTCTGTGTCTACCACGTTTATCTCTGTGTCTACACTTTATCTCTGTGTCTGTCATGTTTATCTCTGTGTCTACCACGTTTATCTCTGTGTCTACCACGTTTATCTCTGTGTCTGTCATGTTTATCTCTGTGTCTACCACGTTTACTCTGTGTCTACCACGTTTTTTTCTGTGTCTACCACGTTTATGTCTGTCTACCACCTGTCTACCACGCTTATCTCTGTGTCTACCACGTTTATCTCTGTGTCTACCACGTTTATCTTTGTGTCTACCGCGTTTATCTCTGTGTCTACCACGTTTACCTCTGTGTCTACCACGTTATATCTGTTTCTACCACGTTATCTCTGTGTCTACCACGTTTATCTTTGTGTCTATCACGTTTATCTCTGTGTCTACCACGTTTATCTCTGTGTCTACACGTTTATCTCTGTGTCTACCACGTTTACCTCTGTGTCTACCACGTTTATCTCTGTTCCACCACGTTTATCTTTGTGTCTACCACGTTATCTCTGTGTCTGTCATGTTTATCTCTGTGTCTGCCACGTTTATCTCTGTGTCTGCCATGTTTGTCTCTGTGTCTGCCATGTTTATCTCTGTGTCTACACGTTTATCTCTGTGTCCGCCATGTTTGTCTCTGTGTCTGCCACGTTTATCTCTGTGTCTGCCATGTTTATCTCTGTGTCTACCACGTTTATCTCTGTGTCTACCACGTTTATCTCTGTGTCTACCACGTTTATCTCTCTGCTCAGCACGCTTATCTCTTTGCTCAGCATGTTTATCTCTGTGTTCACCATCTCTGCACTCACCAGCGCGTTTATGTTGATGTTCACCACGTTTACTTCTGTATTCCCCAGGTTTTCTCCGTGTTGACCGCGTTTATCTATGTGTTCACCATGTTTGTGCTCACTACATTCATCTCTGTGCTTTCCATGTTTATCTCCGTGCTCATCACGTTTATCTCTGTGCTCACTGTGTTTATCTATGTTCCTACCGCATTTACCCCTTTATTTACCACGTTTATCTCTATGCTTGCCTCGTTTATCGTTGTGCCTGCTTCGTTTATCCTTATGCTTACCAGGTTTATCTTTACGCCCACCAGGTATATCTTTGTGCTCATCTCGTTTATCTCTGTGTTTACCACGGTTGTCTCTGTGCTCACCTCGTTTATTTTTGTTCTTACCACACTTATCTCTGTGCTCACCTCGTTTATACCTGTGTTTACCACGGTTATGTCTGTGCTCACCTCGTTTATCTTTGTGCTTACCACACTTATCTCTGTGCTCACCTCGTTTATCTTTGTTCTTACCACGGTTATCTCTGTGCTCACCTCGTTTATACCTGTGCTTACCACGGTTATCTCTGTGCTCACCTCGTTTATCTTTGTGCTTACCACGGATATCTTTGTGCTCACCTCGTTTATCTTTGTTCTTACCATGGTTATCTCTGTGCTCACCTCGTTTATCTTTGTTCTTACCACGGTTATCTCTGTGCTCACCTCGTTTATCTTTGTTCTTACTACGGTTATCTCTGTGCTCACCTCGTTTATCTTTGTTCTTACCACGGTTATCTCTGTGCTCACCTCGTTTATACCTGTGCTTACCACGGTTATGTCTGTGCTCACCTCGTTTATCTTTGTTCTTACCACGGTTATGTCTGTGCTCACCTCGTTTATCTTTGTTCTTACAATGGTTATCTCTGTGCTCACCTCGTTTATCTTTGTTCTTACCACGGTTATCTCTGTGCTCACCTCGTTTATCTTTGTTCTTACCACGGTTATCTCTGCGTTCCCTACGTTTATCTCTATGCTCACAATGTATATCTAGTGCTCTCCTGGTTTATCTATGTGCTCTCCACGTCTATCTCTGTCTGGCACGTTTATCGCTGTTTACTATGTTTATCTCTGTGTCTACAACGTTTATCTCTGGTTTTTGTGAGATCTCACTCAACACAATTCTCACCCAGTGAGAAATTGTGCAAAACTTGCAGGCATGGGTGACGTCTTGTCTCACCCCCCAACAGGTTTTCTCACCATAGACTTCCTCTCTCTTTCTCTCTCTCTCTCTCTCTCTCTCTCTCTCTCTCTCTCTCTCTTTCTCTCTCTCTCTCTCTCTCTCTCTTTCCCTCTCTTTCTCTCTCTCTCTCCTTGTATCTATATCTTTCTTTCTCTCTCTCTCTCTCTCTTTGTATCTCTGTCTCTCTCTGTTCTCTGTCTCTCTCTCTTTGTATCTGTCTCTGTACCTGTCTGTCTGTCTGTCTGTCTGTCTGTCTCTGTCTCTGTCTATGTCTGTCTGTTTCTTTCTCTCTCTCACTTTCTCTCTTTGTATCTATGTCTCTCTTCCTGCCTGTCTGTTTGTCTCTCTTTCTGTGTCTCTTTGTAACTTTTTTGTCTGTGTCTGTGTCCGTGTCTGTGTCTATCTGTCTCTCTCCTCTCTCTCTCTCTCTCTCTCTCTCTCTCTCTATGCCTGTCTGTCAGTCTCTCTCTGAATCTCAGTCTCTCTCTCTCACCCTCCCTCTCTCTTTCTCTCTCTCCCTTTGTATCTCTCTCTCTCTCTCTCTCTCTCTGTCTCTCTCTTCTCTCTTTGTATCTGTCTCTGTATTTTTACCTGTCTGTCTGTCTGTCTCTCTGTCTCTGTCTCCGTCTCTGTCTCTGTCTGTCTGTCTCTTTCTCTTTCTCTCTTTGTATCTATGTCTCTCTTCCTGTCTGTCTGTCTGTCTCTCTCTCTGTGTCTCTTTGTAACGTTTCTGTCTGTGTCTGTGTCCGTGTCTGTGTCTATCTGTCTCTCTCTCTCTATGCCTGTCTGTCAGTCTCTCTCTGTGTCTGTCTCTCTCTCTCTGTCTCTCTCTATGTCTGTTTCTGTCTCTCCCCCTCCCCCCCTCTCTCTCTCTTTCTGTCTCTCTGTCTCTCTTTCTCTGTCTCTGTCTCTCTGTCTCTGTCTGTCTGTCTTCTATCTCCCTGTCTCTCTCTATCTCTCTCTCTCTGAGGATAGCAGACCAATTAGACAAGTCAAATCCTTGTTCATTGTGAGAAATTGTGTCAGGGGCAAGAAATCGTGTCGTAACATTCCCCCCCCCCCCCCCCCCCCACCATCGTTGTAATCCATTCCTGACCAAACTGAAACCGACACTGAAAGTGAAACTACTGTTTTGATGATATGACGAGCCATCGATTATCGCCATTGTAGTGTTGACTTGGTTCATGCTCACTTTATGCACTGTATGGCAAGCATGGTGTGTTGTAGTACTGCTATCTATTCTTGTGATACCATAAGGATTTTTGTGTATATATATATATGTGTGTGTGTGTGTAGTGTGTGGGGGGGGGGGGTTAGAGAGAGAAAGAGAGAGAGACAGCGAGGGAGAGAGAGCGGGGGTTAAAAACTTTATTCTATAAACCAGAGTTAATTTCAATGAGAAAGAGAGAGAGGGAGCTAGGAGAGAGAGAGGGGGGGGGGGTTAAAAATTGTATTATATAAACCAGAGTTAATTTCAATGAGAAAGGAGGAGAGGGGAGCTAGGGAGAGAGGGGGGGGGGTTAAAAATGTTATTATATAAACCAGAGTTAATTTCAATGAGAAAGAGAGAGAGGGAGCTAGGGAGAGAGAGGGGGGGTTAAAAATGTTATTATATAAACCAGAGTTAATTTCAATGAGAAAGAGAGAGAGGGAGCTAGGGAGAGAGAGAGGGGGGGGTTAAAAATTGTATTATATAAACCAGAGTTAATTTCAATGAGAAAGAGAGAGAGGGAGCTAGGGAGAGAGAGGGGGGGGGTTAAAAATGTTATTATATAAACCAGAGTTAATTTCAATGAGAAAGAGAGAGAGGGAGCTAGGGAGAGAGAGGGGGGGGGGTTAAAAATGTTATTATATAAACCAGAGTTAATTTCAATGAGAAAGAGAGAGAGGGAGCTAGGGAGAGAGAGAGGGGGGTTAAAAATGTTATTATATAAACCAGAGTTAATTTCAATGAGAAAGAGAGAGAGGGAGCTAGGGAGAGAGAGGGGGGGTTAAAAATGTTATTATATAAACCAGAGTTAATTTCAATGAGAAAGAGAGAGAGGGAGCTAGGGAGAGAGAGAGGGGGTTAAAAATGTTATTATATAAACCAGAGTTAATTTCAATGAGAAAGAGAGAGAGGGAGCTAGGGAGAGAGAGGGGGGGGTTAAAAATGTTATTATATAAACCAGAGTTAATTTCAATGAGAAAGAGAGAGAGGGAGCTAGGAGAGAGAGAGAGGGGGGGTTAAAAACGTTATTATATAAACCAGAGTTAATTTCAATGAGAAAGAGAGAGAGGGAGCTAGGGAGAGAGAGAGGGGGGGTTAAAAATGTTATTATATAAACCAGAGTTAATTTCAATGAGAAAGAGAGAGAGGGAGCTAGGGAGAGAGAGGGGGGGGGGGTTAAAAATGTTATTATAAAACCAGAGTTAATTTCAATGAGAAAGAGAGAGAGGGAGCTAGGGAGAGAGAGGGGGGGTTAAAAATGTTATTATATAAACCAGAGTTAATTTCAATGAGAAAGAGAGAGAGGGAGCTAGGGAAGAGAGAGAGGGGGGGTTAAAAAGTTATTATATAAACCAGAGTTAATTTCAATGAGAAAGAGAGAGAGAGCTAGGGGAGAGATAGGGGGGTTAAAAATGTTATTATATAAACCAGAGTTAATTTCAATGAGAAAGAAGAGAGAGGAGCTAGGGAGAAGAGGGGGGGTTAAAAATGTTATTATATAAACCAGAGTTAATTTCAATGAGAAAGAGAGAGAGGGAGCTAGGGAGAGAGAGAGGGGGGGTTAAAAATGTTACTATATAAACCAGAGTTAATTTCAATGAGAAAGAGAGAGAGGGAGCTAGGGAGAGAGAGAGGGGGGGTTAAAAATGTTACTATATAAACCAGAGTTAATTTCAATGAGAAAGAGAGAGAGGGAGCTAGGGAGAGAGAGAGGGGGGGTTAAAAATGTTACTATATAAACCAGAGTTAATTTCAATGAGTAGAAATAATCTTTCTCTCTCTGTCTCTCCTCTGTCTCTCTCTCTCTTCTCTCTCTCCCTTTTCTCTCTTTCTCTCTCTTTCTCTCTCTCTCTCTCTCTTTCTCTCTCTCTGTCCTCTCTCTCTTCTCTCTCTTCTCTCTCTTCTCCTCTCTTTCTCTCTCTCTCTCTCTCTCTCTCTCTCTTTCTCTCTCTCTTCTCTCTTCTCTTCTCTCTCTCTCTCTCTTTCTCTTCTCTCTCTCTCTCTCTCTCTCTCTCTCTCTCTTCTCTCTTCTCTTCCTCTCCTCTCTCTCTCTTCTTTCTCTCTTTCTCTCTCTCTCTCTCCTTCTCTCTCTCTTCTCTCTCTCTCTCTCTTCTCTCTCTCTCTCCTCTTCTCTCCCTCTCTCTTCTTCTCTCTCTCTCTCCTCTCTCTCTCTCTCTTCTTTGCTGTGTGTATACATAGAACATACCTACGCATGCGTTTGTCTCAGTGTGTGTGTGTTGGTGTGTTGTGTGTGTGTGTGTGTGTGTGGTGTGTGTGTGTGTGTGTGTGTGTGTGTGTGTGTGTGTGGTGTGTGTGTGTTGTGATGGCAAAGATGTGCCTACATGTGTGCCTCTCATGTTATTGATTCACTGTTCATTGCTCTTGTTATTTGTAAATCCTCTCTTGAGACAGGTTCATAGTTTACCAAAAGACACGTTTGGACATTTATTGCATGCTATAGAAAATTGGTTGGTTGGATTTTTGGTTGTTTGGTTGTTTGGTTGATTGGTTGGTTGGTTGGATGGATAATTGGTTGGTTGGTTGGTTGGATAATTGGTTGGTTGGTTGGTTGGTTGGTTGGTTGATTGTTGGTTGGTTGGTTGATTGTTGGTTGGTTTTAAGCTCGCTAAGGCTTGAACTGGAGTGGAAAGACAGAGAAACAGACCTATCAGCTATAACGCCCCCTTTCATGATCTAAATGAGAAAAATACTTGGACAAAGTACAGTTACACAAAGTTTATTACTGAACAAATGAGACAACATGACGCATCATTCGCACAGATCACATACGTAAATATAGCATTACTAGGGGTGGTACCTCAAAACCAACATTGCATACATTTTAAATCTTCAAACCCCCTGAATTCACATAGAACGTCAGCAAACGCACACACTCACAGAAGATAAACGCCGGCAATAAACCCCTAAGTTAACCACGTACATACATTCCGCTTGTCTCAGTCCTTTCAACACTTAGTTTCTCAAAGGGTGACGGTTTCGGTCCATAACGACGTTCCGATGCTAGGGTTTCCGATCTCTAACGAGTCACTTGACGCTTGGCATGGCGAACAGGTGCCGAATGAAGCAACCGCCGAAAACGAAGCGAAGATGCTCGCTACAGCAGACGTGGAGTCCTGCGAAGGGCGGCGCCAAGGAAACGAGCCCAGTAGAATGGCTGGGCCATAGGCTCGTGGCGTGGAAGTTTGGGCCATAGGCTCGTGGCATGGAAGTTACCGCCGATCCTGCCAGAAGTCACTGCCATAGAAGCCCCACTAGCGCACCTGCCTCGGACGCTCGTCACGCTACCAGAGCTTGGACACGTACACCTCATCGTAGAGCCAGGACCAACAAGGCCAGCAATGACGACTGGCGCAGGACACTGGTGATCTCCCCTCACGCTGGCAAAACTAAGAACACAACCTCCCCTACTGACCCATAGCTTTGATTAGACATGGCAGCAAAACTTATTCACATGTAAATATATCGACGAACCAAGCTACCAATACCCAACCTAGCCACCAAACCACACATCAACTGCAGCAAAGGAGAGCAGACAACTATTCACTGCTGGTTACATGCCTGACAATGACACATACACTCTAGACTTCCATATAACAACGTTGACAACAATTTGAATGACTGTCCACTACACCCAACCGCATACCGACTGTAGCAGAGGGAAACAGACGTCAATTCACTCCTGGTTACATGCCCAACAAAGACACAGCCACTCCAGACTTCATATAACAACGCTGAACAAAATTTGAATGACTGACCACTGCACCCAACACATACCAACCGTAGCAGAGGGAAACAGACGTCGATTCACGCCTGGTTACACGCCAACAAACATTGACCTCTACCCACTTATAGGACATGAAATCCATCTACAAGTGGAGCCTCTGACCAGAAACTGGCCCCATGCACCCAACTGCAAACCGTCTGTAGCAGAGGGGCACCAAACACCAACTGACTCCTAACACCCACAACTCTTTATTTTTTTTAAAGCCAACAAACAAGCTCACAGAACCCTGTTCACAAAAACCAGCACCCAAAACACACAAAATTTACACACACACAGACCCACGTAAACCTTAACTTAGGTCATAAATACGGGTTGGCCGAAACATCTACTTACAGCAAAGGTACAAAAATCACGTAAACACACACACACAGGCACAGATAAACCGTAACTGGACAGGTGAGTTTTGACCATTTGGCCAAGACTCCAACACTCGCTGACCCAAAAAAACACCCTTGTTCCCAAACGAGAAGAAAAGGGAGACAAAAAAAATGAACAAAACTGCCGTGACAGTTGGTTAGTTGTTTGGTTGGTTGGATGGTTGGTTGGTTGGTTGGTTGGTTGGTCGGTTGGTTGGTTGGTTGGTTGGTTGGTTGGTTGGCTGGTTGGTTGGTCAGTTGGTTGGTTGGTTGGTTGGTTGGTTGATTGATTGGTTTAGTTGGTTGATTGTTGGTTGGTTGGTTGGTCGGTTGGTTGGTTGGTTGGTTGGTTGGTTGGTTGGCTGGTTGGTTGGTCAGTTGGTTGGTTGGTTGGTTGGTTGGTTGGTTGATTGATTGGTTTAGTTGGTTGATTGTTGGTTGGTTGGTTGGTTGGTTTGGTCGTTGATTGTTGGTGTTTTTTTCAGTTTTTTGTTTTGTTTTGTTTGTTTTGTGTAAGCTGTCGTTCTAGACAAGTCTTTGGATAAAGTAACAACGAAATAGAATCACAACGTGTATTTAATTGAGTAAGACAAGACACTCACATTGCTATGTAAGCAACGCGTTCTGTTTCCATTTTTATGTTTTTCTTTTTTCTGTTTGCTGGAATGAGGGCAGTCATTTTCGTTTTGGATTATGATTTTCAGCAATTTTGATAATTGGTTTTAATTTGAAAAATCTTACTATTCAAAATGAAGGCACTACCGATATTCTCTCTCTCTCTCTCTCTCTCTCCTCTCTCTCTCTCTCTCTCTCTCTCTCTCTCTCTCTCTCTCTCTTTGTTTATCTATCTGTCTCTGCCATCATCATCATTTATCCAATCTGTTAGATGTTCTGTGGAAAGATATTTGTGTTGGTGCAGTTGTTCTTTTGGGTATGCGAACAAATCTGTCAGTAGCCATTGATGTCATAAGAACTCTCCCTCTCTTGCTTGTACATGCATGCATGAAATAACACTGGCTTGTTTGGTATTGGTTGGTTCACATCACCCGCCATGACGCCCTGTCCAAGACCCATGCATAAAGGTACTTTTGAAGGACGCTATTACTGAGGTAGAACTGGGAGGCATATCTATCAAAATCCTGGATCAACCTCTGTATGCGTGACCTGCCTGTTTGTTGATGTGTCCCTGAGACAAGAGATGGAGGACCATATCTACTGCTGCGTCCCATTAGTTCTTCCAACCACCACACTGGCTTGGGGAATTAGATATCGATTATGAAAATACACGCATTATAAAATGTGACCTGCCAGCACGAAATCAGTCTTCACTAGCATTTTTGAGTATTTTGAGATATACATATCACTGGAAAGTGTACATTCTGCCGATTATTTTGGTACTTGAATAAAGCTTGTACTCAAAAATGTAGAAGTTATGTATGTTTAAAGTCATTCAGTTGTATGACGGCCATTTCGAGAAAATGGCCTCTAAAGTTTTTATGTACTCTCCTACACATTTTCCTTAAATTTCTTTATTTAGTGGCTCTGACGCAGTTTATTTCTAATTTTAGCTGCACCAAAGAGCTTTCTGTCGGTATATTACAAGTGGGAGAACTGTACAGGTTATGGTTCATATTAAGAGACAAAAATAGGTACTTTTGGTAGGAAATTGCGTTCTTTCTGCTGCGATCAGCGCATTAAAATACCATTTTAAATTGATTAATAATATTTATTCAAGAAAAAAAATTCTGTGGGGGATAGATTATTGTCTACAGAAATCAATTTTGAGAAACAGTCAAAACACCCCAGACAGAATCTCAGTCACCTTTTCAGCTCTTAGTGCTGTTCGACTGACTGCGAGTTAAGACTGATTTCATGGTGGGAGGTCACAACTGCAAAATGTCTAGGATTAAAAACGCAAAACGACAGATCCAGTTTCAGTTTCTCAAGATGACGTCTCCGCGCTTGGAATGAATTCCATCTGCACTAACGTCACAGGTGCCATGCGTATGGTGATCATGCACAAGCCTTAAGTCTGCACATACACCCATGAGCTGGCCAGGTCCTGAGACCCTACCTAGACTATGTTTTACCAAGGTAAAACGACAGAAAAAAGACACAACAGCAACAACAATGAAAATCATTGTTTTCACTGAAACAATGTGCTCTTTCCTTCCAGGTTCAAGGAGTAGAAATCACACACTGCCATAGCTCCAGTTAACCTGATAAAGTGGTTAGTGCAGGGGACTACCGTCTCAGAGGTCCTGCGTTCGAACCCCTATCAATCCTAAAAAATAATTATTGTGGGAATTTTCGGCCCTGTGCGGCTCCTCGGCAAAGCTGAGGATGCTATAAGCTCATTGCGAAAATGGGACCATACGGTCGAGTGTCATACGTTTTATACAAGTGTCATTGAGGGTATTGTTCAAATTTTCCGACCAACACCCACAAGGATCTGTATCTCTCGGTCCTGGTCGACGCCAGGATATATCAGGAAAGGAAGCAATAGAGTGCAGCCTGGTCATGCAGTCTCAATCCGAAATGGCACTCCATCATCACTGCCATCCCCATTCTCATCATCATAGCGTTAATCACAGGACATAACTATTGAGAGTCACGAAGGAATTATCTCCCATATTGTAGAACTTCTCAAATCCAACACAGTTTGCGCTACCCATTCAGCTAGCATAGAAGCAGATAAAAAGCACAAAAACCGTAAGCTCAGAACACTCCTCAAAAAAGGAGCGCCCAAGCTTACCTTTATACTCTGCAACTACCCTACACACAACTATGAGAGATCAGAGAAATACATACAATATATTGGTCTTATGTTCAAGATTAACATAGTCTTTTATTCTTGAACTGACCAAACACACACACACATAGACTAGACAGAACACATACAGGGTTGCTTCCAAGGCATATAGGTAATACCCTCTTATTTCTTTGGTATCATCATAGCGTTGTCAAAAACGTTCCCAGATTCTGTGCCCCTCCATGTCCTGTCGTCATGGTGACATCAGTTTCGGTGGCTTTGGAAGTGTGGTTGAGAGCCGAAATGAGTGGCGTGGGGATAGTGACACCGATGCTGCGCATAAAATGGTGAAAAAAAATTAAAATCCCACTGCAGCTGCTCTAGTTGTGGGAGACCGAAATGAATGGAGGGAGCAAGAGGACTGAGATGGAGATGTGTGACTGTAGTGAACCCAGTCAAACCTGGTGGATAGGGTGAGGGAGTCAAAGGGTTAAGTTTTTGTTTTGCTAGCATGCTTGACAATAATGCTGGTGGACAGGGTGCGGGAGTCAAAGAGTCAAACTAGATCTATGCATTCTCAGTGGAATCAATCGCTTCACAGAACGCTCACTTTCTTGTTGTCTTTATTTAAACGAACACTACATAATCACATCTTTCTGCCATCTTAAATCCGTTGTTGGACGTACGCCTTCCCCAGCTGCTTCCATTCACTTCGTTCCAGTGCTTTTCCTTTCCATTTCTTGTCAAATCCATCTAGGTCCTCTCTCCATCTTGATTTCTGTCTTCCTCTATTGCGAGTGCCGTCTCTTGGTATCCAGAACGTGGTTTTTGTTGTCCAACGATTGTCCATTCTCCGGGTGAAATGTCCTACCCAGTTCCATTTGAGTTTGTGGATGGTTTCCAGGATGTCTCGCACATTTTACCATATGATAATGACAAATACTCAAAGCAAAATAATGGCATCAACAGGTCAGGTAAAAGACTTTTTATTGAAGGTCTTAAAACTGCGCTACCATACGCTATGAAACAACCTTAGCAGAGCTATCCTGCATATGGCACACAAAGTGGTCATAGCAACTGAACAAATCACGATAACGGCCAAAACGAATCAAAGCCTGTTTCTCTTGGCGGAGGCAGCTTCCGACTGTCACATGTGCTTTTCGCTCTATTGTCTGAAAGGTCAAGTTACATAGTCCTGTGTACGTCAGTTTGAAGACTGGGATGTAAATAAAATGAACTGCCGTAACGGATTATGTCGGACTTTGTCGATTCAGCTTCGGAACACACCAGCGCCATAATCACTGTGGATCAGTCAAGTTAATCAGACATAACATCATGGGCTCTAAATCAGTAAATGTAGTACGATATTTTTTTTAAACTTTTGGAATGATCTATGCAGACGGCAGATGCATATCAGAGGTAGCCGGCGGAATCGGCCAAGCTGGGACAGCATTCAAGAGGATGAAAAGCGTTCTTGCCAACAAATGCCTATCAATTAACATCAGGAAGAGAGTTTTTGAATGTTATATGGAACCGATAGTTATACGGTTGTGAGGCGTGGACAGTCGACAAGCAGAGCCAGAGCGGGATTGAGGCAGCCGAGATATGATTTCTAGGAGGAGTGTTGAGAGTTCCACGGACAGCAGAGAAAGCAAACGAGACAGACTTGATGGAGGCAAACACAAGCAGATCATTCGTGGGGAGGGCTGGGAGAGGACGGGCAGCATTTGTAGGCCATTTTGTGCAGAGGGGGGAGATGAGCACCTGGTCACAACAGGAAAGCCGGAGGGAAAGAGAGCACCAGGTAGACCCGGGGGGAGAATGTTGGGCGGACTTGCAGAGTGGCTGAAGACAAGGAGGGTGGAGGGGGTGCTTGAGGCAACAAAGGATAGAAACAGATGGAAGGCCATGATCGCTAACGCCATGTGGCAAGGCACTTGATGATGATGTTGATGCATAGCTATAGGTGGCAGAGGCAGTCACATCAAGAATAACTTGACTGAGAAAACACAAGGTCTTTTGATCAGAGACGAACACACTGCACTGTGTCGTCTTTGAGCGCAGTTGTAAAGTAAATGGGCAAAAGTTCGTGACAGAGTACAGCGTTCTGTTACATATGTATTACTGACTAACATGGGAATTATTTCTCAAGTCTTTTTCGTTTTCTATTTCCATTACCATGTTGCAATCTTGGGCATTTCTGACATTTTTGCCTGTCTCTCTGTCCATGTCTATGGCGTGACATAGCTTGTTGCCTCTCTTTTAATGTCTGTGGTGTGACAGTGCTTGTTGCCTGTCTCTCTGTCCGTTTTCGTGTTATGACAGATCTGGTTGCATGTATCCCTATCCATGTCTATGGTATGACGGAGCGAATTGCCCATCTCCCTATCCATGTCTGTGATATGACGGAGCTAATTGCCCATCTCCCTATCCATGTCTGTGGTATGACGGAGCTAATTGCCCATCTCCCTATCCATGTCTGTGGTATGACGGAGCTAGTTGCCCATCTCCCTATCCATGTCTATGGTACAACAGAGCTAATTGCCCATCTCCCT
Organism: Monoplex corrugatus; assembly: GCA_030674185.1. Classification (NCBI taxonomy): domain Eukaryota; kingdom Metazoa; phylum Mollusca; class Gastropoda; order Littorinimorpha; family Ranellidae; genus Monoplex; species Monoplex corrugatus. Next base: position 11,508,866 of record JAPXFY010000024.1, read on the forward strand.
ATCCATGTCTATGGTACAACAGAGCTAATTGCCCATCTCCCTATCCATGTCTATGGTACAACAGAGCTAATTGCCCATCTCCCTATCCATGTCTATGGTACAACAGAGCTAATTGCCCATCTCCCTATCCATGTCTATGGTTCGACAGAGCTAATTGCCCATCTCCCTATCCATGTCTATGGTACGACAGAGCTAATTGCCCATCTCCCTATCCATGTCTGTGGTATGACGGAGCTAGTTGCCCATCTCCCTATCCATGTCTATGGTACAACAGAGCTAATTGCCCATCTCCCTATCCATGTCTATGGTACAACAGAGCTAATTGCCCATCTCCCTATCCATGTCTATGGTTCGACAGAGCTAATTGCCCATCTCCCTATC
>JAPXFY010000024.1:11514246-11700675 GCA_030674185.1 Monoplex corrugatus
ATGGTGGAGAATCCATACAAAAACTGATGAAAGGCAACGGGAAACCATCATCTTATTTTCCCAAGAACATCATGACACAAAATACGAACAAAAGGGTGAACGACGTGAATAGGGCTCCATTGGAGCACCTTCGTCTAGTAGGAGAAAGTCGTGTTAAGCAGATGGCACCAGACCGTAATCTACCTAGTGCTACTAGATTAATAAAAGATACACGAATTGCAACATGGAATGTTCGAACGATGCTCCGTAAAGGAAAACTAGAAAATGTCAAGATAGAAACGGAAAGATTAAACATCAATATTTAAGGACTGAAATGGAAAGAAGCAGGCATGATAACATCGGGCAAGCATAAAATTACATATTCTGGAGGAGACACACACGAAAGACGGGTAGGCATCGTAATGGACAATGACAAGTCAGAGTAGATCAGAGGATACTGGGCCATATCAGACTGAGTTTTTCTAGTTAGATTGGAGGGTAAGCCCTCTGATACAAACAGCGTCCAAGTATATGCATCAACATCTGCCAGTACTGAGGAAGAAACGTATAAGCTTTATGCAGAATTAGAGACAGCCAAGGCTCAATGTAAATCACACGACGTAACAATCATAATGGGAGAATTAAATGCTAAAAGTGGGACAAGGAAAAGTAGGTGACATAGTTGGACCTCGGCATGCGAAATGAAAGGGGAGAGAAACTTGTTGAGTGGGCACAAGTGAAAGAATTCATAATAGAAAAAAAATTGGTTTGAGCACCTAACAGAAGAAAATGGACAGGCATTAATCCCGGAGACTTTACGAGAAATCAAATTGATTACATCCTGATAAATAAGAGATTTAGAAATGCTTAACTGATAGCAAAAACATTACCAGGTGTACTGCAACAATGATCGCAGTCCTGTAATGCGAAATTTTAAGCTGAAATTAAAGTGAAGAAAACAAACCAAAAATAACATCAAGTTAAATGTTATATTCTTAAGGACAGATAAATCAGCTCGTGCAAAATTTAGCGTATCTGTTTTAAAACAAATTTAGTGCTCTAGAAAACTGCTCACAGGAAAAAGACATGCACATCAACTGGTTGCTTACATATATTCTGCTCTCTCTGTTTGTCTCTGTGGCTGTCTGTCTCCTTCTCCCTCTCCCTCTCGCTTTCTCTGTCGGCCTGTCTGTCTGTTTGTCTGTCTCTCTCTCTCTCTCTCTTTCTCTCTCTCTCTGTTTTTTGTCTCTCTATTTCCTCTCTGTCTGTTCTGTCTGTCTGTCTCCCTCTCTCTTTCTCTGTCTGTCTGTCTCTCTCTCTCTCTTTCTCTCTCTCTCTCTCTTTCTCTCTCTCTCTCTGTTTTTGTCTCTCTGTTTCCTCTCTGTCTTTCTGTCTGCCCTTTCTGTCTGTCTGTCTGTCTCCCTCTCTCTTTGTTTGTCTGTCTGTCTGTCTCTCTCTCTCTCTGTTTTTGTCTCTCTGTTTCCTCTCTGTCTCTCTGTTTTGTCTTCTGTCTCTCTGTCTTGTCTGTCTGTCTGTCTGTCTCTCTCTCAATCTCTCTCTTTCCTCTTTCTCTCTCTCTCTCTCTCTGTTTTTTGTCTCTCTGTTTCCTCTTTCTCTCTGTCTTGTCTGTCTCCCTCTGTCTGCCAGTCTGTTTGTCTGTCGGTCTGCCTGTCTCCCCCGCTGTCCTCCTCTCTCCTCTCTCTCTCTCTCTCTCTCTCTCTCTCTCTCTCTCTCTCTCTCCTCTCCCACCCTCTCTCTGTGTCTGGTTTTTCAGTTCATCCAGAAGACTAATGGTCTAATTGAGTGGGGGAAAAAATTTCCTGCCCATGTGGGAATGGAACCCATGCATTCATGTCTTAACCCTCCGACTCCCTCACCCTATCCGCTAGTATCCTGCATTGTCAACCATGAGAGCAAAGCAGAAACTTCACACTTTCATTCCCTCACCCTACCCACCAGCTTCCTGCAGGAAGTTGGTGGATGGGATAAGGGAGTGAAAGGGTTAAGTTTTTGCAGCTGGGGGATAGGGTGCAGGAACGAAAGGGTTAAGCAATTGCTTCATCTAGTAGACCGCAACATCCCAGAGACCCTACAGACTGACAAAGGGACAACCATCCACAAACTTTTTTTTCTGAATATTTTCTGGGCATGGTCAAGATGAATGTGTGGACTGCAGGATGCCCTGGTGGTTAATTTTTACATTTTCAGTTTCAGTTTTCTTAAGATTTTGTCTCCACAATTGGAATACTTCCATATGCACCAACACTGCAAATGCATCATCATCAATCATCATCATCATCATCCATCATCATCGTGTACTCTCGTGCGTGGCGTCGGCGATCATGGCCATCCATACAAATCTATCCCTTGTCTCTGCAAGTACATCTCCCACCCTCTTTGTTCTCAGCCACCCTGCAAGTCCGTCCAATATTTTCTCCCTGGTTCTTCCTGGTGTTCTCTTTCCCTCCAGCTTTCCTGTTGTGACCAGGTGCTCTAATTTCCTCATAAAATGTCCTATAAACGTTGCTTGTCTTTTCCTAACCTTCTTTATTAATGAACTTCTTGTGTCTGCCTCCTTCAAGACTGTTTGGTTTGTTTTCTTTGCTGTCCATGTAACTCTCAACATTCTGCTTAGAAACCACATTTAGCTGTCTCAACTATGTTCTGACTTTTGAGTGTTGACTGTCCACGCCTTAAAACCGTACAACAGTATCGGTTCTATATAACATTCAAGAACTCTTCCTGCGAATGCTACGTGAGTGAAATGTACCCACAACAACCATGGCAAATGCCAAGGCCTTCACATGACCTTTACCCACTGGAAAGGTCATGAGGCAAAATCATGGCCCCTGCCAGTGTTGACACCATGACCTTGGCAGTGTCTTCACGGCCCTCTTAACAACTGAATAATACGATTTACCTCTCTATTTCAACAAAATCACTGTTGTATATTCACAATCAATGTTTTTTCTCAAATGTGTTTGTGATGATTTTAACCCTTTGACTCCCGCAACCTGTCCACCAACTGCCTGCATTGTCAACCATGCTAGTTAGCAAAGCCAAAACAACCCGTTGATTCCCTGACCCTATCCACCAGCTTCCTGCAGGACGCCTGTGGATAGGTGAGGGAGTCAAAGCGTTAAATTTTTGCAGTTGGTAGATAGGATGCGGGAGTCAAAGGGTTAATGAAACGTGATGGACAGACATCAACCCATCTGACAGACATCATAGACATGACACAACTCAACATCTTCATCTGCGTGTGTCAACTGCTGTCACCACGTTTAATCTTGGAAGCAAAATGGTACCTCAGGGTACGTGGCACGCGTAAAACACATCCCTTTGGGAGCAGTCAGTGTCACTGCGTGTGTGTCTCTGTCAAATGACTCAGGAAGATGAGTGATAATGTATAATCCGAACAGTTCCGTCAACCCAGTAATCATCATTACCTGGGGTGACATTGCACTATGTATACAGAATATAATTTGTTGTTGTTGTTATTGTTGTTGTTGTTGTTGTTGTTGTTGGTGGTGGTGGTGGTGGTGGTGGTGTGTGGTGGTGTGTGGTGGTGGTGTGTGGTGGTGATGATGGTGTGGTGGTGGTGGTGGTGGTGGTGGTGTGGTGGTGGTGGTGGTGTGGTGATGGTGATGTGAGGGGGGGGGGGGGGGCGGTTGTCTTCTGTTGATCAGGGATGGAGAATGGGCTGGGGGGGGGGGGGGGGTAGTTGGGATGATGGAGATGATAAATCATGTTGGTGTGGGGTATGGAGGCTGTATGTTGTGTTGTTCGTGAATGAGCGTCTGTGATGTGGCCATGTAGGATGTTGGTGTGGTTAGTCCACACTGACTCTGGATGTGTTTCATCCGTTTTCACCTGATATTAATTAACATTTGCAGGTGGAAATATTTGCCATAATGTAGTCTTGGTTGTTCCAATGAAAAACTGATAAATAAAAAGATATACACAAAATCTGATAAAACATAAACCCTGTACGCTTTCATGCGAGCAATTTGCCCAGCTTCAAAACCTTGCCAGCAAATAAGATAATGTACAGGCTTATAGCTTTTACCGCCATCATTTTGGATCTTCTCCATCACATGTCATCCGTGGCGTCAAAGCAATGCTGTCAGCACATTTCCCCTTACTATAATGTCGAGACTATAGTAAGGGGAAAGGAGCTGGCAGCAATGCGAGCTGGTGGCAGGGCGGGCTGACCGAAAGAGAGATGAAGACCAGAGTGGGGCGAGAAAGGGGTCTTTCATTCTTTCTTGGTCCAGAGGCTGGGCTGGACATGGTTGGTGCGCGTTGTGTGGCTATGTCCCGGGGTTTGTCATCTCCCCACCTTACCATTCGGTTTGTAAACAAGATAACTGATGACTGGGTCCGAATGGGTCATGCAAAGCTTGAACAGCCACCCTTTGCTTGAAGAAACCACTGTCAATTGTCATCGGAAGCTTGGCAGGTGAGTGTCCCGAGAATGGTGAGGCATTGGTGCTCCGGGTCCCATCCGCATCCTCGTGGTATTTCTTGTCAAGTCAACTTGTTGTTCCAATGACAAACTGGTAAAAAAAAAAAGCAGACTTTAAACCCTGTACGCTTTCATGCGAGCGATGTGCCAGCTTCAAAACCTTGCCAGCAAATAAGGTAATATGCAGGCTTGTAGCTTTTACCATCACCATTTCGGATCTTCTCCATCACACGATATCCGTGGCGTCAAAGCAATGGAATATATTGTGAATGTAGAGACACCGTCTTGAGAGAGTGTAAGCGAAACTGTGTGTATAGGCGTCATTTCATCTTTTGTTAATATTTGGAACTAATGACATTATCGTTGTGCTATGGTTTACATACAGGTATAGTACCCGCCTTCCAGTCTAATTGCAAGGGTTCAAGTATGAATCGAGAACAAACTTTGTGTATGCTGTCTCTGCTTCGCTGAGCAGCTGTGAATCGGTGCTTGACTATGTTCATGACTGAGGGAAGTTAAGCAGTGAGGGAGGAGAGATGGGCACCCCCTCCCCCTCATAATGCCGGCCCTCCATTTACTCCAGTCTTGACTTTCCTGTGCTACTTCGTAAACCTCGAACAGCAGGTGTTCGTGGTGTTGTTCATTTAGGAGGTGGGTGGTTTGACTACATTAATGGCGGGATAAACAAAACAGTAACAATAATAGTAATGATAATAATGATAACAACACAAAAGCCAAACACGGGAACGGACACTTGTGTATTTGAGTTGAGTTAATCCCTTGACTCCTGCACCCTGTCCACCAGCATCCTGCATTGTCAACCATACTATCAAAGCAAAAACTTAACCCTTTGACCCCCCCCCCCCCCCGCACTATCTACTTACTGCATACTGGTGAGGGAGTCAAAGGATTAAGTTTTTACAGTTGGTAGATAGGGTGCAGGAGTCAAAGGGTTAAATTAACATCGGTTTGCAGATCACAAACGACAAGGACAGTCAATCAGCCCCGCTAAAACCAAGGAATTGACTGACGTTGTAAACTCAACTCCCCTCGCCCTAACCATTCTACACACAAAAAAGTACCTGATGAAGTGTCAACGATCTAATGAAAACTGAAACGGCAGCTTAAGCGCACACAAAACACACACTCTACGACCTCAGCATGTGATAATGTTGTCTTGTCCTTAATCGCTTGGGAGGGGGGGGGGGGAGGGAGTAGAGAGATAGGATGGGGGAAATTAAGAAGTCCCAGGAAGAGAGACAGGAGGAAATACTAGGGTTTTCTGTTTGCCCGCTAAAGGCTGCATCCACGTAATACACGAAAACTCTTTCTGTCTATATGAAAACATCTTGACAGCAGTGTGTTTGTTGATTGTTGACTGTCATCCTCTGCAACGGCATTTCCAAAATTGCTATTTCGAATTATCGTGTTTTAACTTTGCGGGTATTTTGTTTTGTTTTTGTTTTTGTTTTTTTAATTTTTGCAGCCTGCTCTTTGTAGGATAATGGCTTGAGTTTTTGACAATGTTCAATGTGTTGGCATTTTGACCTCAGTAAGGGGGATGTAGGATAATGGCCCTTGGTAATTAATATTAACAAGGCTCGATCGATAGTGTTTTAGCCAATGAGAATCAAGAAACATCGGCGCCCGACACACGATACTCAACGGCTGGATCTGCCTAGAAACTGGTAGGTCGACGCTCCTTCTCCGTTAGATCTACAAACCTTACACACTTAATTTTCAAAACGTATTTGACCCGATCATTGTGTTTCATCACCTCGAAATGAACGTGTTTCATGTTGGTTTATACAAACGTCAGTGTCACTGAACTGAATATGCAGTCACACAGTCTCAATCCTGGGTAATCTTGTAGAATAGAATACGAAAATAATTGGAGCTAATTTCACGCACTTATACGGGTGTTTTTGGTTCTGCTGGATGTAAAGAGACGTAAGACACCCTTACCTACTCACTTTGACCAGTCCTTCCCCACAAACATGCACAAAATATCCCTGAATGACTGGCGACCACAGCTCCAGCAGTCACCTGCACGCCATATTTATAGACAACTCCCCACTAGTGATGACGTTGTGCCCATGTGATCAGCAACCAAAATGGCGTGCAGGTGACTGCTGGAGCTGTGGTCGCCAGTCATTCAGGGATATTTTGTGCATGTTTGTGGGGAAGGACTGATCAAAGTGAGTAGGTAAGGGTGTCTTACGTCTCTTTACATCCAGCAGAACCGAAAACACCCGTATAAGTGCGTGAAATTAGCTCCAATTATTTTCGTATTCTATTCTACAAGATTACCCCCAATCCTGAATGGAACTCCACAGCATTATGATCATCATTCCCCGTATCATCATCCAAGTGTGTCACATATAGATATACATGTACTAAGATGTCACTTGTCAGTCAATTAAAAAGATTTCCCGTACGCTTATCCAACATTACAAACAATCGCACACAGCGAAACACTCGCGCACGAAGAGAGAACAGTGGGCGGTGGCAGAATGGTTAAGATGTTCGCCTGCTTATAACAAAACTCAAGATTACGGGGTTCGTTTCCCGTAGAGGTCTTGACTTTTCTCCTCAGTTTGACCGGAAAATGGAACATAACGTCTAGTCCTTCGGAAGGGGACGAAAAACGAGTCGGACCTGCGTGCCTTCTGGCCTACGCACGCTAAAGATCCCACGGCAGTTGAAAATCGTGTAGAGCAAGGCATTCGTCTGGCTGCCCCGCCAAAATAACTATTGGACAGAGAAGTTCATTTCCCAGGTCCCTCCCCTTGAGTCCCAATTAGTATTGTTGCTTTTCGGAAGTCTTGGTTAAAAAAAAAAGATAAACAAAAACGTGAAAGAAAGAGAAAATGTGTGTGTGACAGAGATGATGACAACTTGCGTCAAGGACCATTCGTCAAACTGGCTTCGATATATCATAACTCAGCATCCTCTGTGTGTGTGTGTGGGTGGGTGGGTGGGTGTCAGAGGGAGAATGACGGCTTGGGTCAGGGGTCACACGCCCTACTCCCCTCCTGTCTTCTCCCCTTCCCAGTTTGTGTGGGCTTTGTGCTCGCAACATTAAAGTTAAACGATGGTCTGTTTGCTGCCCATCTTAATATTTCCATCATTCTGGTGGTGTGATTTTAGTGTCATATTTCTTCCAGGAGGTTTCAGTTTCAGTTTCAGTTTCTCAAGATGACGTCTCCACGCTCGGAGTGAATTCCATATGCACTAACGTCACAGGTGCCATGTGATGGAGAAGATCCAGAATGATCACAGCAGAAGCCTTATGCCTGCACATAAACCCATGAGCTGGCCAGGTCCTGAGGTCCTACTTGGATAGTTTTATAACCCTGGGGTCGTAGGGGAGTGAGGTGGCAGAGCCTCAACTTTTCCCGGGGCCAGCACCACAAAGGTGGCACCCATCCCCTCTCCCTCGATTCAAATTAATATTCATTTTTCACTTCTTTTTTTTTCACCAAGACTTCAGAAAGGCAAGAAGCTATTTGGTCTTCAAGGGGTGGGACCTTGGAAATCAACCTATCTCTGAAATTATACCAATGCCCTGCTCTTCACGATTTTCATGTGCTGTGGGATCTTTAGCGTGCGCAGCTAAAAGGCACAAGGGTCGACTAGTTTTTCATCCAGTTTCGTTCAGTTCGATTTTCCGGTCAAACTGAGGAGAAAAGTCGAGGCCTCTACGGGGAGCGAACCCTGGAACCTCGAGTTTAGTTATTGGCAGGCGAACGTCTGCACCATTTCTGCCACTCTTCTCACTTCTCCCTCTGCAACCCGCTGGATTGGGGATGGACCCCCATTACCAAGCTGGAGGCAGCTTTTGCCGTGAGTGATTAATGGGACCATTTATCATCAGTGTGACAACAGATCACATGCCCCATCGGTCTGATAGGGGAGACAACAAACACTCATCGCTCACACAATGTATACTCGATTGGTTTGCCTGTGAGGTAAAGCATTATCTGGGCATATCGGTCTTAATTAAGTGGTCAATACTGTCCGCATGGCGTTTCATGTTTCATTCACACATTCTCGTAAGTGGCTTGTGAGCCTGCCATGGAATTCGGTAAATTAAAACAAAAACTGATTTGTCGAGTCCCCCCCCCCTCTCTCTCTCTCTCTCTCTCTCCACGTGCGCACGCGCGCACGCACGCACGCACACACACACACACACACACACACAAACAAACAAACAAAAACGGGTAGATGTTGGGGGAAAATACCTTGGATCAAATTCTGACCTGAAAATAAGAAAAACCACATGTTCTTCAGTAATCATGAATTTTTACCTAGAATTCAAACCAGAATATTTACCAGTAGCATAAAACTCACTTCAACTCTTTGGATCACGACTACAAACTAGAGGCTGGTATTCCTTGTCTTCCTAAACTTCTCCTTCAAAAAAATCATCAAAGTGCATATATTCTAAACTTCAGGCATTCGCTCTTATTCTGTCTGAACAGCAGCTAAAGTCGTTGGTTGGCCGATCTAAAGCTAGCAAGTTTATGATCTCCGAACAAAGTAAGAACTTTCAGAAGACAGATACATGGCCGACGTTTTCGACCTGCGATCATGGCAGAGACAGGAGTGTGAATTATCTGCAGTTCCGGAACGGCTAGCGTAGCACTCTAATGGTTAACCCTTTGACTGCTGCACCTTATCCATTAGCACATTGCAATGCTAACCCTTTGACTCCCGCACCCTATCCCCCAACTGCAAAAACTTCACCTTTTGACTTCCTTACCCTATCCACCAGCTTCCTGCAGGAAGCTTGCGTATAAGGTGAGAAAGTCAAGGGGTTAAGTTTTTTCTTTGCCTGCATAGTTGACAATGAAGGATGCTGGTGGACAGGGTGTGGGAGTCAAAGGGTTAACCACGCTAGCAGAGCAGAAACTTAACCTTTGACTTCGTGACCCTATCCACCAGCTTCCCGCAGGAAGCTGTTAGATAGGGTGAGGGAGTCAAAGGCTTAAGTTTTTGCAATTGGCGGATAGGGTGCGGGAGTGAAAGGGTTAAAGCGCCACGCTGCTAACGAAGGACCGTACTTTAGACCCTTCGACAGGCCACAATTTCTATATGGGCTGGTGTGGCTGGCTGGCTGACTGGCTGGCTGACTGGCTGGCTCTTTTGGTGGAATTGTGGACTCAAAAATCTCATGCCTCCAGTTCAAATCCACCCTACAACATAAAAATTGGCCTTCTTGCTGCCCATCTTATCACTTTAACCGTTTGACTCCGCATCCTGTCCACCAGCATCCGGCATTGTCAACTATGCTAGCAAAGCATAAACTTAACCCTCTGACTCCCTCACCCTATCCACCAGCTTCCTGCAGGAACCTGGTGGATAGTGTAAGCGAGTCAAAGGGTTAAGGTTTTTTTGCGGTTGGTGTACAGGATGCGGGAGTCAAAGGGTTAATCATTCTGGTGGTGCCATAAGTCATAAGTCCCGTTCCTTCTTTGTTGACATGGCAACTTTATCATTTTTAAGTTGTAAAGCCTTTTTCAAGATCGACATAAATATCAACTTGGCTGAAACTTACTCATTTATAGTATTTCCTTTAAAAACAAACTTTTCAGTCGTAAAATATTGTATGTAATGATCACCTTAGTTGAAATTATCTCCTTGTAGCTTTATGTGGTGGAGCTTAGTTGAAATTATAACTCTTTGTAGCTCTGTGTGGTGGCGGTGGGCCGCTAGGGAGTATAGCTAGGTGATTTAATTAAGACAGAAATAAACACTGTATGTGTGTGCGTGTGTGTGTGCGTACGTGCTCGCGATTGTGTATATGCGTGTGCACGTGCATGTGTGTGTTTTGTACGTGTGTCTGTGTTTGCCCAAATTTATGTCAAATAACAGTTCCCCCTAACTTGCAGAGTCGAGAGAAGTGTGTGGGCAAGGTGTATTCATGACGATTGGTTCTTCCGCTTGAAGTTGCACAACATGTTGGACAGGTTGCCACAAGTCCTGTTGATGCTGTTGTTTGGAATTGGAGGATATTTGTTGTGGGCTCAATGGCTTGTTGGCACCGCGGTTGTACATATTCCCCCCCCCCCCTCCCATTTTTTTTTATAGTCCCTCAGCTGTGTTTGTCACTGAGGCAATGTGTGTCGGCGGTATTCGTCAAGCGGAAATATGCCAGTTGACGGAATTCGGGTCATCAAGGAGTTGTGTGTATTTTGAGTTGATTACAGCCATGCTGTGCTTTGTGTAGTAATGATGATAATGATAATAATCACACGTTTATAGGATGGATTGAAATGACGTGTTGATGTGCATTTATCACGTTTCTGCAGAATTAAAATGATGTGTTGATAAGCATTTATTGCATGAATGAGGGATGTGAGATATGCTGAAGCTATTTTAGGCAATTTAGGTCCGTTTTATGTATGTTTTAGTGTCCTTAGTTATGTTTAAATTTGTAATCAGGTATTTTTATATCCCGTGTGTGGTAAATTGGACGGACTGGTCAACACCATGGGCATCTCCTTAGATTATGTGCGGGAATGCATTGATGTCTGTACTTAAGTTTCTTTTTTTTTTCCTGTTGAAGTAGTATGTGTTTTGGAACAGGTTATAGCCCTGATATGGCTCTATGCAGTCGGCTGGGCTTTAAACAAAAATAACACTAACAGTAACTCTTCCGCTTGAAGTTGCACAACATGTTGGACAGGTTGCCACAAGTCCTGTTGATGCTGTTGTTTGGAATTGGAGGATATTTGTTGTGGGCTCAATGGCTTGTTGGCACCGCGGTTGTACATATCCCCCCCCCCCCCCTTCCATTCAGCATAGCACGCAAGGAAGTCCAAATCTTAACAAATCGCATATTACATTAATCCTTTGACTCCCGCACCCTATCTACCGACTGCAAAAACCTTGGAAAAGGTGAGGGAGTCAGAGGATTACGTTTTTGCTTTGCTAACATGGTTGACAAAACAGGACGCTGGTGGACATGGTGCGGGAGTCAAAAGTTGAAAAAACAAACAAACGACCATGCGTCAAATACGGAAAGAAATTTATGGTTCTGCACACTGTGTCTTCGGTGGGCGTGAATGCTGGGTCTTTTCGTGTTTCCATGGGCCACCAGGGAAAGCTGGAAGGCAAGAGAATACCAGGTAGACCCAGGGAGAAAATATTGGACGGACCTGCAGAGTGGCTGAGGACAGAGAGGGTGAAAGATGTACCTGCAGCGACAAGGGATAGGTGCGTATGGAGGGCCGTGATCGCCAACGCCATGCGGCAGAGCACATGATGATGATGGGCCACCGGACACTGACATGACTTACAGGATCTTTAACGTGCATACGTGATTTTCTGTTTGCGTATACACATGAAGAGTGTTTAGGTACTGACAGGTCAGCACACATGTTGACTTGGGGGGGTCTGAAAAAATCTTCACCTTTCACCCACCAGGCGAAAATCGTCCTTTACCCATCGGGCGAAAATCGTCCTTTACCCGCTTGGGGTGGTCATCCTTTACCCATTCGGAGGAGTAATTCTTTACCCACTTGGAGGTCATCCTTTACCCACTTGGGGGGTCATCCTTTACCCACTTGAGGGTCATCTTTTACCCACTTGGAAGGGTCATCCTCTACCCACTTGGAGGGGGTCACCCTTTACCCACTTGGAGGGGGGGTCATCCTTTACCCACTTGGAGGGGGTCATCCTTTACCCACTTGGAGGGGTCATCCTTTACCCACTGGGGTCCATCCTTTACCCACTTGGAGGGGGGTCATCATCTACCCACTTGGAGGGGGTCATCCTTTACCCACTGGGGTCCATCCTTTACCCACTTGGAGGGGGTCATCCTCGACCCACTTGGAGGGGGTCATCCTCTACCCACTTGGAGGGGGTCATCATTTACCCACTTGGAGGGGGTCATCCTTTACCCACTTGGAGGGTGGTCATACTTTTACCCATTGGGGGTCATCCTTTACCCACTTGGGGTCCATCCTTTACACACTTGGAGGGTGGTCATCCTTTACTTGGAGGGGGTCATCGTTTACCCACTGGGGTCCATCCTTTACCCACTTGGAGGGCGTCATCGTTTACCCACTGGGGTCCATCCTTTACCCACTTGGAGGGGGTCATCCTTTACCCACTGGGGTCCATCCTTTACCCACTTGGAGGGTGGTCATCCCTTACCCACTTGGAGGGGGTCATCCTTTACCCACTGGGGTCCATCCTTTACCAACTTGGACAGGGTCATCCTTTACCCATTGGGGTCCATCCTTTATCCACTGGGGGTGTCATCCTTTACCCACTTGGAGGGTGGTCATCCTTTACCCACTGGGGTCCATCCTTTACCCACTTGGACGGGGTCATCCTTTACCCATTGGGGTCCATCCTTTATCCACTGGGGGTCATCCTTTACCCACTTGGAGGGTGGTCATCCTTTACCCACTGGGGGTCATTCTTTACACACTTGGAGGGTGGTCATCCTTTACCTGCTGGGGGTCATCCTTTACCCACTTGGAGGGTGGTCATCCATTACCCACTGGGGGTCTCCTTTACACACTTGGAGGGTGGTCATCCTTTACCTGCTGGGGGTCATCCTTTACCCACTTGGAGGGTGGTCATCCTTTACCCACTTGGAGGGGGGGATCATCCTTTACCCACTTGGAGGGGGGTCATCCTTTACCCACTTGCGGGTCATCCCTTTACCCACTTGGGGAGGGGGGCTCATCCTCATCCTTTACCCACTTGGAGGGGGGTTCCATCCTTTACCCACTTGTGTGTCATCCTTTACCCACTTGCGGGTCATCCTTTACCCACATGGGGGGGGGGGGGGGTCATCCTTCACCCACCAGGCAGAGATCAGACTTTACGCAACAGGCGGAGATCACCGTTTTACCCAACAGGCGAACATCACCCTTTACCCACGGGGCGGACGCCATCCTTTTAAAGAGAAAGGAGGACAGGAAAGTTGCTCCCTTCTAGTGATGTGAAAAGACAGAAAAACAAAAACACAGGGAAAATAAGCCTTGTACTCAACAGAATAAACTGGTCTAAAATACGAAACGAGACAGACTATAATCGCTTAAGTCTTGGAGCTAGGCTGAGGAGACACCTGGGTAGGGTGACCCCACTACGGTCGTCCAGTGACAACTCCCATGAGCTACTGAGGCCAAAAATCCCAACCTGAATTTACGTCAGGCATAGAACGGTAGAGGAAACCTCAAGCTGAGGCTACCGTGAGATCAGGACATGAAATACCACGGAATATGGGACAATTAAAACAAACGAGACAGTCCTGATGGAGGCAGATACAAGAAGATCATTCATAAGGAAGATTAGGAAAAGACAAGCAACATTTGTAGGACATTTTATGAGGAAAGGGGAATTAAAGCACCTGGTCACAATAGGAAAGCTGGAGGGAAAGAGAACACCAGGTAGACCCAAAGAGAAAATATTGGACGGACTTGCAGGGTGGCTGAGGACAGAGGATGGAAGATGTGTTTGTGGCGACAAGGGATATGAAAGGAGGGCCATGATCGCCAACACCATGCGGCAGGGCACATGATAATGATGATGATGTGACTCGACGCAATCTCAAATCTATCGACCTCTCCACATTTTCATCTGATGCCTCCCGTCTCCTTTCTGAAAAGTCACATAACCTTGCCGATGAATTCTATACTACTCTCCACCATCTTCTGGACACTCATGCTCCAGCCACAACCCATCTTTTACCTGACCGCCCCCCTACCCCCTGGCTCACTCATGAGATTGCCTGTGCAAAACGTGCCCGCCGCAGAGCAGAGCGCCGCTGGCGCAAATCCAAACTCACTGTACATAGGCAACTTTTCCAAGCCTCTAAAACAAAAATATCCACCCTCATTGCACCTGCAAAAACAAGCTATTTCCAAACCAAAATCCTGAATGCCTCTTCTTCAAAAGAACTCTTTACAACCATGAATCATCTCCTTGGCACACGAAAAGATTTACCTCTCCCAACAAAACACAAATGAAGAACTCCCATCTGTATTCTCCAAGTATTTCACCACCAAAATACAAACTCTTCGTGACAGGCTTGACAGGACACCCTGTCAACCATGCCCACCTGACCCTTCCTTCTCTGGCACACCTCTTGCTACTTTTACCCCAGTCTCACAAGAAGAAATTCTCAACACAATCAGATCCATGTCGTTCAAAACCTGCGAACTGGATCCTCTTCCAGGTTCTCTCTACTCTGACTGTCTCCCTACTCTCCTCCCATTCATCACTGACATCATCAACACTTCTCTTCAAACTGGAACTGTCCCAGATTCTTTCAAGTCTGCTATTGTTCACCCTCTCCTCAAGAAATACAATTTAGACCCAAATGAACTGAAAAATTACCGGCCTATCTCTAATCTCTCTTTCTTGTCAAAACTCATCGAAAAAGTTGTCCTCAACCAGCTGAACTCTCACCTGTCTGCCAACAATCTCCTCAATCCTTTCCAGTCAGCCTACCGCCAGTACCATAGCACTGAAACTGCCCTGCTACACATTCTCAACAATCTCCTCCTTGCAACTGATACTGGCAAAGTCTCTCTCCTCACACTCCTTGATCTGTCTGCAGCCTTTGATACCATTGATCAGGGTATTCTCCTTTCTAGACTTCATCATACTTTTGGCATCTCTGACATTGCTCTCTCCTGGTTCACTTCATATCTATCAAACAGAAAACAAATTGTTCTCATTAATGGCACTTACTCTCAACCTGCATACCTGACCTGTGGTGTTCCACAAAGATCTGACCTTGGCCCTGTTCTTTTCACTCTTTACACCTCCCCCCTGTCCACCATCATCAACTCCCACTCTATAAAACACCACTTCTATGCTGATGACACCCAACTTCAAGACAGTGACTCACCTGACAATATACAGCGCCTCTTGACTCGCACCACTGAGTGTTACTCGGACATTAAGAACTGGATGACATACAATAAACTTCAGCTTAATGACGACAAGACAGAAGCTATCCTCATTGGCACCCGTCAGAAACTTTCTCAGCTGCCTCCTCTTTCTCTCCCATTATGTAACACATCAGTCCCAATTTCTGATTCAGCAAAAAAACTTGGTGTCTGCATTGACTCTACCCTCTCCATGAACAACTTTGTTTCTCAAACTGCCAGATCTTGCTACTATCACCTCCATCGTATAAGCCTGATCATGAAGTATCTCTCTGTCGAAACAACTGCAAAACTCGTTCTCTCCTTCACAATGTCTCGCATTGACTATTGCAATTCACTCCTGTCTGGTCTTCCTGCCTCCACCATTCACATCCTACAGCGCATTCAAAACAATGCTGCACGCCTTGTACTCAAAAAGAAAAAAGCTGACCACATACCTCCTCTCCTGGCACAACTTCACTGGCTCCCTGTATCAAAGCGCATACAGTACAAACTAGACACCATGTGCTACAAAAGCCTCAATAACGCAGCCCCCGATTACCTGTCAAGCCTACTTGAGATCTATGTTCCCTCACGTACCCTCCGCTCTGCCTCCGATCCTCTGACTTTTCGCTTTCCACGCACTAAGCTCCATACCTATGGTCCACGAGCCTTCTGTGTTTCTGGTCCACTCTCCTGGAACAAACTTCCTCTCTCAGTCCGTCAGCAACCTACTTTTGTCTCCTTCAAGTCCGCTCTCAAAATTCACCTTTTCTCCTCTGCATAAAATCCTGACCTCACTCAATCCCCTCTGCAGCCTGTCTCCACTCGGAGGGGAATCACATTGTAATATATAATTGTATATAATATGCTCTCTATAATTTTCCATTGCTTTTATTCTTTCTCCCCATTTATAGCCGTATGCGTGTGTGTGTGTGTGTGTGTGTGTGCGTGCGTGCGTGCGTGCGTGTGCGTGCGTGCGTGCGTGTGTGTCTGTTTCAGCGCTTAGATTGATTTTATCAAGATTTTGCGCTACATAAATAAAATATTGTATTGTATTGTATTGGAACGGTAGAGGAAACCCAAAACTGAGATTATCGTGAGATCAGGGTATGAAATACCATGTATTATGGAACAATTTTCATGGTGTTAAAATTATTATGGTTTCATGATAATGGGGATGATGTTCATGTCCATTTGGAATCGAGACTGTGTGACAGGGCTGTATTCTATAGCTACTGTCATAATGTATCCTGGTTTCAATCAGGCCCATGAGATGTTGATACTATAATGTTGGTCAGGATATTTGGGCAACACTCTCAGCGATGTCTCCGTTAGGTTATTTTTGTTTTAAGTCCATACGACCTCCTAGAGCCATATCAAGGCTATAACCGTTTCAAAACATACACAACACTTCAACAGGAAACAACAACAACAAGAAAAGAAAATTAAGTGCACATATCCACGCATTCGTGCACATAATCTAAAGGAGACGCTCCTGGCGTTGGCCACTCCATCCAGTTTATCGCACAGAGGATATAAAAAACATATATGAAGACAAAGTTAAACATAACTAAGGACATTAAAACATACATAAAAACTGACCTAAATTACCATATAATTGTTTCTGTATATCTCATTTCCCTAGAGCCGAAAATGCACTTGATACATATACCCAATTATCAATCCTAAGAAAAAGTACATAAGACTTTATCGAGCACATACAGGTGAATGGACCATTAATTTAAGGCAGAAAATGACAGGTAGAAATGACAGAAAGCAAAGTAACAAGGCAGAAACAAAGAGAGTGACAGAAAAGAGAACATTTCTAGCACAGAATTTCCAGAAGGTGGGCATACTACTTATACTGAAAGAGCCCTAAGCATCCCCACGGGTGGCGCTAATATCTTTGAATGATAACGTTTTAGAAGTCTAAAGTATGAGTAACCGATCTATGCTGCTGTGTATGTCTGTGGACGTCCTAGTCTGACGTCATAGTCTGACGTCCTGTCACTGTAACAAGTTTCTCCCTTTTCCTACAAATGGGCCGTGACTCGTGCACAATAATGAATTGACTGCTACATTTAGAAACGGGCACATGCCATTAGCGCAGTCCATCCATTACATGTTGACAAACTGTTACAGACATATTTTTGTTTGCAGATATAAAAATCCCCCGTAAATCAATCTGGACTAGTTCCCTCTTTTGCGTCAAGAGGACGAAACATGCAAACTCACACACACACACACACACACACACACACACACACACACACAACACACACACACGCACATCGCTTGTTTTCTTTGCTGTACGTATCATTTGTTTTTCTTTGATATATAATAATCGTACCATCTTTTGATTTTAAGCAACCAGTTGATATGCATGTCTTTTTCTGTGGGTAATTTCTATCACGTTTCTGTACAGAACTTCTATATCTTTGCCCTTTGTTTCTAGCCAAGCTTCCTTAGCTTCATTGCACTTACTCCTGATTTCCTTATCCATCTTTTTGTATTCTTCATCTTTTCTCTTTACCTTCCTTCGTTTACCCATCAGTCCTAAAATTTCTTTAGTCATCCAGTTCTTTTTTGCTTTTCTTTCAGCTATAGGGGTTTTAGGGATTTCTTCACAAGCTTCATTTATCGAGTTTTTCAAATCTGTTCATTGTTCCTCAGTTTCCCAACATCCTCCTGAGCTCTGAATTTGTTTTGAACATACACGCTAAAGTTTGCACGAGTTGGTTTACGAGTCCAAGATCTAGTTTGATGTTATTTTGGGTTTGTTTGTTTGTTTGTTTGTTTGTTTGTTTTTTTCCTTAGTTTCGTCCGAAATTTTCCTGACACGATTGCAGTGATTGTTGTAGTCTGCACATATAATGTTTTTGCCATCAGTAAAAACTTTCTAAATCTTTTATTTATTAGGATGAAGGCCTACTCAATTTGATTTCATGTGCTGTCTCCTGGATTCATCCATGTCCATTTTCTTCTGTTAGGTGGCTCAAATCAAGTGTTTCTTTTTATGAATTCATTTACTTGTGCCCACTCAGCAAATTTCTCTCCCATTTTTCGTGCCAAGGCCATGTGGTCCAACTATGTCATCCAGTTTTACTTTCCCACCTTAGCATTGAAGCTGCCGTTACTATTGTAACATCCGGTGATTTACATTGAGCCTTAGCTGTCTCTAATTCTACATAAAAGTTGTCAATTTCTTCTTCAGTAGGCTACATGCGGGTGTTGGTGCTTATACTTGGACGATGTTGACATCAAATTCCTTGCCCTCCAGTCTTAACTAATAAAACGCAGTCTGATGTAGCCCAGTATCCTTTGATAGACTTTGACTTGTCTTTGTCCATTATGATGCCTACCCCTCTTTCATGCAGGTCCCCACCACCAGAATATATAATTTTATGCTTGCCTAATGTTATCACGCTGGATCCCTTCCATCTCACTTCTTCTGGTCCTAAAATATTTATGTTCAATCTTTCCATCTCGATATTTTCTAGTTTTCCCTTCTACAGCATTGTTTTAACACTCCACATAGCAATTTTAAGTGTTTTTTTTTTTATCTGAACGCAGTTACCTGATGACAGTCTGGTGTCACCTGCTCAACATGACTTCCCCTATGGGGTGAAGGTGCTCCAGTAGAAATGATGTACTTGGGAGGATTTGATGCTGGTTTCCTGTTGCCTTCCAGCAGTTTTTATATGGACTCTCCCTCCACCAGCCTTTGTCATTTCCATGACTACACAGGGTTGTCTCAGCCTTGGTCTCTCTCCAGAGACAACTACAAGGCAGTAGTGCTATTCACCGATAGCTGGGGGTCTGATTCGTGGGTACCTGGGCATGTCCACACGCCACTGGGCCTGCATGCCACATGTCTGGGGGCCAGATCTCTTCCAAGCCCCAGTTGCTGAGTGTTACCATGGGGAGGCACTACGTAGGGCTTGCTGATGGTGAGCCTGACTACTACACTATCCTTTTCGCAGAGTTGCAAGCAGCAGTGCTAGCCAGTGGTGCGGGCTGAAAGCAAGAGGTGACAAGCATGCAGTCACTAGCCAACACACTAGACGCATCACATCAGCCATTAACACACACACATACACACACATATATATATATATATATATATATATATATATATATATATATATATACATATATATATATATATATATATATATATATGTATATATATATATATAATAGAGAGAGAGAGAGAGATAAACTCTCCCGTCAGACCAACAGACCAGTAGGCATATCAGTACTAAGCAACTGGTATGGGTCTTCATGTGGGATACAAGACCTATCTTGAAGGTACATACTCTGCAGGCACTGCATGGGAAAGGGTCCCTGTAGCGTTGGGTTCTGCTTCCACCGATTCTTTTTCTTCTGCTGAATAGCTGCTCTATGCTGTTCACATCACAAAACCTTTTTCTTCAACATCCTGTTTCAGTTATCTTCAGTCTCTTCTGGTTAAAACCTGAACATTACAGTTGCTTCACTCTCTAAGTCTTTTTTTTTACAAAAAAAACCCTCTGGCAATCAATGTCTTTTTCTCCGTATACAGCATACTACAGACTAAGAAATTCCATATACAACTCTGTACTCGTTGAACCAATAACAATAAACTACTCCCATAATTACTAAAATAGATACATCACAAATACCGTGCTCAACAGTACTATGTCCTGCCATCTCCAAATCATTTTGCTCCATGGCTTTAAAAGCCAGAATTACAGCTCTATTCTGTTCTGTTCTGTTCTGTTCTGTTGAGTTTAAAAAAGTCCTACCACTCTCAGAGTATATGGGGACTAGCTATAAGAATGTTGCTCAAAGAAGCCTCCAAACATTTTTGATTACACTGTGAGATACTGATGCTATCGAAGGATTCTCTGTGATTACGATGATGATGGAAAATTACAGCTCATAAGGAACTTTAAATACAACTCTTCACAAGAAAGGTCACTTCACAATACACAAAGTGGCTTATCTCCCATCATATCATAGTCCTACACCGCATCTTCAAATACTCCAAATCATTATACACAAAAAAAACGGTATCAATAAAAATCTATTACTTGTTCCTGAAACGGGGTGATTCTCTGTAAGTCGTGGCATGCAAACAAAGAAACAAACAAACAGCACCCTAAGACTGCATAAAACTGTTTCAAGGCTTTTTATTCAAACTCTTAAAAATATCAACATAAAAAGTCACAGGCCACACAATTGCAATATGTCTTCCCTCAATGAATGATGCCATGAAAGAACAGGTTATACTCAATTCAATTCCTGTTGTTCGCAGACAAATAATCACATCACATAGTGAAAAATACCAGGCTTAACATTTCTGATGAAAGTAAAAATATTACATCCACATTGTGCTTTGTAATAAAAATAAATATACACTTTTTGACCGAAATGAAATAAAAAATATTACATGTAGTATACGTTTTCGACTGTGACTTTGATAATGACAAGTCCTATAATAAATGCACACACAACTGGTCACTAGTTATATTTCATCTGGCTGACTGATCATTTCAAAGAAACTCTGCCACTTGTGTCATGAAAAGATGGGGATGGTGTCCTTTACTTAACTGTCTGCCATGCTAGACAAAACAACAACAACAGAACCCCAAAGCCACTACATTTATTACATCTTAAAGTGCAGATTTTTTTCTTCTAATGGACCTGGTACATGGAACATTGGGGCTGGGTGGGGTGGTAGCATCCTGATTTTCTTCTAAGTACTTTCTGTATCTTTTCTTCACTAGTCCTTTTTATAAATAGCGAAGTTTTTATAACCAAGACTTTTTATATGAACACGACTTTTTATGAACATTGAAGTGTTATAAACAGGACACTTTTTTTTTATATAAATAGTGACATTTCATCCTGTGAGTATATGTTTTTACAGACAGACATTTTGACACCTGTTTGAACTTGTTGTAACTGTTGTACCGTGCCTGGGTTCTTCTAAGACGTGGTGTAAAGTGGAGTTTGTTGCTCACATTGATAGAACATGTTAATATGCAACAAGTATGAGCATGACACTCATCATGCTTCGATTTACAACAAATCTTTCTTTCTATCATTTTAACCCTTTGATTCCCACACCCTGTCCACCAGCTTCCTGCATTGTCAACCACGCTAGCAAAGCAAAAACTTAACCCTTATGATTCCATCACCCTATCCACCAACTTCTGCAGGAAGCTGGTGGATAGGATGAGGGAGTCGGATTCAGTTTTTGCAGAAGGTGGGTAGGGTGTGGAAGTCAAAGGGTTGAAATAAAGACAAAACTATTAAACCTCATAGTCAAGTGCGGGTATTATCCTCATAATACTGGGCTTTAAAAAGTTGAGGTCTCTACCACCTCACTTCCCTGACTCCTGGTTTATGGGATAATATAGTGGGTTTTTTTTTTTCATTATGTATGGCAATAGTATAAGTTACTAACACGATAACAAAGACTATATAAATCATAACAAAACTGACAGGTATCATGAGCTTCACTTTCAGTTTGTTTTTCTGAAGACAATGTCTCCGTGCTCAGGATAATGCCACAAATATTCTGTAATGGAAATGTGTCCCAAAATTCTGTACTTGGGTCAGTCCTCTTCACATTTTACACCGCTCCAATGCCAATGTCATCAGTCAGTACAACATGAAATATCACTTCAGGGCTGATTACTCCCAACTCTACAACAGTGCATCTCCTGAAAATCTTTCAACTCTTCTTTCTGAAGCTTCTGATTGATATTTGAAATTCAAAAGTGAATGACAGAATAGTCTCTAGCTGAAATGGAGATAAGTCTGCAGCAATGCTTACTGGTGCCAAGCACAAGTTTTCCACCATAACAGTTTGTTCTGTCCAACTAGGTGACAACACTACTGTACTTTCTGATTCAGTCAAGAACCTTGGGGTTGTTCTTGATCCTTAACTCTCTACACAGAATTTCATTAGCCAAACCTGACAGTCTTGTTCAGGGATCCCACTGAGGAAAACCAAAAATCCCTGAAAATCAGGTGGGGTCCAGGGGGGCTTGCTCCCTTGGAAAATTTTTTAATTTACGTTTAAAATGGCGCAATCTGACACATGTCTGAGCTTAATTTATAGTATGGTTAAGGCACTTATCACTAACCTTTAAATTGCACACAGCTCCTCCAATCTTGTATAGGTCTACTGGAATGGCCAAAACAGTGGTTGACTCACACCAGCACTTCTCAGTTTTCACCTTCACAGCTTCAGTATTGTCTCACAGCAAAAAAGTTTGAATTTTCACTCACAGCAAAACAGACTCCATTTCAGTGAACAGATGTTACCTACAATCTAAAAGCTTTACCCTATGAAGTCCAGTATTTCAGAAAGAAAATTTTTAGTTTCATTTCAAACAAAGTTGACCTAACTCTGAATTTGATTCAGATTTTTTTTTCCCGGAAATTTTTTTTTTTGCGGATTCTCACTCTCGGTTTTCGCGGATTCGCGGAAAAGTGGGAGCCCTGCTTGTTACTGCCAACTGTGATGTTTCAGTTCTATTTGCCGATATCTTTCACCTGAAGCAGCATCTAAATTGCAACTTCTCTCATCCTGCCTGTATCGATTCATTCAACTTTTCTGCTCTCTGTCTTTCCTGCTTCCTCTGTCCTTTGTCACTGGCATAGCCAGAATTCTGTGGCCTGTCTTATCCTTCATAAAAAGAAGCACAATCATGTCGCTTCCTTGCTTCAGTTCCACTAGTGGTTGCTCAATACTCAAAGAATTTCATACAAAACTGACATTTATATATATATATGTTCTGCTACAAGCGTATTAATGCTTTTGTACTTATTCATCTCTGCGACCACCTCTGAACATACGCCCCTACCCAACCTCTCTCCTTTCTGCTTCTGATACTTTTTGTTTTCAAATTCCTTGAGACATGATGTTCCACAATTAATCACAATTCATTTTCTATGCCTGGTCCGCATGACTGGAATGATCTTTCCCTACCTTTTAAACAGTCACATACTCTTCCTTCCTTCAAGTCTACCTGAAGTCATACCTTTTTATCCGGAGTTATTTCCCCTTTCGATCACCCATCCCTTCATCCCACACCTTTCCTGTCCTCCCCCACCCCCCTCAGTATGCATGTGCACTGTACCCTGAAGTCAGTTTTCATCACTGTAAATGTTTGAGTGAACAATGGCAGTGTGCATTTTGATTTGATTAATACACCAAGATTCAGAGCTTATAATCATTATTATTATCATTATCATTATAATTACTTTTATTAACATCTATAACCCACACATAAACCCTATGTTACTAGCAAGGTCTACAGGTTCTACCTAATTATGGGTTCTACATACTAGTGTCAAGGCTTATGTACATTAGCAACACACAGTAATGGAGTCCAACCACTGGCTCTCACATTAAAAATCTGATACTCCACTAACTGAGGAAACTGAGCCACTACATTTATTAACGTTATGAATCTGCATGACCCTGGCGGTGGTGGTCATTGAGGTTGATCACCAGGATGTGACTGTGGCTGGTGTGAATCATGTTGTAGATGGAGTTGGGACGAATACTGAAGCTCTCAGAGCACACGTCACAATTATAATGCTTGCCACCCAGCAGCTGCATCAGATCTTTGAATGGCAATGTCACGTTCCCATCCTCCATACTACCCCCCTCCCCTTCCGAGAATGCCCCCACCACCACCCTTGTTCCTTCATCCGCGTTCACCTGCGTCTGCTCTTCGGCGACATCAGAACTTTCACCAGTGGAGACACGGACTGTGTTGGTAAATGTGTCAGAAGCACTGCCCATTGTGGAGGTCAGGATGGTGTTTCCTTCTGCATCTACGACCGCTAGTTCTTTTGTTTCAGCCTCTCTGTTGTCTTTGTTGTCAACAATGAACTGGATGACAGATTCGGATGCTCCCGTGGCATCCTGAACGACCAAATGTTCGGATGTGTCACCCACAGTCTCTACAATCACCTGCTGGTCAGTTTTTACAGGTGAGGTGTTTTCGTACACTACCACTGTCTCTGTACTCTCAGGGTTGGAGGCTGTAACTGCTGGTAGGATGTGTTCTGAACCTTTCAGCTGTCGCATCTGTAATGCATACACACGCACGCACATGCACACACACACACACAAACATATGCACATAAACACACGCACACAAACACACATGCATGCACACAAACACACACACATGCACACAAACACATGCATGCACACAAACACACACTCAAGCACACAAACACACATGTACACAAATACATGAATAATGAGCCTTCCAACAAAGTCTGCTCAAAACTCTGTAAAAAGTTAAACAGGAACAGTACATTTCAAATATTGACAAAAATACTGTAACAGACACACACATACAAAAACATTTGACAGATATCAAGCCATACTCGCGCACACACCAATACCACACCAGCAACAACACAACAAACCACCTAGGCAACATAACTTCAAATATAAACAAAATAGTCACAGTTCTACTTTTTCATTTAGTTGTTTATAGTCAAATGGAGCAGGCTGCTGGCTAAAACAGATGTGACTTTATCTAGGTTTTGAAAACGGACAGAGATGGGGAATTATCATTACTGTTATTTTTGTTTAAAGCACAACTGATTGTGCACAGCCATATCAGCCATACCATCTCAAAATGTATGCAGTATCTCACTGGGAAAAAAATTGAAAAGAAAATTATGAATACATATCAATGCATTCACACACATAATTAAAGTATATACCCCTGGCGCTGACCATTTAGTTCAATTTACCACCTGGGGATTAAAAAAGGCAAACTTGAATACAAATTCAAACATAACAAAGGACACTAAAACATGTACAAAAATGGGCCTAAATTACCTTAAATTGTCTCTGCACATCACGTAAATTCATTTTCAATCCTAAGAGAAAGTACAGCTGTACAGAACACATACAGGTGAATGGATCAGCAAGACAGAAAATGATAGGAAGAGATGACAGAAAGCAAAGGAGCAAGGCAGAAACAAAGAGAATGACAGAAAAGAGGAAATTTCAAGCGCACAATTTCCAGAAGGTGGGAATATCATTTATACTGAAAGAGCCCCCCAGCATACCCTATGGGATAAGAAAAAGCATTACTGATTGTCGAGGGAAAAGAGTTCCACAGACTTGGTGGATATAGGGTGAAGGACAGAAAGGTTTGAATTAAACTCATTACCTTGGTGTGTGTCCTCATATGCCTACTGAGGTAGCGATTCTGTGAGAAGACCTTGTCACAGTACTGACAGGTAAAGCGCTCATTCAGGTGTTGCTGCATGTGCAACTTGAGGTGTGAGGGCACGCGGAACCCTTTGTTACACAAAGAGCACATATGTGGCTTCTCCCCGCGATGACGCATCATGTGATACCTGTCAACACATACACACACATAAAATTAAGATGAATAAAGGTAAAGGTTGTCCCATAACCCCAAGGTCACTGAGAAGTGATGTGATACAGATCTCATGTCATTTCCGGGACAGCATTACAGAGGCAACATGGGACAGATGCATATGGAGGGCCATGATTGCCAACACCATGTGGCAGGGCACTTGATGATGATGATATGATTATAGAGGTGGTGCCTATCTCTTCCTTGCTGCTTTACCTTCCCCAGCCACGAACATGGTCATGTTCCCATTCACAACTGGGTAGACTGGAGGTCGCATGCAGCATGACTGGTAAGTGGGGGCTCTACAGCATGTCAACCAGGCTGCTCAAAAACACAACTCTCAAGAATCTTGGCTTTCCTCTTGGTCAATTTTCAGTCATCGCTTTCTTCTTGGTCAATTTTCAGTCTTCACTTTCTTCTTGGTCAATTTTCAGTCTTCGCTTTCTTCTTGGTCAGTTTTCAGTCTTCGCTTTCTTCTTGGTCAATTTTCAGTCTTCACTTTCTTCTTGGTCAATTTTCAGTCTTCGCTTTCTTCTTGGTCAGTTTTCAGTCTTCGCTTTCTTCTTGGTCAATTTTCAGTCTCCACTTTCTTCTTGGTCAATTTTCAGTCTTCACTGTCTTCTTGGTCAATTTTCAGTCTTCGCTTTCTTCTTGGTCAATTTTCAGTCTTCACTGTCTTCTTGGTCAATTTTCAGTCTTCACTGTCTTCTTGGTCAATTTTCAGTCTTCACTTTCTTCTTGGTCAATTTTCAGTCTTCACTTTCAACTTGTTCAATTTTCAGTCTTAATTTTCTTCTTGGTCAATTTTCAGTCTTTGCTTTCTTCAGTCTTCACTTTCTTCTTGATCAATTTTCAGTCTTTGCTTTCTTCTTGGTCAATTTTCAGTCTGTGTTTTCTTCTTGGTCAAATTTCAGTCTTCACTTTTTTCTTGATCAATTTTCAGTCTGTGCTTTATTCTTGATCGATTTTCCGTCTTTGCTTTCTTCTTGATCAATTTTCAGTCTTTGCTTTCTTCTTGATCAATTTTCAGACTTTGCTTTCTTCTTGGTCAATTTTCAGTCTTTGCTTTCTTCTTGATCAATTTTCAGTTTTTGCTTTCTTCTTGGTCAATTTTCAGACTTTGCTTTCTTCTTGGTCAATTTTCAGTCTTTGCTTTCTTCTTGGTCAATTTTCAGTCTTCACTTTCTTCTTGGTCAATTTTCAGTCATCACTTTCTTTTCAGTCATCACTTTCTTCTTGGTCAATTTTCAGTCATTGCTTTCTTCTTGGTCAATTTTCAGTCGTCGTTTTCTTCTTGGTCAATTTTCAGTCTTCACTTTCTTCTTGGTCAATTTTCAGTCTTCGCTTTCTTCTTGGTCAATTTTCAGTCTTCACTTTCTTCTTGGTCAATTTTCAGTCTCCTGAAAAAAAAATTCTTGAGAAGACATGTAATCAGTGTCATTTTCTCCTGCCAGATGTCATGTTTGGAAAGTTGTCTACTGTTTTGGGGGCTAAGTGTTTGCATTTGTTCTTTGTCGACTTTTGTGTATACTTGACAAAGGCCAGTTTGTCTGAAAATCTGTGCCTGTCTTGTTCGGTTATACCAAATACAAGTGCTAAGTCTATTTTTGTGTTTTTTTGGTTCGTATTAGTTTGTTTCACTGACACAAATATAGACAACAATACGCTAGAGTGTGTGACATGCTTCAGCCATTGGAAGATACTCAGATGAATGACAGAGGAAAAAGCTGAAAGGAAGCTAATAATAGGAAGATAAATAGTATACAAAGCTCATAAGTTCAGTAGAACCTCACAGCTAGCTCACAGGGCATATGTACAGTTTTAACAACTCTGCAAACTGAACCTACTCTTACTACCATGCGTCCAGTGAGCTTCTACACAGAGTTCAGCTTCTATGGGCTCACTGCTAAGACTGGGGCCACACAGTCAAGTCTCATCCATACATGGATATATCTGTAGAAGTTGCTAAGATTTCTTTGCCAACACTGCATGTGTCTCTATCTCTTAAGCCTAATTAACATCGGGATACACTATGAAAGAAAGCATAAAGTACAGCCCGTCACATCGTCTCAATCTGAAATGGAACTCCAAAACATCGTCATTATCAAATTATTCTCATCATCATTGTAACGTAAAAAAACGGTCACAGATTTCTGTGGCTCTTCATGCCTAGTTCTCATGGCAACCTCATTTTCGGTGAGTTTTGGGGGGGGGGGGGGGGTTGGGAAAGCCAAAATGAACAGCACAGGGTAGTGGACACTGGAAAGGCACAGAAGATGAAAAGCAATAAACAAACAAAAAAAGAGCAACTGAAGTCAAATGGCCACCCTTGACCAAGTATCTGTCAAGCACAAGCTCGGCAGAATTAGCTACCAGTCTTCATTTAAAAATCAGGACAGTCAAGCCATACCATTGCTGTGAACTTCATCTCAGTCATGTCTGTACCTTGTTGACTCCCTGTGGGGCCCTTATCATCCTTATGACCATCATCATGATCATCCCACTGTAAAAACTGTGCCAGGTTCTGTGGCCATTGAGGTGGCACAAAAAGATGGGACCAAACAGAAAGGTGAACACAAACAAAATCTCCAAAAGTGTGATGATCCTAAAAAATTATTAAAAAAAAAAAACAAACAAATTACCTGTAGTTGGACTGCTGACTAAAGCCATGGCCACACTGTTCACAGACATAAGGTTTCTCTCCTGTGTGCACTCGCTCGTGTTTGATGAGGTCTGCTTGACGTACAAACTCCTTTTGACACACACGGCAGTGAAACTTCACCTGTACACACACGGGCACAACATATAATAATAATCAGGGGATTAATAAACATACTTACCATATCTAACAAGTGCATAAGCTCAGAGGTTGCAAGAGACCATACTAACTGCAAGATGTTTGACTGGCTGATAAAAAAACAACTGAAAGACACACACACACTCTCTGATAATTGTGATGATGATAATACTAATAGTCATAATAATGAACATGAATAACAACAAGAATGTATAATAATAACAATCCTCCTCCTCCTCTTTCTCATCATCATATAATGATGATAATTATCATTATCATCATATCAATAACAGTAACAACAACAACGATAATCAACATTTACATATCACTTTCTGAAACCCAGAGCGCTACTGGTGATCATGAGGTGGAAGAGGAGGATATGCTGGAACAGGAGTAGCAAAGAGAAGAGGGGAAAAGGAGATGGAGCACAAGGAGGAGTAGGAGGAAGAGATCAAGGATAAGAAGGAGAAGGTAAACAAGGAGGAGACAGAAAAGGAGAAAGAGAATGAGGAGGGGGAAAAGAAGTGAAGAAAAGAAAAGGAGGAGATGAATAGGAAGGAGATAAACGAGGAGGAGGAGTAAAATTGGAGGAGAAGGAAGAGGAAAATAATGATGAAAAAGGAGGAGAGACAGGAGGAGAAAGAGAAATAGAGGAGGAAGAGGAGGAGTAGCAGGAAGAAGAGAAAGAGGAGAAGAAGGAGGAGGAAAAGAATAATGAAAAGGAGGAGATAGATGGTGATGCAATTAGTTGCTCAAGTTGTCAACATTTCAACTCTCTACTCCTGAAGTCTTTTTCAGGATGAGTGTTAGTTGCATGTTTGGCTCTGTCTTTGTTGGGCAATTGTTGGTCACATGATGTCAGCGCATGTCTGCAGATTGCAAGAAACACAAATCCAACATCTTGGTTCAGTGATGAACAACTGTACGGCCTCCCATGCTTTTAATTTTATTTCTTGAATAGTGATTTTTCAGAGGTCAAAATTTTTGTTTTTCAACAATTTTTTTAGTGTCCTGTTTCTTCATGCACAAGATGGGGCAGTGAAAAAAACAACACTAACCAGCAGACATTCAACTCACAGGTTTCAAATGTCGATATTTCATGTGCCTGTTGAGATAGGCCTGCAAGGTGAAGCCTTCTCCACACATAGAGCAGACAAACAGTTTCAGGGTTTGATGAGTCTGTTCATGAGCGATGCGAGAACTGTCCCTGGAAAACCCACGCTGACAGATGGTGCACTTGAAGGGGAAGGCCTTGGGATGCTTCGCCAACATGTGCTCCTTCAGGGGACCCAGGTGGTGGAACTTCTCCGGACAGTAAAGACACTGAAGCTGAAAAACAGAAACAAGTTTTGCTGTATGTGTAAGACAGTGATTCACATTTCTGTTTTATATCTTTGGAGTTACCATGAAAAATTTGCTCTGTCTGGGGCTTGCACTGCACACTATCCTTCTGTTTGATTTTGTTTTCCTGTCTGTATGTGATTCTGTTAACATAGTATTCTTATTCTTATTGTTTAAAGCCAGCTGCCTGTGCAGAGCCACATAAGGGCTACAACCATTTCAAAAAGTACACATCTCATTAAAAACAAACACCTGGAAAAGAAAATTAAGTACACATATCAATACATTCACGCACATAACCTAAAGATATACCCCTGGCCTTGACCATTCCATCCAATTTATCACCACAGGGTTTAAAAAAACAATAAAAAATGTACATAAAACTAAGGACAATGCAACATATATAAAAAACTGGCCTAAACTGTCTTTTCCACATCACATTTCCTTAGAGCCAAAATGCAGTCAATCTATGTACCCAATATCAATCCTATCAGAAAGTGTATAAGGCTTTATAGAACAGATGCAGGTGAATGGACCAGCAAGGCAGAAGGTGAGAAAGATGACAGAAAGCAAAGGAGCAAGTTGAAACAAAGAGAGTGACTGAAAAGAGGAATTTTCTAGCACAGAAATTCCGGAAGGTGGGGATACTATTTACACTGAAAGAGCCCCTGGCATCCCAACAAGGGGTGTTAACTAATTAAAACAGATTTTTCCACACACATATTCTTTTACAACTGCTGAGCACATTCTGACACATGGGACCTCTGTTTCTCATCTTGTCTGAAAGACCAACATCCAGACCATCACATGTCTTGTGGAGTGTGACCTTTAAGGCGGTGCAGAAAAAAGGAAAACAAAACAAAACAAAAAAAGAAAAGAAAGGTGGGCACAGAGGGCATCTCCCTAAGTACAATAATCCATTCAAAAAAAAAAAGCTACCACACTTCACACCCTTACCCTATCAACCGGCTCCTTGTAAGGGAAGTTAGTGGGTAAGTTGACAGAGTCAAGAGGATAAGCACTAACAGTAGACAACTGTTTCTTACCCCACGATTTCTTTTAAGACTGTTGCCAGGACCCACCCCAGTCTCATGGGACAGCTCATGGGCCTTCAGGTACACTTCTGACGTGAAAGTCTTCTGGCACACCGAACATGCATAATTAGTCGCCCGCCCACGACCACTGCCTCTCCCCCGCCCACGGCCTCTCTTTGGAGCAGCACTTGGTGTCTGAATTGCAACTCTGCAAAAACAACAATTCAGAATCTAAAAGATTATGGGAAAGGATCAAAGACCTGTTGAAATCTGAACATTGTACATGTGCAAATAACAAATTTAGTGAGATCACAGAGATGTTCAGCATAAAACATAAACACATATATATGGTATTTGATTTAATTGTCTTCCTTGGGAAAATGTACATATATAAGCATAAATTTGAAAAGACTGCTAAATATAAACACTCCCTAAAAGCTGTCTTGCTACAAAAAAGTACATAGAAGAACATACTGCAAAACTGATGTATGGCATATCCACGCTTTTTAAGTGACGCGGCTGCCGTATTTATCATTGATAACAACAGAAACTTGGCACCATTCTCTGTGTATATGTAATTCACTGTATATCATAAAAATCAACAAATTTCAGCTATACATAGCTGTATTTATTTTTTCAAAATTTTGGTTTGTAATTCTCTTTCACACATATGCGATATGGATTTGTAGATATGATGATTGTGTACTCCCCCCCCCTCTTTTCGTTGTTGTCACAAATACACTCTGCCATTTTTGTTCTTGTATTTGTCTTTAGGGTAGAGAAAGGAGGGAAAAGAAGAAGAAGAAAAAGACAGTCACTCACTGCCCATTATGGCGCACAAGGTGGCAGCATGTACAACAAAGGCAATACTCAGTAATAGGACAACATACCTGAGACAAGTACGGGCGTGACTGCTTAGAAGTGCTGCAGAGGAGAAGCTCTGGGAACAGCGAATACACTTGAAGCTGATTCTGCAACATAATAGAGTCTGGGAATAAATGGTATTCTGACAACAGAATTTATCTGATAACTCAATCCACCACACACACACACACACACACACACACACACACACACACACACACACACACACACACACACACGTGCATACACACACACACATAAACACACACACGCATGTGTGAGTACACACACACACACACACACACACACACACACACACACACACACACACACACACACACACACACACACACACACACACACACACACACAATATATACACACACACACACACGTATGACCGATAACCCAGTCCAAAACACACACCACTCTATCGTCGTCATCATCATAGACCATTTACTGCCAGGTTAATTTTTTCGCAACAAGACATGCCTGCCTTTGCCATCTGAACATATAGTAAGCCAGCTCACTAGAACAGGAGCCGAGCCTTGTTACTGAAGCAAGAATCTTCATGGAACCTGTTCTAAAATGTACAGCATTAGAGTGTAACTGAGAAGCCATTCAAAAAGTGCAGACACTACACGTTCCAACATTTGTACATCCTCTGACACGAATTTTTCAGATTGATGTGATTGTGTGATGGAGTTTGAGTATAGTGTGTGTGTGTGTGTGTGTGTGTGTGTGTGTGTGGTTGTGTGTGTGTGTGTGCGTGTGCGTGCGTGCGTGCGTGCGTGCGTGTGTGTGTGTGTGTGTGTGTGTCCTGATAAAAATGTGCGAATAAGATTTTCTCAGCTCTATTACAGTGGATCTTTATCCAATTTTGGCTTAAGGTACTAACAGCTGTAAAGCTTGAAAGTCAAGTCACAAAAACACATATGAAAAAGTGCCTAAACCAACACTTTTTGATGAAGGTGTATGAACAACACTTTCTCAGAAACTTCTGATAATATTCAAAATTTATCTCAAATTTTGTGAAAGTCTACAACTGTTTCAATGCCCATCACGTTTTATTTCTTCAGGTCAAAATGACGTTAAGAACAAAACAAAATGTGGATTTTCAGTAATGATTATAAGGAGAATTTTCAAATGGCTTCACCACCTGGGGGGGGATATTTGTTTGCTTGTGTGTTGCAGTAGTTTTGGGGGTATTATTTTTGTATTTGTTGAAGTGATTTACCCTGGCTTTTGGTGCAGACAGCTGTGCATCTCAAGGGCTGATTCAGACGTGAAGCTTCGCGGACACATGGCACAAGTGAAAACGGTTCCTGTATCAGTGTGAGCGATTTTGACATGCTGGCGAAGATACGCAGCGTAGGGAAAGGTTTCTCCACACTGGTCACACGTGTACATGGGCGTACCCGTTGCTGTGGTCAACACTGTCCGACCAGTGCCTGTAGATATCTCTGTGGCATCTGCTTCTTCTGAATCGTTTTCATCTGAAATATGGCTAGGCTGCTAAAAGAGTACAAAATGGAAGATTCATGGTTTGGCTTGATCATCTCTTTTTCTGTCTCCACCCCCAAAAAAAACCTGGATTGAAATCGTGGAACAGACAGAAAGATTTTTCCCCTACGCTAAATCTTAAGTAGTAGTGTAGGAGCTGGTCTTTTGGGAGAGATAATAAACCGAGGACCCATCTGCAGCATGCACTCAGCACACACACACTGAAGATCCCACCACAAAAAGGCAAAATTCTACAGAACAGAAATACACCCATACACACAATGATGGGTTGTGCACCGCAGTGAGGCGCTCTCCCCATGAACAGCAGCCTGAATTTCACATGGTAAATCCATTGTGACAAAAAAAGGGTTTTTTTTTTTTATCATCATCATCATCATCATCATTATTATTATTATTATTATTATTATTATCATTATTATTATTACATAATTATTATCATTTAAACCCAGCCAACAGTACAGAGCCATATCAGGGCTATAACCCTCCTAAATCATACCCAATATTTCTTACTACTCACTCTGATTTCTTCAGCAAACGACAGAATAAAAACCTTCTTACTACTGACTCTATTTTCTTCAGCAAACGACAGAATAAAAACCTTCTTACTACAGACTCTATTTTCTTCAGCAAACGACAGAATAAAAACCTTCTTACTACAGACTCTATTTTCTTCAGCAAACAACAGAATAAAAACCTTCTTACTACAGACTCTATTTTCTTCAGCAAACGAACAGAATAAAAAACCTTCTTACTACACTTATTTTCTTCAGCAAACAACAGAATAAAAACTTCTTACTACTCACTTGTTTTCTTCAGCAAACAACAGAATAAAAAACTTCTTACTACTCACTCTGTTTTCTTCAGCAAACAACAGAATAAAAACTTCTTACTACTCACTCTGTTTTCTTCAGCAAACAACAATAAAAACTTCTTACTACTCCTGTTTTCTTCAGCAA
The DNA here is from genome assembly GCA_030674185.1 of Monoplex corrugatus. Classification (NCBI taxonomy): domain Eukaryota; kingdom Metazoa; phylum Mollusca; class Gastropoda; order Littorinimorpha; family Ranellidae; genus Monoplex; species Monoplex corrugatus. The sequence continues at coordinate 11,548,526 of JAPXFY010000024.1, forward strand.
ACAACAGATAAAAACTTCTTACTACTCACTGTTTTCTTCAGCAAACAACAGAATGAAAAACTTCTTACTACTCACTGTTTTCTTCAGCTAACAACAGACAAAAAACTTCTTACTACTCACTCTGTTTTCTTCAGCAAACAACAGAATAAAAACCTTTACTACTCACTGTTTTCTTCAGCTAACAACAGAACAAAAAACTTCTTACTACTCACTGTTTTCTTCAGCAAACAACAGAATAAAAACCTTCTTACTATACTCACTCTATTTTCTTCAGCAAACAACAGAACAAAAACCTTCTTACTACTCACTCTGTTTTCTTCAGCAAACAACAGAATAAAAACCTTACTACTCACTGTTTTCTTCAGCAAACAACAGAATAAAAACCTTCTTACTACTCACTCTGTTTTCTTCAGCAAACAACAGAATAAAAACCTTACTACTCACTGTTTTCTTCAGCAAACAACAGAATAAAAACCTTACTACTCACTGTTTTCTTCAGCTAACAACAGAACAAAAAACTTCTTACTACTCACTGTTTTCTTCAGCAAACAACAGAATAAAAACCTTCTTACTACTCACTGTTTTCTTCAGCAAACAACAGAACAAAAACCTTCTTACTACTCACTCTGTTTTCTTCAGCAAACAACAGAATAAAAACCTTACTACTCACTCTGTTTTCTTCAGCAAACAACAGAATAAAAACCTTCTTACTACTCACTCTGTTTTCTTCAGCAAACAACAGAATAAAAACCTTACTACTCACTCTGTTTTCTTCAGCAAACAACAGAATAAAAACCTTACTACTCACTCTGTTTTCTTCAGCAAACAACAGAATATAAACCTTCTTACTACTCACTCTGTTTTCTTAAGTAAATGACAGAATAAAAAACTTCCTACTACTCACTCTGTTTTCTTCAGCAAACAACAGAATGAAATACCTCTTACTACTCACTGTTTTCTTCATCAAACATTTTTCTAAAAAAAAGTTAACAATTATTACCTTCATCTTCATCCAGATCCATCCGTTCATTTTCATCATCTTCTTCATCATGTTCAACCGCCATGTGCAGTTCCAAATCTTCCTCATCTTTTAGTTGTTCCCCGCACGTCTCACAGATAAAATCTTCCTCCTCCTCTGCGTCCAGATGTTGAGTCAGGTGTTGTTCCCGGTCCGTCTCATTCATCAGTTCTCCACACACCTTGTACCATATCAGTACAGTTAAGATGCATTTCATTTTGTCTGTGTGACTGTGCAAAAGTATATTCTTCTTCCCCACCCCCAAAAAAAATCTCTAACACTGTACTCCCACCCCTATAAAAATGTCTAACATTATCCCCATCCTCATCTTAACTATATGGCTGTGTATTTGACTACTTATGGAGTTATGCATGCATTTATACCTGAGCTGCATGAATGCATGTACTGTATGTACTGCATTTGAGCTTGCTAATGCCTCAAATAGTACAATATTATATCTTTTCCATCTGAGGCACGTTTATTTTTGCTCATATGTGTGTATGGACATTGGTCTGGTCATCACTCTGCAGGTAAAGTAACGTTGCAGCACAATCTGCATACTCCAACTCAGATGGGGAGAAAAGAGAGAGAAAACAAAGCTTGTGAATTCTTAAAAATATGCGGGTGAAGCTGGAGGGAAAGAAAGCACCAGGTAGACCCAGGGAGAAAATGCTGGACGGACTTGCAGAGTGGCTGGGGACGAGGAGGGTGGGGGAGATGCTAGGGGCAACGAGAGATAGAGACAGATAGAAGTCCATAATCGCCAACGCCATGTGGCAGGGCACCTGATGATGATGATGATGATGCGGGTGAAAGGACCATGACAGAAGACACACTGAAGAGAAGGACGACAAAAACAGAAACAAGGAGATTGAAAGAAAAACAGGAAATTGCAGGCACAGAATTTTCAAAATGTGGGAATAGTGCTGTGCTCAGTAGGCCTACTGAGTAAGAGTGCTATGCATCATAGCTGTTTTGCTTGCAGTGTCAGTGCTGATAGAAACTTAATACATCCAGCTTGAATCATAATCAGTTCACATACTGCTAGCTGTGCTATAGGCAGTATAGCACTCCCTTTTGGATAGACCTTCACTGAATGTATGAGAACATCTAACTTACCAGATGAATGTTTACTGGACCATCTTGTGGGAGAAGGGGAGGGGGCAGTTATCAGATTGTTAAGTATTCCATCACACTGATAAGGCACAGGTTTATCTCATAGCATTGGCACTACATCAACAGCCATGTTTCTTGTAATGATGAGACTGACCAAAGAGGCTTATGTAGCCTCAAACTAAACGTCTTTCACTCAAAACTTCCTCCCTTCCTATCACTGTTACCACCACAGATACACAAAGTGAGAGAGCATGGCTGTGGCTGGAATGCAAGTTGTTCTAGTACTGCATAGGAACAGAGAGATCAAGTTGGTGCCAGAAAGCACTAAACTGCAGATATGGAAAATGGATCTGCTAAACAGCCGTAATGTGAACATTTGTGACATGTAAAAATGTGTGCATTCTTGCAATTTCCAAACAATTTTTTTTTTAATGCATGCATGTATGTATGTATGAATGCATAATGTCTCATCATCATCATGTCCAGCTTGCTCGGCTATTTGTTTTCTTTAGCTAGATAATCACTTGCGGTCGCCACTCCATACAAGTGTGAGCAGTAGTTCTCTGACTGAACTAGGTGACCCTGGGCGCCTCCGTCCAGCTTCTTGTGTACTTCACCGTTGACTAAGCAAAGTTCCTCCGCTGATGTGCACCTCCGCCATGCTGCTCTCCACGGTTTCCTTGTAACCCCAGCAAGGGTGGCTGATGGGTGCTCGGCCTTGCCAAAGGGCCTCCCATGATTTGGTCCGGGACTGTTTATTGATTATTCGCAGTACCCCATAACAGGGCATTCCCCTATCCGCCACCCGGGGACCCGCTGGGTTGGAGCGTCTGACTTCTCCTAGTGCTTGACAGCCTATCCCAGAACTGACAAGGTTCCCCAGCATAATGTCTTCATGTTTCTTATGTTTACAATTTTGTAATTTCTGAAAACAAATAAAGAATATGTTGATACATAAAGATAATTTTTTAACTGTCTACTCACTGTGCATGTCCACATGTCTGGTGAAAGGGTGGTGGTGGCAGGCGAGAGGGAAGTGGTTGGAATATCAGAGCCCAAGCCAGAGCCAGAGGCGACAATCGTGGCTGCTCCCCCCTCACAAGAGACGGTCATATAGGTGGGAGATGTGACAGATTTGCTATGAGGTCCTCCTTTCACTTGTGGGTTCTTAGCTGTCCCTGCACACAATGGATTTGATTCGATTAGACTGGATTCTAGTTTTCTCCCAACAAAATTTGACTACATGAACAATCAACTGCCCTCCCTGGGAAACGCATGCCATCATCTTTTTTTCTTTTTTCCCCCTTGCATGCATCTGTTGTTTTCTTGAAATATGAAAATGAATTTTCCTTGAGCTCTGCCAGAGACACTTCTTTTCTTGCCATGGGATTTGTAAAACTATACAGGCATCAAGTTAGAGTGAATTAGATGTCCACTACACTACCAACTCAAAACATATTTCCTCTTTCGTTGTTGTTGTTGTTCGTCCTTTGTTGTCGAAGAAGACCACGACTTCAATTTTGACTGGAGGATTGGCAATTGTGGGTCTGGAGGTGGCTGGTGAGGCCAATCCAGGCCAGGAAGGCTCACCCACATGTAGGACAAATATGGGTTGGTGCAACTATAGAATTGGAGGTTGCTCGCGCCTTGCACACTTCTCGTTTTCTACGAGCCCCTGCTGTATGTCTTCTCTCTGCTACTCTTGCTCCGATGATCAGCTTGCCTTGCCAGTTTGGTCAATTTAGTGCGAGCGTCTCCCGGGTATTGGGGTTGATGCCCAAGTCATTGATGGATACTTTGAGGCAATATTCAAAGCATTTCTTTGGCCACCAACTGAGCGCTTCCCCTGCCTCAGCTCTCCATACGTAAGTTGTTTTGGTAGTCTTCTTCTTCTTCTTCTTCTTGGCGTACGCTGCTACACAATCAGCTGAGTCCGGGTGATGATTTTGGTAGTCGATTTTCAGACATTCTCACCACATGTCCGGACCACCTCACTTGGGCTTTCTGCAGGAGGGTATATATATATGTTCAGGGTGCCGGCTCATTCCAGGACTTCCGTATCCGGGATCTTGTCTTGTCATGTGATACAGAGGAGTCTGCGGAGACAGGTCAGGTGGAAGTGATTGCGCTGTCTGGCATGCCTGCTGTAGACAGTCCAGGTCTCACTGGCTTACTGCTGTGATAGGTTCTTCCACTGTATTGCTATAATGGATTCAGACCTAACAAAGTGCCAAGTGCATGCCGCACACAGAACCTTGGTTTATTGTCCTATCCAAAATATTAACATTCAAACCATCATTCAATGCCTAAAGGCAGAGGGAGAAAAATCCCTGTTTGACTGAGACCTGAACCCAGGTTTTTCACATCCTATGTGGGAGTTTTATATACTAGACCATATGCTCCACACATTTGTAACAGTGCAAGGGAAAATCATGGATATTTCACTATTTCGACAAAAATCAGCTGTCCTCTTTTTCCATAAAAAATTACATCATGCTGAACAAAAAAGCAAAAATAGGGGGGTGGGGGATGTTTTTATTACTTTTTGATATATGCACTTCTACTTTTTGAGATACACACATCTGAGTTACCAAGCCAACAATAATTCAATATAAGGAAAACTCTAGATTAAAGTTTGGCAGTATACAGTCATCTGTACCAATTCTCAGAAGAAAAAGTGTAAACATTGTAGTTATCTTTCTAGGTCAGGTGGGTTTCCTAGCTCATGAAAAAATCTGAAAATGATTATATATCAATTGGGTTTCCCAGCTGAAATGAAAACTAAGACCACTAAACTATCCAAGAAACTTGGTTGCAATGTCACATCTTGTACAGCACATGACACTCAGTAAACCATACTTGTTGATCAACCTAAGCAGACATTTAAAATGTACGATGACATGGATTGTGTAAAAATGAAAACGAGCGAACAAACATGAAATTGAAAAAAAGCATATGATGTGCATTTTGTTCTGTGCTGTCCTGTGTTAGAGCACAATACATCCCATCAAAGTTCTCTAAATTTTTTATCCAGTTCTGCTTACTTTGTTTTCGGCATCTGGTCAAGGAAATATTCTAAATTGTGACAAAATTATCAACTTATTTATCATGCAAGGCATTTACATAAGTAGAGTACATAATGCACATACTGTTCATACATAGATTTACTGTATGCTATTGCTGTTGTATACTTGTATCCCTTCATGATAAACATCTGAATATAGTCTGACTTTTTTGTTTTTGCTATTGTTCAGATATGTTTTCCTGAGTATGCGCACGCACACTGTTTGGCCCATGCTGTGCAAATTTATATTTCTGCGCAGTCTGCATACTCCTTTCCTGGGTGTGCATGCTGAGTGTTTTCATGTTTCCATAAGCCACTGAACACAGACATGGCTTAGAGGATTTTTAACAAAAATATTTAACGTTCTTTGTGTGTATAGCTACACCAGATCAGGGTTCAGGCATAAGCAAGTCTACATGGGAGATCAGAAAAATCTCCACCCTTCACCCATCAGATGGCAGCGAGGTAGGATCATTGCCAGACTTTCTGACTGGGAGTGTGACATCCTAATCACTTAATTATCACACTTGCCAGATCTCAATCTGAATCTGAATCTCACCTGTCCCTGTGCTTGAACACTGGAAGGTTTTCATTGGAGACTGTGCGACTGATGCCAGGATGCAGGGAGTCTGAGTTCCAGTGGTGGAAGGATCGGCTGCCTCTGCCAACAACAGAAGACTGGTGGGAGTGTTGCTCCTGTCTTCCTTCAAACTCTGGTTCACATCTGACACAACAGTGTGGATCATGGCCTGACCCTGGTCTGTTTCAGATGCACACTGGCCCTGGTCTGTTTCAGATGCAGACTCTGTTGTGGTGATATGACCATCACTCACCCTGATGAAGTTGCCAGAGTCTTCTTCACCCCCCATTGCCGTGATGATGTAGGGCACTGATCCAGCTTCACCTGCAATAATTCTCCCCTCTTCTTCCTTTATCTCACTAGCACCATCCCCTCCTGGAGCCTCCAGCAGAATAGTAGTGGCTCCAGGAGACTTGGATGTGTCAGTCACTGTATCTTCAAACTGGCTTGTGGAGGGCCACAACATCGTTGTACCTTTGCCGGTCATGGCAGATGTGTGGATCTGAACTTTAGACATCTGAGCCCGCTTCTTTTTGATGTGGCATGGCAGTAGTTCTGGCTCCAAAATAAGCAGACTTTTGGGGACCGCCCTCGGCCTCGGACCAACATCCGGTGTAAAGACTTCATCTCTTGTGAGCCGTGATCTTGTTGGTTTACGACTGGATTGTTTTCTAGTGGTCTGGTCTGGTTTTTCAGGTTCTGGTGATGGCAATGTGTCTTGCGATATCTTTGCTCTCTTTCTGGTCTGGATGGGCTCATACTTGGGCACAAACACCCGCTTGCGTGGTCTACCTGTTTTTTCAGGACTACTGTCATTCATATTACTATTAGACTGCTCCTCAGCAATGGCTTTGCTGTCTACTTCTTGTTTCATTTCTACTAAACCTACTTCTGCACCAGTAGAAGGGTCAGTAGGCTGCTCAGGCAAAGCTGGTGCTGACTGTTTAAGAATTTCTTTATCTGGGGCTCCCAGATTTAGGCGCAAGCAGTCTGAATTTACTGATTCCTTTGCATTTTCAGAGTCTCTAGGCCTGACAGCAGATTCAGACAATGTTGGTGAGTTTACAGAAGACTTCCTTGTTGACATTCGTTGTGACAACATTTTGATCTTTCTGTGTTTACCTACCAAACTGTCTTTGTCAGAAAATGTATTTTTGTACACTAATAACTACACAGGTAATAGTGGATATAAACTGTCTCAAAATTTCACCCAAACTTCCAGATGGTTTGGGAATGCACACTGATGCTCCTTAGGGTTGTTCTCTGCATCTGGAATTGTGGAATTGTTTGTCAGCTTGTCCACAGGTCTGTCACACTGGTGATCCTTCATCCCTTCCATACTTGCTCCTGTTGCAAACAAAGTCAATTTTCAAACACTTGAAGAACAAAACCAAATATCAAACACTTGAGCAAATTCAAATATCAAACACATTATCAGTCTGTGTCAGTTTCTGTCACTGTGTCAGTCTCATACAGTTTTCTGTCCAATGAGGTTAGTTTCATTTGATGTCAATGAACTTTGGTCAGTCTCAGTCATTCTCATCTGGAATCATATTTTTAAGATAGCGCCCCCCCCCCCCCCCCACATGTGGATTGTGCTTTGATTCTTTTATCAATACTGCATATATTATTTTACATGTCTGTATACATGTAGTGATGTACTATCAAGAAATAATAGGAATCAGAAATACAAAGCACCAACAACTGCAATACAATAAATGTCAGTGACAGTTTAGGTTACACTCATACAGTTTAGGTTTCATTCCATCATACGAAGGTCTTGGGGTAAAAACCCGGCACGTCTGAACCCACAACTCGTATGTTATGAGCATTGCACTCTTAACAACTGAACAAGTGAGCCTCAAACAATACAATTATGAGGACTGAACCCACAACTCTTTGAGTTATAAGCATGGTGCTCTAACATCTGAACTAATGGGCCACTTGTAAGACCATAACCCACCTGATGGATGAAGCTACAATTCCTGCGTTCTGGGCATGTGGCTCCAGCAACTGAACTTATAGACATACAGGCCACCTGGCAATACAGCAGGTGTCAGTCATTTGAAATCCATCTTTTTTCGGAAGCCTTTTAGAATATGTTGGTAAGCCACTTGATTACAGTCTCGCAGGCCACCATAGCTTCAGTTGTCATGCCATCTATGCCTGAGGCCAAGTTTGACTTCGATCTTCTTTTCATTTTCCATGTCTTCTCAAGCAATTAATTATCTATTAACGGCTTCCTAGGCCTGTCACAGTTTCACTCAAGCCCTATGAGCCCAACAGTCTGTTTCTACCTCCCATGATGCTGGTGCAACAATCTTAATTTTAACGTTTTGGGGGATTTTCTTGCACTCAAAAGTTCATGTGCTCAGTACTGCAAATTGTAATCAAAGTAAATCAGATGCTGTTGCCTCATTGAAAAATGATATGGCTTTACCCTAAAACAATGAAAGAGGTACAGATCAAAAAGTAAATAAACATCTTAGTGGTGGTGATGGTAGCGGTGCGGGTTTTTGTTTTGTTTTGTTTTGTACAGGTACTTTCACTTTCAATTTGAAATAAAGATATTAAGCACAGCAAAGTTCTCATTCAGTTTTATTCTTAACTAGTTAAATATAAGATTTCAAGTCTCTTGTTTTTATTACTATAATGAAAATGATACCACCGAGTAGAATTTGCTTTTCATTTCAGATTATTCGTTTACTAAAAATGCAAAAAGTATGCACGCTATGATTATGAATTGATCAGAAAATACTTTATAGTCTTAATTTGCAAACGGCAAAGAGCGAATCAGTACAGTTTACAGATGTAAAGTAAAATAGTTATGAAACGATATCAACTTCAGCTACAAAGTGTTAGATCTCAAATGTATCTAGAGGTTTACTTAAAGAAATGCGTATACCCCAAATGCATTAATTACAACAAAGAAATGTACTATCTGCAAAAGATTCACCTTCTGCATTTTGCGCTTTAGCGGTCATTCCATAGCTCATTAGTATTCATTTCCGGTTTATCTGTAAAATGAAAACTAGCACTGGAGCAGTATATCAAAATATATACTCCAGTAAAGTAATTTTTCCTGCATTTGGAACATTATTTTGTGATCCAATTTTGAATAATTCAATATGTATTCAGACCAAGATCCAATCAAAAATATCTACTATCGTTATCATGTTACTTGTAATATTATCTCAATGCTGTGTTCCATACGATTTCCAAAACATTTTTTAGTAAAACACTAGGCAACTCTCGCGCCGTTTGAAGACAAAACGCAGCGTGTATGTGGTTCGCGCCGGTCAAGCACACACTTCGTCGCATGTGCTCGATTTTGTCTTGCAATTGCATATCGTGTGTATCCTATGTGGATATTCGATCACAGTCTCGGAAGACTGATCTATGATTAGGTACGAAGGAAAGTCATATCTAATCTTTGTTACCTTTTATATTTGACGTGTATGTTTAACTTAAAGCTGTAAAGCGCGATATTTGCCTTCATTGAATGATTGATTAAACTTTCAAGTATTATAATTAAGTAACCATGTTTGTACTATAATTATAATAATAATAACTTAGCGGACTATCTCAAAAAGACAATTCGAGTCAATACCTGTAGACTAAACATGATGATGATGATGTTAGCTGATCAAGCTACATTGTGTGTGTGTTTGCATACATGTGCCATTATGGGTGGGAGATTCCCTTTTTTTATGCAAATTATGGCCTGTAGGCCTATCATGTAATATTCTATTATACTATATAAGTATATTATATAGCCTAGGCATAGTCATATATCATTTTCTGTTTTTTGTTGTTTGTAATGACTACAAGATCACACCATAGGCTTAAATAATTTTTTATTCTTCTTGTCTTGTTATGGTAGCATGAAATTGAAAACGATTGATTCTCATTCTGAAGCATTGATTACATTTACTTTTAGGCCTACATTCTTCATGACCAGCTTGGAACTAGGTAGGCTTAGACAATAGGCCCTATAATCTGAAGTTTGGAATTTGTTCAGGAGGGCTTCATTGCACAATAACACTTCCATATAGCCTAATATGTGTAGGCCCATAAATATATATATATAGGCCTATATATAGATAGATTTATTCATTTATAGGCCTACTTATATATATCTGCCAGCAGTTATATGCATACTCTCTGAGCCTATGCAAAATGTTAACTAGTTATGTATCCTGGCATTGTCTTGAAATTGGGAGGGGGAGTAGGAACTTATGAAAGCAGACACTACTACTGTACTAGAATGATGGATATGATCATGAATATTAAGACTGGGAGCAAACAGGCCAGTTTTTAACATAAGCTCAGATCTTGAGTCTATGACTTTGTCTTTAGAAAGAACCAGTCTGTGAAATGTATGAAGACAGATTATATCTGATTGATAATGTGATATCAGATGAATGTGGTATCAAATGTCTACATATTTGTTAATATGTAAATTGTAATGTAGCTGACATCACAAAAACTACAGTTGGTAGAAATGCAGTGGAAAGGGGTTGTGCACTGTGACTTAACCCTTTGATTCCCGCAGGAAGCTGGTGGATAGGGTGAGAGAATCAAAGGGTTAAGTTTTTGCTTTGCTAACATGGTTGGCAATGCAGGATGCTGGTGACCGGAATGCGGGAGTGAAAGGGTTAATCAAGTTAATGTATTGCAATCGGATCAGGGTACTGATCAGTGTGCGGAAGCACTCAAGCGGTCAATCAATTGTGCTGTGAATGGTTTCTATTCTGGATGGTTCGTCTATTATTCACTGTTTTTATGAATTTAAAGAAATTTCAGTATTGATTAAGATTATACTACAGTGTTAGTATTCAGGGATATTAACCCTTCATTGCTAATGATTTTTGGCTATGGTTTATGCAGAGAAAACTTTCATGAAAACAAAAAAAAATACATCTATGAATTTTGTTCACTCGCTTCTCCAAAGCTATTCCTATTTCCAGAAGTGCTATAGGTTTACATCAACTGACAGACAAATGAACAAAGATTCTTTCTATAATGATTTAACTTGTGGCTGTGGTTGATAATCTTATCAGACTCCCTGATGTAGGTGTGCTTCTACCAGGTCAAAATCTGGGACAGTGGCATGGATTCACAGTCAAGAGAGCTCTTCATCTTCATCTTCATCCATTCATTGTCCACAATCAACCACTTGATTATTCTGACACTAATGGGGGGCAGACGCAAAACAAAAAAAATTATTGTAGGAGGCTGCAAACTCTTGCTCTAAATAGGTCAAGAGTTTCTGATGACACAGCAGCCTCTGTCAAGATTTCATTCCACTCCTGGATGGTACGTGGCAGGAATGAGTTCTGTCGGTAGTCCCGAACACACTGTAAGTGGTTGAGAATGAGATCTTCTGTCTCGTGATGTTGCAGCCCTAGTTTTGGTTTTTCATCAGACTCAAGAGCCTTTCCAAAATCAACATACGCCAACCCATGCCGGATCTTATATAGCATAGCGAGCCGTGCGATCTTCTTACGGCTCTGTAACGGTGTCCAACCTAGTTCCCTGATCGATGATACTTGTTGTTTACAAAGCAGGCTGCCTTGCGTTGCACTGCCTCGATGGTGGTGATGTGATCGCTTGTGTACGGGAGCTTAACTTTTTCAAGACCAAAATCTTCATCACTGCTGTCAGCATCGTGAAGAACTTTTCCAGTACTGTGTCAAGTGTAAATGTTTATTTTCTCTCAGCCAATGCTGCCGAACAGTAGAATTGAGATAACAAAATTTAAAGTTTCTTGAACAATACAGATAATAACAAAAGTGTCTGAGTTTGCTGCCCTCTGGGGAAAAAAGGACTTTAAGGAGAAATCTTCTAAGTGAGTAGTTGCTATTTCTGGAATACAGAGCAAAATGTTGAGATGAGTATATAGTACATTAGTAGTGAAGTCATGATATGTACATATAAATTTATGTGTTTGTGTGTGGTTCATATGCATTAACAGGGTAGCAAAGGGGTTAAATGGGTCATAGTGCAGTTTCGCTCTCTCTCGCTCCTGTAGATTCCATGCATGAATATCTGGCTGAACTTCTAATTTTAACAAAAGTAGGTAATGCTGATTTAACCCTAACACTGTAACAGTGATGAACCCAGCCTTACCCTTTACCCTCACACGTACTTTGGCAATCAATTGACAGAGAACACTGATTGAAGGATTTGGTGTTGTACTAGTGTTGTGACAAGTTTCAGCGAATTAGTTGTGAATTACATCATGTCCACTGCACAAAATGTGTAAGAGAGTTTGAAAATAAACTGCTATTTTCAGGTGTTCTGTTTTTGTACAGTGACAGTTTGGTAATGGTGTTTTCTGTCATATTGTTGGCAAATATTTTGGTTGTACTATTCTTAGAACAGTGATGGAGATGGTAAACTGTGTATGATAGTAAAAAGGGGTGTGCTTTTGGTGCCCATGGGGGAGTGGGGGGGGGGAGGAGGAGGTTCTGTGACATGAATCTAGGAGATGAACTCACGAAGAGCTCTTCAAATATTAAATTTCATTACAATGTAGGCCTAATCTACGTTCCAGTAACGGATCGATCCAAAGATCTTATCCCATATCCTAAGTAGGATCTCAAGGCCTTACCAATATGCAGAGATTATGAAGACATTTTTGCCATAACATAACATGTACATCGCATTTATGCCAAGCGCAGCTGTGCTATCTTGAGAAACGGAAACACATATGATAATCATAATATATTCATATCTTATGTTCTGTTTGCAGACCGTTTTTGAAAATCTGTAAAGGATCAGGAAGACTTTTAAACCATTTTGTGACTGGGTATGAGCGGTGAACCAGCAACGAAGAAAGCACGCACCATGGTGAAGATCGGAACACACAATGGAACTTTTCACTGTGATGAAGTGTTGGCCTGTTTTTTGCTAAAGCAGCTTCCACGTTACAAAGATGCTGAAATTGTCAGGTGAGGATGATGGTCAATATTTACTGACTTAAATTGTTTTTGACTTCTCTTTCTGGAATTGTATAGATTGTAAGCTTAGTAAATTTTTACTCATTGTAGTCTCTTTTCTGTGGTATTAGGATAGTTTGGAAATGCTTTCATTTTGTTCTTTTGGATAAGATTTTAGTTGGTTGGTTGGTTGTTGCAGTGTATTTAAACATAGGCCTGTGTGCACTTTTTTTTTATTTTGTTTTTTGTTTTGTTTTTTATTTTGTTTGATTTGTCTTTGGTTGCTTCAGGTTTCGATAATGTTTCTTTTGATATATATCTTGTTTGTTTATTGTTTTGTTTTGTTTTTGTAAGAAAGGTCAGTAGTTTAGTGTTGAAGGAGTGCATACATATGTGTGTGTGTTTATGAACAAGATGTGTCATTGTTAAAGAAAATTTTTAGCTATGCATAAAAATTGACAGATTTTGTGCCATTTTAATTTGAATCACAAATTTCTTTAAAAGAATGGCTGTGATAAATGTGAAACTTTTATATAACTATTATAAGCCTGGTCCAGTTTTGGAGTCAGCGAGTCAAAAGGCAGATCAGGAATGATGAATTTCATTGGATTTCTGAAATTTAAGCTGAAGTGAATGTTTGAAATTGATTATAACATTAGGCAGAAGATCCATAATGTATGTCAAAATGGACAGCTGTAAGTCTAATGTAATAACTTGTTTTATTTGTCTAAATGCACGAATGTGAATAAACTTAAACAAAGAAAATTGTTTTATGCAGAATGAGGGTTTATGACACATTGTTGGTGATTAAGTTGGTTGGTTGTTAGTTACATAGATCAGAAACTGAAAGCCATTCATTTTCTGCTTGTGTGGTTTGAATTCAGAACAGTCTTGGCTTTGGCAAAACTTTTAACTGACCCCTGGCCTTATTTTTTAGATAATTGTTTTTGAAATTTAAGAATTGAGATAATGAAACCTAGCATAAGTGTAAGTGATACTGATGGGTGTTACTGCATCAGTGTATGTGTCATTGTGAGTCAGTCATGTTATGCATGCAGATTGTGAGGACCCCATGTTGTTGGAGCAGTGTTACAGTTGTCACATAACGGTAACCCTGTATTGTAGAGAAATGAGATGGTAGATGTAGATATCTCAACTGTTTTCAGGACCAGCATTATGAAAATGGTGCCTGTCTGTTTTACCTTGGTGTTTTACCTTTTACCTTTCCTGTTTTTGAAGACAGTCAGATGTAGATGTAAAGGTGCACCCATATGTCAAATTCCTTAGGTATGATTCTCACAGTCCACGCAAACTTGTGCAGGTAATAACGATAACAACAACATTTAAACTGTGCCAAGTCTTGATATATAAATCAGATTAACCCTTTGACTCCCACAACCACTCTACCATCATCCTGCATTGCCAACCATGCTAGCAAAGCAAAAATTAAACCCTTCGATGCCTCACCCTATCCACCAGCTTTCTGCAAGAAGCAGGTGGATGGGATGAGGGCGTCAAAGGGTTAAGTTTTTGCAGTTGATATATAGGGTGCAGGAGTCAAAGGGTTAAAGCACATACTAACATGAATCACCAAAGCATTCACTCGCAAAGATCAAGGCTCAAGGCTATAAAGCACACAGAAACTGTGGAGAGGAGATCCAAAACAATCCACTGGACGAGGCGGCAGGGAAGTTTTTAGTCCTCTTCTTATTATCCGTTGTTTGTGGTCTGTTTGTGACCGTGCATTCGCGCTTGACCAAAGGCCGGTTGGCCGAAAATTTGCGCTTGTCTTGTCTTGTTGTGTTTAATACGCATTCACTTTGGTTTACTTGTTCTTCTGGTTCCTGTGAAGAGGAGGACAAATGGGGAATAAGGATGAAAGGATAGGTATGTAGAGGGAGAAATCACTGCTGGACAAAAGGTTAAGTTGGAAGACAAATGCTCTAGTTGGAAGATTGGAAGACAGAAGTTCTGAATCAGTGCCAACCAAGCCTTATTAACCCTTTGACTCCTGCACTCTATCCACCAACTGCAAAAACTTAACCCTTTGACCTCCTCACCCTATCCACTAGCTTCCTGCAGGAAGCTGGTGGATAGGGTGAGGGAGTCAAAGGGTTGAGTTTTTGCTTTGCTAGCATGATTCATTGATTGACAATGCAGGATGTTAATGGACAGGGTGCAGGAGTCAAACGGTTTTTTAAGCAGTGTGACATTCACTGAAAAAGCTTTTTCGATATTTTAATTGTAAAAAGTTGAGATGACCATAACTTGAAAGCAAAGATGGTGTGATACTGATGGGTGTATGTGTCAGTGATGTTATGCGTGCAGGACACGAGAACCCAAGTTGTTGGAGGATTGTGACATCGTGGTCGATGTGGGAGGCGTGTATGACCCTGCGAGTCATCGCTACGACCACCACCAGAGGTGCGTGTATATGTTTTTGTCTGAATGATTTACTGTTTACAGTTATTGACTTAAGTGTATGTTTGTCACTATGTCAGTAAAAGTTTGTTCAGGAGAACTTAAAATTTGTCACTTGGATTGTTTTGTTACGAATATATATCTAACATTTATGACTGATAATTCTACGACCAAGCCTTTGGAAGCGCATAAATAAGATGTCATATGACCACAAAAGACTGTTTGAAAGTAGGAAGATATGAAGTATGTCTTAGGAGAACGCTAAAAAGTGAAATTTTCTGACATCTTTGACCTGTTTTGTGGGTTGCAGGTCTTTTTCAGAGACAATGAACAGCCTGAAACCAGAGAAAAAGTGGATGACCAAATTGAGTTCTGCAGGGTTGGTATACCTCCACTTTGGCCATGACATCATCTGTCATCTTCTGGAGCTTCCCGCCTCAGACCCTGTCACCAGTATAATCTATGACAAAGTTTATGAGAACTTTGTGGAGGAGGTGGACGCCATCGACAATGGGATCAACGCCACAGATGAAGAGCCCAGGTATTGTTCTGGCATTGCATATTCGTTGTTGTGCGGTCCTGTTTGAAAACAATTTTCAAATATATGACAGGATGTATAAACATGTAAATGTTTGTATTTGCAGTCTTTAAGAACAGGGTGATCAGAACCAGCTTCTTTTTTCATAGGGGTGGGGGAGTGGTTGTTGGGATGTTGGTTGTGATTTACTGTTCAGGTGGATGGGTAGATGCATGGGTTCATATTGAAATATGTCACTTTATTTTCTTTGTCATGTGTGTAGTCTGCATTCTCATTCTTCTGCGATGTTATATGTATACATGTGACTGGGCACTTTCAAGAGCTGATCCAAAAATCTTGTCAGTTAGGCTGCTATTTGTTATCTTTTTATGGTAAATTGTAAGTTATATTGAGGTAAAATATTGCCTTTATGCTATTAATACGCACAGAACCATAATGCCATCATATCTTGTTAGTCTGACATCATTGAAAATGTGATGTAACTGATTGTGTGTCCAAAAAATATATTCTGACATAGAGCAGCTCAGATGCTTTGTTTTCATAAGGCTCAAATTTAGAGGCGGCCCAGTTAGAATTCATGCCGATTTGACAGTTGTATATGGAGGAAGTGTGTCATGTGGGTCAGCTTGCCATTGGATTGATACAATGATAGATTCAGACAAGGAAAAACTGACTTGAAAGACATGTATAATGTGGATGTCAAAGCAAGGCCTGAAAAAGCAAACTGTTCAGCTTGTAAAGAGACCAGAATTCACATATTTCAACTTGTGAAATAAGTGAAAGTTATGGTGTTTCATATGGAACAATTGAAAGATCCCATGGTGAGATCTTGAGATGAGAAAGGTGGCTGCCAGATGGATACTTTATTTTCTGACAGGGGAACAACAAAAAACAGATGCTTAGAGTTCTAATGACTGATTGAATTGTTTGAGCCAGAGGGCCCCCAAACAACTCTGTGACTTGATTCTAGGTTACAAAATGTAGATCATTTTCCATGGCATCATGAACAAACTGTTCAGTCAGATGTGATCTTTAACCCTTTGACTCCCACACCCTGTCCACAAGCATCCTGCATTGTCAACCAAGCTAGCACAGCAACGCTGGTTGATAGAGTGAAGGAGTCAAAGGATTATGTTTTTGCAGTTGGTGGATAGGGTGTGGGAGTCAAGAGGTTAATGTGCATATATGATGTTATGCGTGTGTATACACATGATGGAGCTTTATGCAACTAGCAGGTCTGCAGATATGTTGACGTGCAAGATCAGAAATATTTCCACCCCTCATCAACCAGGTCTACTAAGCAGGGTCAAAGTCAGATCTTTTAGTTGGACAACTGGCGTCCTAACCTTCATACTTAGCCATTGCATCTGATTATGTTTTTGAAATTGTGCTAATGCATGTAACCTATGAAATGGTGAGAAAAAATATAATTTTGTTGTACATTGTTTGTGCAACAGGTACAGAATATCGACAAACCTGAGCAGCCGAGTTGGAGGATGCAATCCAAAATGGAATGAGAAAAATGTGGATGAAATGGTATGATCTAACAGTTGTCCTTTTCTTATTCAAAATATTGTATGGCTATATTTTATGTAACATATAAGAATTGGCTGTTTTTCTTTTAAACCTTGCTATCAAGAACCTTTTTTTTTCAGGTTACTGATATATCATCATCTTAAAACTGAGAAGAAGAAAAAACGGGGAAAAAAAAAAACGTAATTTGTTGCCATCTTGGAAATCTGTGTATTAATCCAGATTATTGTCTTGTTTTGTTGTGATGTTTTGTTTTGTTCCTTTGTGTGCATGTGTTTGAGTACATGTGTGCATATGTGTGATGAATAGATTAGTAAAACGAAATCCAAAACAAGTGTGACTGCCCGCGTTCAAGCAAAAAGGAACCAGAAAAAACATGAAAGAAGAGTACGAATCCGTATTTAATACAACAAGACAAGACAGGCGCAAATTTTCGGCCAACTGGCCTTTGTCAAGCGTAAGATTACAAACAAACAAACACCAGATACAAAAATTTTGAGAAAAAGACTGAAACTTCCCTGCTGCTGTGTCTTTTTCTCAAAATTTTGTATCTGGTGTTTGTTTGTTTGTAATCTTACACTTGACAAAGGCCAGTTGGCTGAGAATTTGCGCCTGTCTTGTCTTGTTGTATTAGATACGCGTTTGTATTCTTCTTTCGTGTTTTCTGGTTCCTGAATAGATTAGTGTGAAAAGTTTATATATGTTCCCGCATTTTCCTGTTTTTGTTATAAGATGAACCTGTATTCCTGGTTTTTTATTTGAATTCTCCGCCTGCTGTCGGATGTTTTGTATAAAATGGATAAGCTGTAACAGCTCCTAATCCGACAATCAAATTCTCTTGTAGTTGAGTCAAGGCATAGCCAGCATAGAGGTGGAACCAGATATGCCAACTTCCAGAAACAAAGAAAAGAAGCACCCATGCTAGATGTTGCGTGACAAAGTGGCAAAGCCATGATTGTGCATCAGCTGCCCTTCTAGGGAATTTGGGGGCATGCCCCATCCCAAGGATATATTTGAAAAATTAAAATGTGTGCAGTTGAATGCATTCTGGGCATAATTTTAACCCTTTGACTCCCGCTCCCAGTCCACCAGCCTCCTGCAATGTCAACCATCCTAGCAAAGCGAAAATTTAACCTTTTGACTCCCTCACCCTATCCACCACCTTCCTGCAGGAAACTGGTGGATAGGGTGAAGGAATCAAAGAGTTAAGTTTTTGCAGTTGGTAGACAGGATTTGGGAGTCAAAGGGTTAAGAGCTTCGTAGACATTTAATCAATGCAAGCGTGTTCCCCACCAGAAAGCTGAAAACAGCACATTGATAAGAAAGAAATGATGATCAGAGCAAAGGCCCCGAAAACAGAGCTGCTCCAATCAGATCAGAGCAATTGGCATCTCTGTAGAGTTTCTACCTTCCAGTCTGACGGCATGAGTTTGAATGATTTGAGAAATCAGTGTCTCCAGTGTCTTACTCTCCAGCACCTACCTGTTGAGGTTGAACATGTATGTTTTGAATGGTGATTTTGATAGAAATCAGTGTCTCCAGTGTCTTACTCTCCAGCAACCCTGACTGCATGAGTTTGAGTGATTTGAGAAATCAGTGTCAGTGTCTTACTCTCCAGCAACCCTGACTGCATGAGTTTGAGTGATTTGAGAAATCAGTGTCTTACTATCCAGCAACCCTGACTGATGAGTTGGGATTGAGAAATCATGTCTCCTGTCTTATTCAGAACTAGTTAGGACAGTTTTCTTACTTTTGTAAGTTGAGTCATTATGGGACAAAATTTATCTTTCTTTTGTTAATAGTTGAGTCAAATATGTTAGTAGAAAGAGCACATCATAGTTGTGAAACAACACAAAGCTCTCATGGTTTGGTCACATCACTTGCCCTGACGCACTGTCTAAGACCATACCTCAGAGCACCCTGGAAAGAGGCCATGGCTGGGGTTGATAGAGGAAGAGTTGGATGACAAATATCAAAGACTGGACCAATTTTAGTATGCCTGAACTGCTTGTTACTGCACCTCAGAGAGGGAAATTGAGAATCCTGTCTATTGCTGTGTCCCATGAGTCTCCCAAACAGTCGAGCTGGTCATGGAATTAGCTGACTTCAGTTGTCCAGGTCTTGTCTGTCAGCATTGTAAATCTGTGTTTTAGATGGTAATGAGAAGAGAACAGCAGACATCTTGCTGTCTTTCCATTTTTTCTTACCTTGACTTCTTGGGAAAATTGGAATATTGCTTTTTTGTATTTGTTTTGTTTTGTTTGTTTATATAGTTGTCCTGTTAGTGCACTTGGTTAAAGTGCCATGCAGATAAAGCAGTTGTCAGGGTTTGACCCTGGGGTTGGCCACAGTTTGGTGTCCTGATAGCTGAATTTAGCTTGAGCCTCACTCACCTCTCCTCTCTCCCTCACTGGAGCATTAGGAGCTACACTCGATGTCACGAGTCTTCTCCAAGTCATATGATTGAGACTTCTGTGGGCGACCTCCTGGATCCCCAGACCACGGATTTCAGTAGTGTTGTTGAAATAGGAGGTGTGCGGTCTTCCCTTTCTTCTAGATAACAGGAGTTGTGGGTTCAATCCTTAGGCAAGCCACATTTTTATGTGTGGCCCTGATAGCTCAGTTGGTTAAAGCACCAAGCTGATAATACAGGGTCATGTGTTTGACCCTTAGGTGAGCCAGTTTTTTGTTTTGTTTTGTCTTGAGCGGGAATAGCTCAGTTGGGAGAGTGTTAGACTGAAGACCTGATGGACCTTTGCTCAGTCCCGGGTCTCTGCATAGAACAGTCTGGTGGTTGACACTGTTTTGGTATCAGTGCATACAGAATTCATACCACGTGTGGAGACACAATAATAATAATAATAATTACAATATTTATACAGTGCAAAATCTTGATAAAATCAAATCTAAGCGCTGAAACACACACGCACGCACACACACGCAACACCACACACACACACACACACACACACACACACACACACACACACACACACACACACACACACACACACACACGGCTATAAATGGGGAGAAAGAATAAAAACAATGGAAAATTAAAGAGAGCATATTATATACAATTATATATTGCAATGTGATTCCCCTCCGAGTGGAGACAGGCTGCAGAGGGGATTGAGTGAGGTCAGGATTTTATGCAGAGGAGAAAAGGTGAGTTTTGAAAGCGGACTTGAAGGAGACAAAAGTAGGTTGCTGACGGACTGAGAGAGGAAGTTTGTTCCAGGAGAGCGGACCAGAAACAGAGAAGGCTCGTGGACCATAGGTATTGAGCTTAGTGCGTGGAAAGCGAAAAGTCAGAGGATCGGAGGCAGAGCGGAGGGTACGTGAGGGAACATAGATCTCAAGTAGGCTTGACAGGTAATCGGGGGCTGCGTTATTGAGGCTTTTGTAGCACATGGTGTCTAGTTTGTACTGTATGCGCTTTGATACAGATTCTTGAGAAAGCGAATCTGAAACTTTGCCTCATGCTGTATGGTATTGTTAACTAGTATCTTTCATGACTGCTTTAAGATATGTTTGCTTGTTCATACCTTATTTTGTTTTGTTGTGAAATAGATTTCCCATCCATCCATTTCCTTCATTGTCCATAATGTGTGTGGGTGTGCATGTGTGTTGATTCTGTGCACTAAATATATCATGCTTCTATGAGTGTACATTGCTTGTTTCTGTCAATTCTGTTTGTCCAGCATGTTGACAGTATTATCAGAGGTATGTTTTGTTAAATCTGCTATTTTCCTTATCATAGTTATTACTACTGTATTGTCTGCAGGCATGTTTCAAGCGTGCGTTTTCCCTTGTGGGTGACGAGTTTCTGGACCGAGTCAGTTACTACAAGACAGCATGGCTTCCTGCTCGGGACCTGGTACTTAAAGCTGTAAACACAAGGAAAGAGGTGTGTTATAATTAGCACTGCTGTTTTGTCATGTTTTAACCTGTTATCATTTGAACTGGGGATGGCCAAATGCCAACGGTCACTAGTGTTCAGCAAGGTATTTTGATGGTAATGCAGAAATGTGAATCAAAGTGACTGCCAGCTTTCAAGCAAATCATCATCATCAGGTGCCCTGCCGCATGGCGTTGTCGATCATGGACTTCCATCTGTCTCTGTCTCTTGTTGCCCCAAGCATCTCCTCCACCCTCCTCGTCTTCAGCCACTCCGCAAGTCCTTCTAGCATTTTCTCCCTGGGTCTATCTGGTGCTCTCTTTCCCTCCAGCTTTCCCGTTGTGACCAGGTGCTCCAAATCCCCCTTCCTCATAAAATGGCCTATAAATGTTGCCTGTCTTTTCCTGATCTTCCTTATGAATGATCTACTTGTGTCTGCCTCCATCAAGACTGTCTCATTTGTTTTCTTTGCTGTCCATGGAACTCTCAACATTCTTCTTAGAAACCACATCTCAGCTGCCACGCCTTACATCCGTACAACAGTATTGGTTCTATGTAACATTCAAGAACTCTCTTCCTGTTGTTAATTGATATGCATTTGTTTGTAAGAATGCTGTCATCTTCTTGAATGCTGTTTTGGCTTGGCCGATTCTGCCCGTTATTTCTGATGTGCATCTGCCATCTGATGAAATGGTCGTTCCCAGGTATTTAAATTTATTAACCTGTGTCAAGGTTGTGCCATTTTTCAAGCAAATACGAACCAGAAAAACACAAAAACAGAATTAGGAACATGTGTTGAATATAACAAAACAAAAGACAGGTTCAAATTTTTGTCCAGCTGGCCTATGTCAAGTGTATCTAAAAGACAAGAAAGA
Source organism: Monoplex corrugatus (assembly GCA_030674185.1). NCBI lineage: Eukaryota > Metazoa > Mollusca > Gastropoda > Littorinimorpha > Ranellidae > Monoplex > Monoplex corrugatus. The sequence continues at coordinate 11,570,516 of JAPXFY010000024.1, forward strand.
CTAAATGCACAACACTTAGAACATTGGGACCACCAGATTACTATGAGCACAGCAGGCTAATGTTCTCTCTTGGAGTTCTTTTCCAGTTTGGACCTCCGTCATGACTGGGATGGTCAGCAAGTCATCTCAGATCATGACTTTGTTTCTAATTTGAGTTAACTTGTGCCTCTAGCGCAACCTCAAGTCTTGAGGTGTAATCGCACTCAAATGCAAAACAAAACAAAACAAAATAGAATATCAAACTGCAGCTGTGTCAGTTCTTTGTCTTAAAATGGGCATTGTCTGTGCTGTGAATGTTTGGTTTAGGACAAAGGAATCCTGAACAGTTTGAAGTTATGCATATAAAACTTTACAGATCAGTGTGACATCGAAGCCTAGAATTGGAAATTTATTAAAGATATAAATCTTTTCAGATCAGTGTGACATCAAAGCCTAGAATTGGAAATTTATTAAGAGATAAATCTTTACAGATCGGTATGACACCAAAGCCTAGAATTCGAAATTTATTAAAGAGAGATTCATCACAGTTGAGTGATTCTGTTTTTGCTCCATTATCTGACAACTCTTGAGTATGTGCAAATTCTTTGTGCTGGCAAGGTCTTAAAATGAACTGGCAAGGTCTTAAAATGAACTGGCTAGGTCTTAAAATGAACTGGCTAGGTCTTAAAATGACCTGGCAAGGTTCTTAAATGAGGAGAGAGATGTGAAGCAGGACAGGGTTGAAACAGTGATACCAATGATCAAACATTGTTTAAGATGAGCAGCGAATGAGTCTGCTTTTATGTTGCAAGTGGGACTTAAATTCAGAACACGAGATCTTAATGGAAGTGTTCCCAACATAAGCGATCAATTATGGCCATTTGAACAATAGCAGCTATTTAATCCTTTGACTTCAAGAATTGTTTTTAATTTTGGCAAAAAATCACCAATCTCACCAAAAAAATTTAAAAAATTCAAGTGGTGCTCAAAAGTATATTCTTATACATATTTTATTGAAACATGAACAGAGGATGAAATTGTCACATGTGACTGGCTCCCATGAAAAGTACACAAAGTTACAGCTCAAAATTGCCGGTTCATGGCTGAACAACTGTATTGACCTAAAAACTTCATGTGTGGATTTTTGCATTTTCACTGTCTGTATATCATGTCTTTGAATGTTATAACCTGATTTGACCGATTTAGATGATTAATTAAAGCAAATTTGCATTGAGCAGGGCATTTTCAGTGCTCAAAACATATAAAATCATCCCTCTTTCAAACACACTAACTCAACAAATGCCTGTGAATTACCAGGCTTATGAGCTATCATTAGAAACAGAAGATCATGGTCTTTCTGGTGGTTGCATTCGTTGTCATGCATCTATTTGACTCGCATAGCAAAGTTTTGACCAGTCTATTTGTAGAGTCTCAAAGAGTGTTTTGGGAACAGTTGCATCTCTCCTTAGCCGATTTATTTAGACTTTCAGCAAGGGAGATCATTATAATTAACAGTAGTGAAAGCAACTTAAATGGTGCAACGAACAAGAAATATATTGCTGAGCTTTTAAATCGGTCAGCTGTTGCAGATATTTTCCAGAGACATGCTGAATTAATAGAGTTGATGAGCAGTTGTTTCTTAAATGATCCAGATGAATCAGAAGATGAAAATGTATTGATGACAATGAGTCAATGGACAAAAGTGATGGTAAAGGTGATAACAATCTTACAGTGACAAAGATGCCCCACTGGTTCATATTGAAACAGAGATTTGTTTGGCCACCAGCTTTGAAAGTCAAATGTGAATTCTATTATCATTTGTGTCAAATTTTCAGCCAATAAAGCCAATTTTCAACATGAAGATTTTACATGATTTAAGTTATACATATGCTTAAAAGTGCAAGTATGTGTGACAAAGGATGTATGGAACGTACCTGCAGAGTTTGATCATGCTTAGTTGATAGAATGTTTAATCAGATTAGTGCCCGTTACATAGGACTTTCCCTTCAGTTGAGCTTTTTTACTTCAAGAAGCAATTTCTCAAAATAGCTACTTTCCAATTATCCAACTTTAAACAGCAGTTTATTTCAAAATGCAGAAAGACTTTGCATTCATAGTTGTGTCATCTTAAAGTTCATATTTTGTACTATCTGCTGGTATCAGTAACTAAATAGTGTGTCTAAATGACACTTTGTGGACCTTTTATGGGAGCCTGTCACATATTTCAAGATTGATCATTAATTATGCCATGATTCCTGAACCATGGCTATGGCCGTGGTAGGGAGTGAAAAGTGTCAGTACTGGCTGGTTGACATGCAAAACATGTCAGATAGTAGCTAGGAAACTGCACATTTTTATATAATTATAGACAGTACATGGCCATTTCAGTTAGAAGTGTAGATTTCTGCGACATTAACATGGAGACCATGCAACACACACTCTGTGTTCAGGCAGACAGCAGTGGGGAGATCATGGCTATGAAGGAGGGGGGTGCCCCTTGGAAAGACCATCTGTTTACCATAGAGGAGGAACAGGCCATTACACCCACCATCAAATACGTGCTGTTTGCAGACAACGCTGACAACTGGCGCGTACAGTGCGTGCCCCTCAAACTGGGATCCTTTGAGAACAGGTAAGGATTGATGATTCACAAATAGAGTCTGTTAGTGTCTCTGTTTTGAAGCTGGATGGAAGGAAAATTGAATGTTGTGAGAGTTTCGTCATCTTCCTCTCCCAACACAGATTTGTTTATTGAACATAAGAATCACAGTAGAGAAGAATTTAAAAATCATCCATCTATATCTATCTGTATCTATATCTATATCAGTGCAGCTTCAACAGGCGCCAGACTGTTCTGCTGACAACAGTCCGCACGCCTGTTGAAGCTGCATTGATGTTCCTTTGGTCTGTTTCTTTATAATGCTACTATGGTACCATTACGAATTCCATCAGCCAACCATAACTAAAACTTCTGCTTCTTCAAATGATGTTTATCATTTTTCTACATCAAATCTGCTGACTTCAAATAACACCAACTTTTTTGACATACATCCAGTTTCTCTTCAAACAGCAGACATGTATCTACCTAAGACTGCTATCGCCCCCATGGGAATGCCAGGGGCTCTTTTTGTTACAAATGCTGTCCCTACCTTCAGGAAATTTTGTGCTGGAAATGTCTTTTTTTCCTGTTCTTCTCTTCGTGTCATGTGCACAGGGTGATGTGTGCACATGTTTTTTGTGTCGTGTGCACAGGGTGATGTGTGCACGTTTTTTTGTGTCGTGTGCACAGGGTGATGTGTGCACATGTTTTTTGTGTCGTGTGCACAGGGTGATGTGTGCACATGTTTTTTTGTGTCGTGTGCAGGGGGTGATGTGTGCACATGTTTTTTGTGTCGTATGCGAAAGGAATTTTTTTGTGTGCATGTGTGGTGTGATGTACAGTTCTGAAAACAGTTCACTCAAGTTGGTGACTTGGGTAGAATGGGTTTGCTGCACTTTGTCTAAAGCCACCTTGAGAGCAAGCACTGTTTTCTCTTTCTTCAGTTATCTATCTGTCATATCTATTCAGTCACCGGAATTCAATTCTACTACAGATGATGTAAAGTTTGAATCAATGTTAGTCATTCTATATTCCTTTTTCTCCTTCTTCTCCTTCTTTTTCTTCTTCTCCATCTGTTTCTTCTCCTTCTTCGTTTTTCCTCCTTCTTCTTTTCAATTGTACAATAAAAAGGAATATAGAATGACTAACATCGCTTCAAACTTTACATCATCTGTAGTAGAATTGAACTCTGGTGACTGAATAGATATGACAGATAGATAATTGAAGAAAGAGAAAACAGTGCTTGCTCTCAAGGTGGCTTCAGGCAAAGTGCAGCAAACCCATTCTACCCAAGTCACCAACTTGGATGAGCTGTTTTCAGAACTCTGCATCACACCACACATGCGCACACAAAAATTCCTTTCGCACATGACACACACACAAAAAACGTGCACACATCACCCAGTGCACATGACAAAAAACGTGCACACATCACCCTGTGCACATGACACTTTGTATCTTCCTTGCTTTTTTGTTTTCTGTCATCTTTTCCAGTTGTTGTCTTCGTTGCCTGTCCATTCATGTGCATGTGTCCTGTAAAGTTTTACACACACATACTTTCTATTAGGATTAATGATTGGGTTCAGGCATTAGCATGTCTTTACATATGTAGATCTGAGAGATTGGAAAAACCTCCACCTTTTACCCACCAGGCACTGTCAGGCAGGGTCAAACCTCACACTTTGCAGTTAGATGTCAGACTCTAAGATGGAATGGCAAAAATAGGTGGTGAGGGTTAATCCGAGTTTTGCAGTTTTCAGAAAAAATGCATTCTTAGATAACAAAAGTTTTTTTATTTATTTCTCTCCCTTTCATCAGTTCCACGAAATTTGGTCTGTGAACCAAAGCCATACAATTGCCGGTTGTGACACCACACTGGTTTTGGCTGTTACCAGGGACAACAGAGGAAGACAGGACTTCACCATGAATGAGTTTCAGGGGGAAATTACTCCCTGAACTTCATGTAAACATAACAGTCTTTTTAGTGCATATATAATTATGACAAATTGAAATTTTTACACCGCTCAGCAAGTGCTTGACAGAATCTTCATGGACAAACTTAGTGTGCAGAAGATGAAGGTGATTTGGATTGTTCAACAGTTGTGTCAAAAATATTGACAAAATAGAGCAGTATGTCGAATGACAGTGATGGTGACTTGTTCAGTTTTTCTTTTTTTTTCTTTTTAGCAATTGACTATAGCACATTTGAAGCAATCAACTTTACACAAATTCACAATATTTTAAACACATCTGATCGAAAACAAGTATGTAAGAGGATTCTGTGTGATGCATCTTGCAGTGTTGATGCAGCAGTCAGATTACTTTTCCAGGGCCAGCAGATTCACCAGATTTTTCATGGTCAAAAGCATGTTAAAAGCACACAAAGTTTAAAAGTGTCAGTGATTTGTTCCAAATCAAGCTTTTATTTGATCTACACTGTCAGCTGGTCATTGTTTCAATTGGATTACATGCTTTTGACAGAATAAGCAAGCACTGTAACCACTGAAGAACCTTATGCACTGCATATGGCTAGATAGGTTCTTGGGCTTTCCCAGATTGAGCCTCCTAAAACAATTTTAAAAAGCAACCTTATGCTGAATGAAATTCTGGTTGATAAGGAGAATGTGATGTTAAGTATGTATGAAGTCTGTAGAGGCTCTTTTCTCAAAACCACCATTCAGCAGATATATGTGATTTTCAAACGGCCACACTTAACACATTAAATGATTAATCGCCCTTGATATTGACTAATAAAACTGATTATATCAAAATAATCAGGAAAATTTGTAGATTTAAAATGCCAAACTCCAAAGTCGAAGCAGCTCTGATTTTGTGTTGATAAGTCACATGTTATATATATCATTGTATTCTGTATCACTGACACTGTTACATTTCATACAAGCACCATCATTGTATTCTGTATCACTGACACTGTTACATTTCATACAAGCACCATCATTGTATTTTGTATCACTGACACTGTTACATTTCATACAAGCACCATCATTGTATTTTGTATCACTGACACTGTTACATTTCATACAAGCACCATCATTGTATTTTGTATCACTGACACTGTTACATTTCATACAAGCACCATCATTGTATTCTGTATCACTGACACTGTTACATTTCATACAAGCACCATCATTGTATTTTGTATCACTGACACTGTTACATTTCATACAAGCACCATCATTGTATTCTGTATCACTGACACTGTTACATTTCATACAAGCACCATCATTGTATTTTGTATCACTGACACTGTTACATTTCATACAAGCACCATCATTGTATTTTGTATCACTGACACTGTTACATTTCATACAAGCACCGATACATTTCACACCGACTCTGTTCTCTAAAAGAGAACCAGGGAGATGCCCAGCATACTGATGACTGCCCACTTGTTTGGCTGCATCAGTGTTAAGATTTATTTAACGAACAGTAGTAATAATAAACTCTACAGATAGTCAAGAAATATGCGAATACGATTTGTTATGAATATGCATTCTAAACATGCCTCGACTAATACACACCTCTCACTCACCTTGAATGATTTCAGTAAGAAATAATCTTCAGCGGAGCATCAGGGTAGGGAAAAGTATTGGTGCTGTGTTTTCAGTTGGACATTAGGGTGGGGAAAGTGTTCATGCTGTTTTTTAGTTGGACGTCAGGGTGTGGAAAGTGTGCTGTTTTCAGCTGGGCGTCAGGGAGAGAAAAGTGTTGGTGCTATGTTTTTGGGTGTTGCATGAGAGTGTGGAAAGTGTTGGTGCTATGTTTTACAATGACCCGTGAGCTTTGCTGTTGGGTTAACGTTTGTTGATAGTAAGTATTCTTCTTCCATGTTTTTGTTTGTTGTGTCATTTCATGCTAATTGAATGCTCTCTCTCGTTTGTGTTTTTAACACATACTGTTGAATGCTCCTCATAAATCAGACTTGTGTGTATTTTTCAGACTGTCGCTGCCAGAAGAGTGGAGAGGATTGAGAGATGAAGAACTGAGCACAAAAAGCGGAATCCCGGGATGTATTTTTGTCCACGCCTCTGGCTTCATTGGTGGGAACAAAACATATGAAGGTGCTCTAACCATGGCACGCACAGCATTGAAGATGGGTGAAAAATGTGAAGCTTAGTGAACTATGAAGGGTGTTGATCTGCAAGGCTATGAAGTGATTTGACTTCATTGGTCTTTTAGAACTGTGAGTACACATTTTAGGCTTCATTGGTGAGAACAAGATGTAACAAAGGCGCACTCACCATGGCACACATGGCTTTGAAGATGGATGAAAAATGTGAAGTCTGATAAGTGATGTACTGTCCTGGTATGAAAAATGTGAAGTCTGATAAGTGATGTACTGTCCTGGTATGAAAAATGTGAAATCTGGTAAGTGATGTACTGTCCTGGTATGAAAAATGTGAAGTCTGATAAGTGATGTACTGTCCTGGTATGAAGGAAACAAGCTGTACGAAGATGCTGTCACCATGGTATACACAGCTTTGAAGCTGGAAGAAAAAGACGAAGCCTGATAAGTGATTGACTGTGTTGGTCAGCGGGGCTGTTATATGATGGACTTAGTCTCTAGGACTGATGAGTCCACACATCAGGTTTCATTTTTAAAAACAACACATACAAAGATTCACAACATGACACGCACAGCTCTGTAGATGGGTGAAACATGTCAAGCATAAGAACCGATGGACTGTGTGTCTGCAGGCCTATGAAGTAATCAACTTTACTGACTTGTTAATTATAACTGTTTCTATCTTCTCACCATATCCCCCTTCCTGGAGAAAGCTGCTGGATAATGTGAGGGAGAGAAATTGTTAACGAGATTGACTCAGTTCATCTGGAGAAGTGTGAAGAAATTATGATTAAACAAATATGAAACGTGGCCTGCTGTATTGACAGTTCTTTCAGCCGGAAACCTTTGTGTGACTGAGCAATGCTTTGCCAATACTAGGCCTTACTCTGTAGCACACACACACACACAGCACACACATATTTGGGTGCAAACATGCAGTTAATAAACTCACATACTTGTATTCACGCACATTCCATTCACAATTAATGAGCGTACATGCCTATATGAACACACACAATTTAACAAACATACACACTTTCTTCTCTCTCTTTTTTTTTTTCTCTTTTAATGTTTTATTTACTTTTTTTTCACATGAAGAAGCACAATAGAAATATGTTGACAAGACAATCTGCCACTATAGAAATACAACATTACTGTCACAAAAACTGACACAAATATGCTCAAACTTTATATCTGAAAATCAATATCAAATACCAAATAACAATAATTTCATTTATACGATACAATGTAAACAGTCATGTCATAAATATCAATAAATAATATTGAAAACTGAACGGCTATAAATTTCAAACTTAGAGCCCAATACAATTATAGAAAACATGTAACATCTACATGAAACGCAGAGAAAAGAATCGGGGCAAAAAAGATCCCTGCACAATATTGCTGCACACAATTTTTACTTACCTTGCGTATTCTTGTTTTCAACACATTACATAATCTTAAGTAATCACCTATTAAATATGAAGAATTATACAGTCATCTCAAGCTTGAGAAGAACAACTATATGCTTACATTTGCCCTATATTCTTTTATTTTGTTCTTATACAACAATGGCTACATACAGAAAGATCAAATTATGTGACAATAAAAACAATTGAGTATTGACAAGCCAAGTCCTATCTCAACTTGATGAGACCAAGCCACAGGTGCTTCAAACTGAATTCACACTGACACAATCACATAAAAGACAAGCATTTACACACTATGTCTGAAACAGCTTGAACATGAATTTGTTCAAGAGGGATTCATTGCACTTGATTCCATATGCACTTATATCAAATCCGCCATGATAATTTGGCAGAATTCTTGAGCCTGACAAACCCACTGCACTTGTAGGGTTTCCAAATGTAAGCAAGAGGGGGAAGAGGACGTTAAGTTGACGCTGCCAGAATGATTGAAGCATTGCATCAGATCATGAGTCCACAGCTCTACAAACGTAGCTAGCCAGCATACAAACACGACATGTACACAGAATGAAACAGAACGTGGCAATGTAATGTTGAGAAAGTGCTCGACTGACAGTCATCCATTTACAATAGTCAGGTTTCAAATCAAACACTTTCTTTGGATTTCTGAGTTGTTGGTCATTGTTGTTTTTTTGTGTGTGTGTTGTTGTTTTTTCAAAATAAAACCATATAATTTTCCCAAGAATTCAAGCATGGCACTCCTCTGACAATCACACAATATTTACAAGCTGCTCTCTCTCTCTTGCTCTCTCTTTTTTTTCCTTAAATGAACATGATCTCCATTATCTCTGCATCTGTCCTAATGGAAACTTTTGTTTTCTCTTCTGCAGAAACATTAAAATTACTCAAATTACCGCTGAAGGGTTGTTATATATCTGGACAAAGGGTGGAAATTTTTCCAAGTTGTTATATATCTGGACAAAGGGTGGAAATTTTTCCAATCTCCCATAAGCAGACTAGTTAGTGCCTGAACCCCCATCATATGTATATGCACACAGAACATCCAGTACTCTCAGTACTCTTGTTAAAGATCCTGTAAGCTATGTCAATGTTCAGTGGCTTGTGGAAAAGTGAAATTACCCAGTATGCACACCCCTCAAGAAAGATGTACATACAGTTAACTTCTACACCTTTTTATAATCCATGTTTTACATGTGTATATTCCACATATTTTGACTTTATAATTTTATGTTATACACACAGCTAACTTCCACACAAGATCCAAAACAAGTGTGACTGCCCGCGCCCAAGCAAACAGGAACCAGAAGAACAAGAAAACCAATATAAGCGCATATCCAACAAAAAACAAAACAAGCGCAAATTTTCGGCCAACTAGCCTTTGTCAAGCGCGAACGCACGGTCACAAACAGATCACAAACACCAAACAATGGATAATAAAAACGGGACTAAAAACTTCCCTGCCGCCTCATCCAGTGGGTAAGAAGGGGACCAAATGACTTCCCTGCTGCCTCGTCCCTTCTTACCCACTGGACGAGGCGGCAGGGAAGTTTTCAGTCCCGTTTTTATTATCCATTGTTTGGTGTTTGTGATCTGTTTGTGACCGTGCGTTCGCGCTTGACAAAGGCTCGTTGGCCGAATATTTGCGCTTGTTTTGTTTTGTTTTGTTGGATACGCACTTATATTGGTTTTCTTATTCTTCTGGTTCCACACACCTTATAATCTGTGTTATACACACAACTAACTTCCATTCCATTAACAATGCATGCTTCGCACACAGCTAACTTCCATACTTTTTATAATTTTATGTTGTACACACAGCTAACTTCCACACTTTTTATAATCCATGTTTCACAAACAGCTAACTTCCACAACTTTTATAATCCATGTTTCACAAACGGCTAACTTTCATAACTTTTTATAATCCATGTTTCACAAACAGCTAACTTCCACACTTTTTATAATCCATGTTGTACAGAAACACATTCTGTGCTAATATCGGTTATTTGTTTACAATAATGACAATCAATTTCCATGGAATGATAGGAAAATCAAAGATGTTGAAGCACTATAGACACTTTATCTCCCTTTGAATGTTTTTCTCATTTCATTATTCTCTCCTTTTTCTCTTTCTCTGTGTTTCGCTCTCTCCTGCAAACACACACACACGCGCACACACACACACACACACACACACACACACACATGGGCACACACACACACACACACACACACACATGGCACACACACACACACACAGACACACACACAACACACACACACACACACATGGGCACACACACAACACACACACACACACACACACACACACACACACACACACATGGGCACACACACACACACACACACACACACACACACACACACACACACACACACACACACACCACACACACACACACACATGGCACACACACAGACAAATATGATCCCACTACAAGAACAATCCAGTATAAAACATAAATAATCTTATATTCAGTTGTGGTCTCTCAATGGAAATAATTGATATGAATCTCTGGAAATTCTCGTTATGATTTTGGTTCATACTGTTTGCTGCTTTCATAAAAAAAGTGACATCAACAAAGAAGAATACATAATCCAAAAGACACAAACATATACTTGAAGTAAATCACAGGATTCTTTCAGTGAAGTCCATTTCAAGACTTTGGTTTACAGCATCCAACTATGTTGTCATAAAATGTTACAATCACAATCCATTTTCATACACAGTGACCATATTAAATATGAACAATTCATCAAAGTCTATGACACAGTCCAAGAGTGGAGTTACAATGCACACACTGTTGATTCTAGGATTTTCAAAAAGGGGGGGCAGGCCCCCTCCAGTCAAAAAAAGGGGGGCCTGACAAAACCAGTGGGGGTCAGCGGCGGCAGGGCAAAAACAGTATTCACTTCATTTTCGCGTTCAGCGCTCAAATTCTGACAGTGGCAGCTGTGTCATTTCCTTTCGATAGGTCTGTGTAATAAATGCTGATTGGTTTACAGCGACCAATCGTAAAGCTTCGCACTCAGTCGCCCCTACCACATGCTAAAAATAACCACAGTGTGCTTGGAGTGGAGTGGGACCTATAAATCAGCTAGGCCTAGCCTGCGTGTGTTGCCTGCGGGGCTGATTCGGCCAAAAGCTAGATGTGTAGGCCTTACGGTACGCGTTAGCGAGCAAAACATGCGGGCTTTCCTTGATAAATGCGGGATGCTGCCCGCACGAGGCTTGATTTTTTGCGAGCAAAAGAAACAAATCACGTGAATCCCGCGATCCCGCAGCCAAGAATCAACACTGTGCACATATCTATACTGTACAACACTCAACCGGCTACAGCATTTACATTTATGGTGAAATGGTACGTTATTGTCATCATTATTTTGTGTTCAAAGCCCAGCTGATTACTATAACCATCTCAAACAAACCACACACATCGAAACACATCAATGAACCTGGGGAAAAAAACCTGGAAAAGAACATTAAGTACACGTATCACTGCATTCATGCAAATAATCTCAGAATACGCTCCTGGCATTGACTATTCTGCTGAATTCATCACCAGGGAAATTTTACAACAAATCTGAATATAAATGCATAAACATAAAGGGAAATTAAGCAAAAAATTCTGAATATAGATGTATAAACATAAGTACACAAAACAAACAAAAAATTACCTTAAATGTCACGAAGTCATTAACATTTCTGTAGAGCTAAAAATGCAGTCAATACATGCACCCAGTTATCAATCTAACAGACAAAACACAACTATCAATCTAACAGACGAAATGTACAGAAAGCTTTATGGTAAACATACAGGTGAATGAACCAGCAAAGCAGAAAATGAAAAAGAGAAGAGCAGACAGATGCAAAGGAGAATGTCAGAAACAAAGAGAGTGACACAAAAGAGAGAATTTCTAGCACAGAATTTCCAGAGTGTGGGGATATAGTTTATACTGAAAGAGCCCCCGGAATCCCCCCCCCCCCCCCTCCTGAGGTGGGGGAGTGGAGAGGGAGACATGTATGTGTATGGTATTTATCTTTGTAATAAGCGTGGTTTTGATACAAATTTCACATCAACACCCACCTCAGGTGATAGGAGTCTACAGGGAAGTTGGGGGCATTAACCAATTTAACACAGACACCAACATAATGACTCTATCGAGCTCAGCTTAATATGGTGCATACTGGATTCAAACTCATGAACACTCGTGTGTGAATCTGACAACTTTGCTAATTGAGCTCTTGAGGCTCACATACACACAGTAAAGCATGTATACATGACACACAAAATACATATGGTAAAGCACACATACATGGGACACACAAGATAAATTATATGGTAAAGCAAGCACACACACATGAAATACAACATGCGTATATAAAGCACAGACAACACACAGTAAAGCACATACATGATACACAACATAATAAGCACACAACGCATGATACACAACATACGTATATGCTACTAAAACACACACACACACACACACACACACATTATACACAACATACATAATTATGGTAAAGCACATGTACACACACAGAATACACAACACACATACTGTACAGGGCACACACATACACACACTACAAAACATACATATATACGGCAGACACAACACACATATGGTAAAGCAATACACATAATACACAACACATATGATAGAGCATAAACACATGATACACCATGTATGTATGATAAAGCACACACACGACATATATAATGTAAATGATATGCAACATACACATATATAGTAAAGCACACAGACGCACACAACATACATGACATACAACTTACATGACGCCATATATAAAATTGGCAAAAAGCACACACACAGACACTTGAACACAATTTTGTTGTGAGTATGCACTCCAAATATGCCTCAGCTAACACACACCCCTCCCCAACCTTGACTTTGTGAAGAAAGTGAACGACTTCAGTAAGAAATAGTCTTTAGGTGGAGGTCTGCTTGGGGAAAAGTGTTGATTCGATTGTTTTCAGTCGGACATCAGGATGGGGGAAAATGTTGGTGCTAAGTTTTCAGCTAGTTGTCAGGTTGGGGAAAAGTATTGGTGCTATATTTTCAGTTGGCTGTTAGGGTGGGGGAAATGTTGGTGCTGTGTTTTTAGTTGGCTGTTACGGTGGGGGGAAATGTTGGTGCTATGTTTTCAGCTGGCTGTTAGGGTGGGGGAAAGTGTTGATGCTGTGTTTTCAGCTGGTTGTTAGGGTGGAGGAAAAGTGTTGATGCTATGTTTTCAACTGGTTGTTAGGGTGGGGGGAAATGTTGGTGCTATGTTTTCAGTTGGATATCAGGGTGGGGAAAAATGTTGATGCTGTGTTTTCAGCTGGCTGTTAGGGTGGGGGAAATGTTGGTGCTAAATTTTCAGCTGGCTGTCAGGGTGGGGGAAATGCTGATGCTGTGTTTCAACTGGCTGTTAGGGTGGGGGAAATGTTGGTGCTAAATTTTCAGCTGGCTGTCAGGGTGGGGGAAATGTTGATGCTGTGTTTTCAACTGGCTGTTAGGGTGGGGAAAAGTGTTGGTACTCTGTTTTCAGTTGGGCACATGAAACAATACTGATCGGTATTGCACATCGTAACACACAAAGTTCTGATACACATGCATGTATGGAAACACACACACACACTATCAACAGGTGAAACAGCAAGTTCATCACTTTTGAAAATTATACTTTTTCTGTGCTTGTGTGCATCTTTGAGCAATATGTTTGTCAGTGTGACTGAATTTGTATGAAAAAGTAGTAAACAATTATGAATACCACAAGGCATTTTAAATCTGACAATGCAAATGCAATTAGATTAACTTAAAACTGTTTACATAATGGTATGAACATGCTGAATGTTTATATGCATGTTTGCACACATTAAAATATTTACATACATATCTGCACACACTAAAATGTTCACATACATAACAGTCTGCACAGAGTAAAATATTTACACATATATTTACACATAGTTTACACTTTTCACACACACTACAATCTGCATATGCTGTTAAAGTTTTTGCATACATCATACACACAATAATCAATATGGAACACTGACCAAACATTTTCAATGTCTTTACCACTCATTTCTTCATTCATTTACTGTATCTTTCAAACTCTCAATAAAAAAAAGACAGTGTGAATTATAATTCGTTCATGCAGACACTATTCATATAAACACTATCTACATGTAAACCACTCATATACATAACACAAACAATATTCATTATTCCTTTTCAAATCGCCATAAGAAATGGCATGCTGTTTACGCTACTGATGTATGTAATCTAACAATATTCTCACTTCCTTTCCAACATTCATGTGATAAATAATGACACATTGTTTAAAATGTTTCATACATGACTGGAAATCTAATAATATTCCCACTTCCTTTCCAACAATCATGTGATAAATAATGACACATTGTTTAAACTGTTTCAGACATGACTGGAAATCTAATAATATTCCCACTTCCTTTCCAACAATCATGTGATAAATAATGACACACTGTTTAAACTGTTTCATACATGACTGGAAATCTAATAATATTCCCACTTCCTTTCCAACAATCATGTGATAAATAATGACACACTGTTTAAACTGTTTCATACAAGACTGGAAATCTAACAATATTCTCACTTCCTTTCCAAAAGTTATGTGATAAATAATGACACACTATTTAAACTGTTTCATACATGACTAGGCAATTTAACAATATTCTCACTTCATCTGCAAGTCATATGATGAACATGACACACTGTTTTAACTGTTTTATACGTGACCGGTCTCTTTCAGTCCCAAACAACTATAGAATCTGTGTCACTGGAGACACTCCCAGAACACAAAATATGGCGGCAAAGTGATTTGGAGAACTTTGGTAGTCACCCATGAAGCAGGCCCATACTACATAAAGAACATCATAAGGAAATATTAAATACGACATGTGCTTGTATATCTAAGAGCACCATCTGTGTGTATGTAGGTCCTGTATGCGTGTGTGCATATATGTATACTGCATGGTGCTTTCTTTTCTTTTATTGTTGTTTAAAGCCCAGCCGACTGCGCAGAGCCATATCAGGGCTATAACCGCTTCAAAACACACAAAACTTCAACAGGAAAAAAAAAAGAAAAGAAAATTAAGTACACATATCAAATCATTCGCGCACATAATCTAAGGACATGCCCCCGGCATATGACCATTCCATCCAATTTATCGCACAGGGGAGATTTTTAAAAAACACACCTGAATACAAATATAAGCATACATAAGGACACCAAAACATATAAAAACAGGCATAAATTATCTAAAATTGCTTCCGCATATCTCACCTCCTTAGAGCCAAAAATGCACTTAATACATGTACCCAATTATCAATCCGAAGAAAAAATACGTCAGACTTAATCGAAAAAATACAGGTGAATGGACCATTAAGGCAGAAAATAAGTAGAAATGACAGAAAGCAAGGCAACAAGGCAGAAACAAAGAGAGTGACAGAAAAGAGGAAATTTCTAGCACAGAATTTCCAGAAGGTGGGGATACTATTTTATACTGAAAGAGCCTCCGGCAATCCAACGGTGCTTAAGTATGATACTGGACAATGATTTCAATCTTCTGCACGCTGAATGCTTATAATATTACTGTCAACATAGACTTATGCTCCAGTAATTTTATTTGACTAGTACATTTTCATGTTAATACTACATATGTATAAACTGATTGTTTGTGTAGGATGAGGAAGAGGGTTTAGTGCAAGAATACAGCTGTATGCCCATGACTGTATCATGCATTCTCAGAGAATTTGGGGTGGGGGAGTGATCGTTGACACAGGGGAGGAAATACTCCAGACTTAGAGTTATCAGTTTATCAAAACATACTATTTGAAAACTTTACATTTATTATTCAATGTCAAAACACATATAGTAAACATATGATCTTGCATGAATGGTGCATCAACAGAAATACTATTGTACACTTCTTTAATTATGAAAGAAAAGAACCTTCTTTGCAAGGATGGAAAAACAAAAATGTAGATATGTCAGAAAAAAATTAAAATAAATGAATTCTTAAAAAAAAACTACGCTAATGACTTCCAAAGAATAATCACCACACCTTTCATACTTACCATAATTTTTTTCTTGCCTGGAGTGTATTAATTTAATGAGATATGGTTATGTTTTTGTTTTTTTCAAATGTCATTAGTTTTTTGTTAAACATGGTCTAATTACTGTATCCCGTAAAGCTAATGTATGTAAAGTGTGACTGAAAAGGATATTTGTATTTGCGGGTGGTTTCGTATTTGTTTAACAATGCATAGTAGGAGTTGTCTGAGAGAATATAACTTTCTTTGCAAGAAACAAAAATGACACAATAATGATTCCAAACAATATTCTTAAACTTTCAGACTCACCATAAAAATGACACACCAATAATTTACAAGCATCCCTATTGGGTTCACTGTAAAAAAAAATTATAAAAGACTCACTAGTTTAACTGTTTAAAAACATTATGCATTCTGCCAATATTTGCTATCCTTTTCAGACTAGCCATAAAAATGACACACTATTCTGTTTTATACGCATAATGCACCGTGACAACAATCACCATTTCTTTCAAATTCACTAATATCGGTGACATACCAAGTAAACTGTAGGACAAAAATGTTCTTTCACGAGCATAAAAATGACCAGGGTGGCAATATTTCTGTTTCTTTGGCTTGACTGACTGAGGGTAGCCATGACTGACCCAGGGTGGCAATGTTTCAGTCTCTTTAGCTTGACTGACCCAGGGTGGCAATGTTTCAGTCTTCCTGGCTTGAGTGACCGAGGGCAGCAATGTTTCAGTCTCTTTGGTTTGACTGATCCAGGATGGCAATGTTTCAGTCTCTTTGGTTTGACTGACCCAGGGTGGCAATGTTTCAGTCTCCTTGGTTTGACTGACCCAGGGTGGCAATGTTTCCGTCTGTTTGACTTGACTGATCCAGGGTGGCAATGTTTCAGTCTCTTTAGCTTGACTGACCCAGGGTGGCAACATTTCAGTCTCTTTAGCTTGACTGACCCTGGGTGGCAATGTTTCAGTCTCCTTGGCTTGACCCTGGTATCAAGAGGAGACCACAATGTCAACTTCCTGGCACTCTCTTCAGATTCCAGTGAGAAAAATTCTATCATACGAATCACTGCATAATAGAGTATTACTCAACATTCTCAAAAGAGTTAAAAATATTTACACACAAGACCATGCACACAATATTCAATTTTCCTTTCAAACTCACCACAGAAATTGACAAACAAATCAAATCTGAAAATCTGTTCACAAACATAATGCACTGTGACAATATTCACTGGCATTCTGACAATATTCACTATTTCAAATTCACAAATACAAATGGACAAGTTCAACGATCCACTGTTTTGGTAACCGTACATGGCACATATATTATGAAAATACTCACAAAAAGACAAATGTTATTAAATGAAAAAAATGTTTGAAAGAAAAGGACACAGTAAAAAATGTTATTGGACTCCACAAATATACAAAACCATTCATAAAAAAGATGAAAATATTAATGGAAATAAATAGTGGGAGAAAAAGGACACAGTTAAAAAAAAACATGCATGCATTCCATCACACTTAATTACCAAAATACTCAAACAAAGATGACACTGTTAATAGAAATAAACTGTAGATAATAATACAAAAAATTATACAAAAAAGTTCACATCTTCCATTACATTTTCCCCTTTTCACCCCCACCCCCCAAAAATAATAGTGCAAAGAACACACACAGCTGTTCATGCAAAACATGTGTACGGCATTTCTCATTACTGGTATGAAATACAAAATTGTCTCCATGACATGTGTGCGAAATGGACTGGAGATAGTGTTACTAGTAGGCTTACAAAATTTTCCTAAGGAAGTGTGTGCAATATGTTACATTACCCAAAGGAGGTAGTATATTTTTCAGGCTAAAAAAAATCAGTCATGACTGTGATTAATTGTGTCTACTAGTATACAAGCAATTGCACAGTTGAGAAATCATGAATGGCACTTATACAAAATTAATCACATATTCTGTTTTCTTCGTTTGCTAAAGACAGGTGTAGTAAGTGTTTTAAAACATTTTTTGATTGTTTGCTACAATAAAAATTTCATTTTGAATTAAATTTTGTCAGAAGTTCATGGCAATAAATTCTGCTTCAGGCTGTCTTTGATTTCACAAATCACAAAAGCAAACTCACCATCTGTTAAAAAAATTAAATCACCATCACAACACAATGATAGATCATACAAAAACACTTTCATCCTCCCATTCACCACACAACCACAAACTTTCCTACTTTCACCACACAACCACAAACTCTCTTACTTTCACCACACAACCACAAACTTTCTTACTTACACCACACAACCACAAACTTTCTTACTTTCATTACACAACTGCAAACCTTCTTTCACCACACAACCACAAACTTTCTTACTTCCACCACACAACAGCAAACCTTCTCCCTTTCATAAAAACATCACGAGTAAATAGTCTGTGTCTTAATTAAGTAGAAATTACCCGTAATAAGCATGCACAGGGCAGTAGCTCCCACATGCTTGAGTGTAGCACCTCACACATGTCATCTTGATCCTTTAATTCCATAAATGTGACACATGACGTTCCTCAGAATCAGACCCTTATGATTTAAACACAGGTGTTTCAACTCTTTCACTCCCTAACTCTTTTCGTCAGCTTTCTGCAAGAGAGGCCACATTCAGCAATTAACCCTTTCACACTGTCATTTTATCCACAAGTTTTCTGAAAAATGAAGGAATTTGGAGTTTGTTCAAGAGGGATTCATCATGCTCCCACAATTCCATAAGCGCTCCACCCAAATTTGCAGGCAATGATCTGACACAATCTTTGAGCACAAGCAAAAGCATGTAGGCTGGCAAACGTTTTGAAAAGACAAGGGGAAAGGCCCCATGAAATGCTGATATCACCAGAATGATTGAGGCATTTAAAGTGCACAGCAATCAATCAAGCGCGGTTTTCATGTTGCATCTTGAGTCTATGGCTCAATGAAATAAGCCAGTTAGCCCACTTAACGTTTTGACTCGCGCACCCTAGGAAGCTGGTGGATTGAGTGAGGCAGTCAAAGGTTTAAGTTTTTGCTTTGCTAGCATGATTGACAATACAGGATGCTGGTGGACACTATGTGGGAGTCAAAAGGGTAAAGTGAGGGAGTGAAAGGGTTAATCACACAATGCTACTGGACAGGGTGAAGGAGAAAATGGTTAAAAGTAGCCCAATCCTTGACAAAAATCAAACCCTCAAGATTTTCAATACAGGTGTCAAGAACAAGTCAACTTTTTTTTCCCCTTGCCCCGTTTTCTGCACCACCTTTGCGGTACCGTCCCTATGCTGCTCATTTTGGCTCTCCCTGACACTCCTCCAAATCCACGGAAACTGAGGTCGTCATGAAAGCACAACATGAAGGCCTTAATAATCGGTGACAATTTTTCACAATGACAACTGTAAATGAGGATGACATGGACATGACGATTTTTGTCATCGTCAGACCCTTAGTATTTCCATACAGGTGTTGTAGCAGATGCCAATCCAGTCTGGCTGGGAGCCAGACCACTGAATCTGATTGATCTCTCCGGCAGCCGTGTAGGCCAGGATGGGGTCCTCGATAGCTTCCGGCATCTGCTGGATGTCCCAGATCAAGGCTTGATGGTCGTCCCCTGAAATCAGGATACATGTTGGAAGTCAGTATGCTGCAAACTAATGATAACATCAATAATGATAGTATAACACGATATCATAACATAATCTGATAATATCAATAATGATATTATAACAAATGAGCCAGGGTCAAAAGGTGCTTCGTGGTGACTTTCCTAGTTCAAATCACGGCAACTAATTTTCTTGCCTTTGCACAGCCTGAACAATCCTAGATATTGAGCTTTAAATGTCAAATCAAATAGCAGACATGAATTCATGATGGTTGAACAAATCATTTGGCTTTTCCAATGCTAAAAACTCAAATAGTTTCCAAAGTATCCATTTGATTACAATGCTGATGAGTAATTCAGACAGTTTTATGCATAAAACCTGAAAAGCCCTATTCCATTGCAGTTTTTAATCATTTTTTTCAACTGTGATTGATCAAAGAACTGTAGGCCTGTGACACAAAAGTGTCACGAATGAAACCTTATATTTACACTTTAATATTGCAGAATATATGAAAGAATTAGGAAAAAAACAAAAACAAATGAAATTATAAACTAGTGAGTAACCGATAAGAAACTAAAAAATACATACATAGGTACAACCACTGGTTTTACACCAAACTTTATTCTCAGCCTACTACACCTATCTGTAAAAAGAAGGCTGAAATTTGAGTAAAAGTGTAAATATAAACTTGACTGGCCAATAAATGATTTGTTCAACCTCCATGAATTCATGTCTGCTATTTGATTTGACATTTAAAGCTCAATATCTAGGATTGTTCAGGCTGTGCAAAGGCAAGAAAATTAGTTGCAGTGACTTGAACTAGGAAAGTCACCCCAAAGCACCTTTTGACCCTGGCTCAAATAATATAACATATTAATAGTGATGATACAAAAATCTGTAGCACCATTTCATCGAATAAAGTGTTCTGTTGACACATGTACATAACCAGAAAATGAGTACACATGTAGTGGAGTGTGTTTCCTAGTTGTTAAAGCACCTGCCTGGGATGCAAGAAACCTGGGTATGAATCATACATCATACTGGATATCTCTCCGTTTTTAATAATCTGTTATCATTTCTTATTGTTGTTTTTGTTTAAAGCCCAGCCGACTGCATAGAGCCATATCAGGGCTATAACCGTTTGAAAACATGCACAACACTTCAACAGGGAAAAAAGAGGAAAATTAAGTACATATATCAATGCATTCACGCACATAATCTAATCTAAGGCGTTGACCACTCCGTCCAATTTATCCCACAGGGGATTTAAAAAACACACCTGAATACAAATTTAAACATAACTAAGGACTCTACAATGCATATAAGAACTTAATGATCTGAATAAATCCATACATGAGCAAGTGTACAAATACAAACTCTATCCTGTGTTAAGTGCACAAAGGCAAAAAGTACAGTGAAGTACTGGGTTGCCTGAGCAAAAGGCAGAGGAGGAGGGGTAGGGAAGAGGAGGAGAGGAAAGAGGAGGGGGAGGGAAGAGGAGGGGGAGGGAAGAGGACAGGAAGAGGAGGAGGGATAAGGAAGAGGAGGGTGAGAGAAGAGGAGTGGTAGGGAAGAGGAGGGGGAGAGGAGGGGTAGGGAAGAGAAGAATGAGGGAAGAATAGGAGGGGTAGGGAAGAGGGGGGAAGAGGAGAGGTAGGGAAGAGAGTGAGGGAAGAGGAGGGGTAAGGAAGAGGATGAGGGGAGGGAAGAGGAGGGGTGGGGAAGAGGGAGAGGAGGAGGGGTGGGGAAGAGGGAGAGGAGGGGTGGGGAAGAGGGAGAGGAGGGGTGGGGAAGAGGAGTGGGGAAGAGGGGGAGAGGAGGAGGGGTGGGAAAGAGGAGGAGGGGTAGAGAAGAGGAGGAGGGGTAGGGAAGAGGGAAGGAGGACACAGAGAAAATAAACAGGTACAGTTTTAAGCAAGAACTACAACCAAAAAAAAGAAAAATACAACTACAGAAAACCATGATCTGAAGTCTTTATCACCACTGTAGACAATAAACAGCAAGACTACAACAAATTTGAAACAAGAAAAATGTAAATAGTAGTTAGTGCAACAGGCTATCAACTGGTAGGTTGTGGGTTTGAATCCCCATCAGTCCCTTCAAAAATCACGATGGGATTTTTCAGCTCTAACCGGCTCCTACCCAGAGTTGGGCATGCTATGGGCTCACTGAGAAGACTGGGACCACACAGTAGAGTCTCATCCACTTTATGGAGGCGTCTTTGAGGGCGATTGCTCAAATCTTCTGACCAGCACCGCAGGTGTCTGTATCTCTCAGGTTTGGTTGACGCCAGGATATATTATGACAGTAAGCATAGAGTACAGCCATGTCAAGCAGTCTCAATCCTAGATGGACCTTCACAACATCATGATTACCATCCTCATCGACATCATCCTCATCACACTGTAAAATCTTTGCCAGCTTCTGTGGCCATTAAGGAGGCATAGAAAATGGGA
This sequence comes from Monoplex corrugatus, assembly GCA_030674185.1. Taxonomy (NCBI): domain Eukaryota; kingdom Metazoa; phylum Mollusca; class Gastropoda; order Littorinimorpha; family Ranellidae; genus Monoplex; species Monoplex corrugatus. Next base: position 11,592,842 of record JAPXFY010000024.1, read on the forward strand.
CAAGCAAAATAAAACAAAACAAACAAACAAAAAACAAGAACAAGGTGAGCACAAAGGTAACCTCCCAGAATGCAATGATCCTAAAAATAAAAATAAAAACACTTAAATCAAATGAGTTAAACTTACCTCCAGTACAGACATGACAGCTGGAGTGAGGTGCCCAGGCAATCCCGTTCACACATGCCCGGTGATTGCTAAGTTTGGCTGCTGGACGACATGGAACTCTCACATCTAAAATTATCACCTGAAACATAGTTATCGCTAGGTTGTTGACTATTCTCTCTTCTTCTCTCACGCACAATACATCTGATGTTGGCTCACTTTAGCTGACAGACAACACTGCAGTCTGTATCTAACATTATCACCTGAAGCATAAGTAAGTTATTCAGCATTCAAGCACACACGCACGCACACGCGCACGCAAGCATGCACGCGCACACACACGCGCGCGCACACACACGCACGCACGCACACACACACACACACACACACACACTCCTGATAATTACTTAGCTGTACATCTAAAATTAACACCTGAAAAATAATCATCCACACCTGTACACCTAATATCAACACCTGAAAAACAATCATTCACAATGACATGTCTTGATTCTTGCCAGAATCAACTGTTCATAGACTCAATCACATTTCAACCGCTCCTGAGGCGTTCTTCAGGATGACTGTTGGCCGTGCATTTGTGTCTATTGAATGCATTGAGGGCATATGATGTGGGAACATTAGTTTTGCAGGATACTCAAATCAATTATTCAGATATGATTGATGAGTTCTAATGCTTCCACTATTTTTCTTCTTGGATTGTGATTTTTAAAGGCCTGAATATTTGTTTTTTTCATGAAAATTGGTGTCCTGTGCCTTTACAGTGTTTTCCTGCAACTGTTAATGATTATTCACAAGTTATAGAATCTTCTTTCTCTCTCTCTCTCTCTCTCTCTCTCACACACACACACACACACACTCACACAGAGGCACATGCGCGCGCACACACATATATACACACACACACACACACAGAGGAGCACACACAAACACACAGGCGCGCGCACGCACGCATACACACACACACACAGAGGAACACACACACACACACAGAGGAACACACACACGCACATGCGCGCACGCACGCGCACACACACACATACACTTTACCTCAGAAGCATCCATGGCAACAGTAGCAAGATAGTTAGGATCCTGTTTGTTCCATGACAACCTCAACAGTGGATTCTGTGAAGGGTCTTCATAGATGATGGTGGAGTGCTCCAGGTGTCGGAGATCAAACATGCGAACTGAACCATCCGCACCTGAACAAATGACACACACACTAAAAAAAAAGGATTTTTATCCAATTTCCCTTGTGATTTAAAAATTCATTTTGCATAACCAGAAAAATCAATAATTGAAGAGTGAGGTTAACAAGGTGGGAAAGATCAGGCGGCTTCTAAGCATCCTTGACGGGTCGGGAGATAGGCTTGTTAAGATCAATCCAGCCCAAGCTGAAGACCTTGCAGAAAACAGAAAGTCCAGGAGGCAGTGGACACAGTGAAGGAAAGCCTCAAGATCAGAAAAATAATTAGTCACACACAAACCAACAGGCAGGAACTGGGATCAACAAAAATGGAATGATGGTCAAAGGCTAAAGGAAAAGCAAAAAAGACAGGGCAATACAGGGAATCAAGAAAGAAAAGAATCCCAGAGAATTCAGAAGACAGTCCAGCAAGGCCAACAGAGGCTATGGACAACATAGGAAAGTGTATTCTAAAGAAGTCTAAACTACAATGACATGTGGCATCTAGCCCCTCTCAGGATCTGTTTCATTCTCAGATCTGTATATGACTTCCAGCTCTAAAATGCAAATCTGGTGAAATGGGGGAAATCAGATGACCCTTCGTGCCAACAACCTGACAAAATCTGGCTTCCACGCCAAAGTTGAAAAATTGTTCAATCTAGTCTCACGCATCATAAGTTCAAATATAACAAGGCTTTGGACTGGTCTGAATGGACCAATGGTGTAAATCCTCACAAGAGAAGCAAGACAGCAGCATAGACAGGTGACTGTTTTGTGAACTCTGCCCTACTCTCACAGAGGCCTTTTATTTTTGTTTTCTCTCTGAAGAAAAGAAAGTTTACAATGATAAAGATCACCTTGTACCTACGGGCAAGAGCTGAGAGAGAGAGAGAGGGGGGGAGAGAGAGAGAGAGAGGTGTGTGTGTGTGTGTGTGTGTGTGTGTGTGTGTGTGTGTGTGTGTGTGTGTGTGTGTGTGTGTGTTGTGTGTGTGTGTGTGTGTGTGTGTGTGTGTGTGTCTTTGCATGCATATGTAAATTAATACATGTATGTGTGTTTGTGTGTTTTTGCATGTGTGTGTGTGTGTGTGTGTGTGTGTGTGTGTGTGTGTGCGCGCATGCCTTTGCGCGCGAGTATATGTGCATGCATGTACACATGTGTATGTACGTGTGTGTCTGTGAGAGTGAGACAGTGAGAGAAAGAGACAGAGAAAGACAGAGAGACAGAGAAAGACCGAGACGGAGACAGAGAGACAGATGACTTCAGACTTCAGTCTTGGACCCACAATAGGTACAATTTGGGGATGGGGTGTAAGAGATGCATTGTGTGGGAAATTGCATCAGCCTTGTTGTGGCGGGGGAGCTTGTGTGTCCTTACGATCCCAGGAGCTATGCCGGCGGGGACTTCGTGGGCCCTGGCAGCTTCAAGCAAGCCGGACAGGTCGCTGGGGGAGGGGCCAGACTAAGGGGTGCATACAAACAAGTCCTGGCAGCAGGGGATGGGTGAAAAAGAGGGTAAAGAAGATACACTTTTCATATATGGCTTCTTTTTCAATGTCGTGAGCAGATGATTTCTTCGAAGGAACAATGGTCAGGATCTCAGCACTGTAAGTGCACTGCGCGGCAAGAAGGCACCCGCAAACTACTTGCTTGTACTTTTGCTAATCATTGCATATGATGAACTTACAAAATGGAAAACGTTATAGTTCTGTGTCCTCTGAGTCCCCCAGGGGGACCTGAACTTAATGGCTACTGGGGAGGGAGAGTCCGTGTCTGTGAAAGGTAGCTGTGATGACGGTAATGGATTACCCGACGGAGGTTATTGGAAGCGGACATGTAGAAACTCCTCAAAAATGCAAAATCACAAAAAGAAAAAAATGCAAAAAAAGGATTTGAATATAGGGACATGGAATGTACAGACTATGTTAGAATTAGGAAAGCTCTACCTACTAGTCAAAGAATTAGAAAGGAGCAAGATGAACATAACAGGGCTCTGTGAGGTTAGATGGAGTGGGCAGGGACTTTTTACTGTAGGAGAGCATACAGTTGTATATAGTGGAAATGAAAAAGGTGGCTCAAGAGGAGTAGCAATTGTGCTGGACAAAAAGCATGCTGGAGCTCTGAAAAGCTATAATCCAATTAATGACAGATTTCTCACTGTCAAAATAAATACCAAATATGCTGTTTTGAACATAGTTCAAGCTTATGCTCCAACATCCACTAGCTCAGAAGAAGAAATAGAAAATTTTTACAATGACCTCCAAACTATCAGAGACAAAATTCCCAAAAAGGAAATATGCATTGTGATGGGTGACTTCAACGCTAAAGTTGGAGAGGGGGCTGACACAGAATGTGGAATAGGACCATATGGTTTAGGAGAACGAAATGAGAGAGGTGACATGCTGGCTCTGTTTTGTCAGGCAAATGAGATGAACATCACAAATACTTTTTTCCAACAACCACTGCGCAGAAGATACACATGGATCTCTCCAGGAGACAGGTGTCGTAATCAGATTGATTATATTATCATTGACAGATCCTGGAAATCAACTGTCCTCAATGCAAAAACAAAGCCTGGAACAGACTGCGACACGGATCACATTCTTGTGACAACCAAATTAAGAATGAAAATATTGAAGAAGCCTAAAACCAAAACTACGCCAAAGTTCGACATATCAAAATTAGAAAACCCTGAGCTGGCGTTAGAATTCAGTATAGAAACAAGTAATCGTTTCTTAAAGTTACTTGAAGTATGGGATGAAAATGACTCATATCCTGATGAAATCTGGACAGACATAAAAAACACACTGACCAAAATCTCTGAAGAAAAACTAGGAAAAGAAGAAAAAAGGAAAAAAGCTAAGCCCTACATAAGTCAGGAAGTGATAGATCTGGCAGAAAAGAAAAGTCAAGCTCGAAAGCAGGGAGAGCGGGAAAAATACTCAGCACTGAAAAGGGAAATAAAAAGTAAAGTCAGAAGAGACAAAGCAAATTGGCTGGCACAAGAATGCAGTAAAATCAATGAACACAACGAAAACAGGAAGTCGAGGGAGCTCTTCAAACAAATAAAAAAAGTGAAAAAAACAAATTTCAAAGCAACAAACCAATGCATCAACAACAAGGATGGTCACACTCTGACTGAACCAGATGATGTCTTGGATAGGTGGAACGAATATGGCACATCACTTTTTGGCAAGCCTGACAGCCATGAAAATAATTTAGAGCCAAATTTGGAATTGATCCCTGGAGATACGGAACCTGAACCTCTGCTCAGCGAAGTTGAATCTGCCATTAAAGATCTAAAATGCAGAAAGTCTCCTGGTCTTGACAATATTCCTGGAGAGTTGTTGAAACACTCAGGTGATGGTGGACTCAAAGTAATGCATCACTTATGCTGCAAGATATGGAAGACTTGTCAGTGGCCTACAGACTGGAAGCTCCAGGAATTTGTCATGTTACATAAGAGTGGAAATGTCAAAGACTGCAACAATTATAGAACAATTGCACTGATCAGTCATGCCAGTAAAATACTGCTGATAATAATTTTAAACAGGTTAAAGCCAAAAGTAGAGGAAGAGCTATCCGACTGTCAGGCAGGCTATAGGAAAAACAGGGGAACAATAGATATGCTGTTTGTACTCCAGATATTGATAGAAAAGATTAGAAACACAGACCAAGAGATGTTCATCGTTTTCATTGACTACAGCAAAGCATTTGATAGCGTGATTCACCAAAGTCTTTTCCACTTCATGATCAAAATGGGTTTTCCAAGACATCTGGTTTCCCTCATAGCTTCATTATATAATGATCAAAAAGCAACAATCAGATGGAATAATCAAAACTGCAAATTTTTTAACATCACTAAAGGGGTAAGGCAAGGTTGCATCCTGTCTCCACATCTCTTCAGCATATACACTGAACATATCATGAGAGAAGCAGACATAGAAGACATGGGAGTAAATATTGGTGGTAGAAACCTGTCAAATTTACGCTACGCAGATGACACAGGATTACTGGCAGACAACATTACAGGCTCTAGGAGGATCCTGTACAGGGTAGACCGGGTTGGAAAGGCAGCTGGGCTGGACTTAAATTCAAAGAAGACAAAGGTTATGCATGTTGCAGGCAAATATAACACTAGACAGGACCAGATCATGCTAAACCAAGTCCCTCTAGAAAATGTCAAGGACTTTAGATATTTAGGTTCAGTCAAGACACACGATGGAACATGCTCAAAAGACATAAAGATGAGAATTGGAATGGCCAAGAACAGTATGGTTCAATTGAACAATATTTGGAAAGACCACAGCATAACAGCAGACCTTAAGATAAAACTCTTAAAATGTCTTGTCTGGCCAGTGATGTTATACGGCTGCGAGGCATGGACAATGAAGAAAGAGGATGAAAGACGAGTGGAAGCAGCAGAGCTGTGGTTTTACCGAAGACTGCTGAGGGTCAAATGGACGGATAGGCGCTCAAATGAAAGCATACTGAATGAGTTGGGTACTACACGCAAGCTTCTAGTACTCATACAACGGAGGAAACTGAAATATGTTGGACACGCAATCCGTAATGAGAGAACAGACTTGATGTCCACTGTCCTCCAAGGTAAAGTGGAAGGAAAGAGAAACAGAGGACGGCCACCTGCATCACTTGCTAGAAACATCACAAACATCAGTGGCAAGAAACTCCAGGAGGTGGTCAGACTTAGCCAAGATCGAGAGTGCTGGAGGCAACTTGTGAGGACATCATGTGCAGCGGCCAACACTGTTCCCGGTGACGCCGACAGGTGAGACTATCTCCATCCTCAACGACACATTAAACAATGAATATAGATCATTTCACTGGACAACAAAAAATACATGAATCATATAAAATGGATCGTATGACCTCATACATGATCTTGAGCTTAAACGGCAATTTGCAGTTGATAAACAGTACAACAAAATGAATGTGTGATAAATTCTAAAGCTGGTGCGTTGTTATCATCATCATCATGTGCCCTGCCGCATGGCGTTGGCGATCATGGCCCTTCATATGAATCTATCCTTTGTTGCTGCAAGTACATCTCCCACCTTCTCTGTCTTCATCCAATCCGCAAGTCCATCAAATATTTTCTCCCTGGATCTACCTGATGCTGTTTTTCCCTCCAGCTTTCCTGTTGTTGCTAGGTGCTCAAATTTCTCTTGCCTCATAAAATGTCCTATAAATGTTGCTTGTCTTTTCCTAATCTTCATTAATGTTCTTTTTGTGCTTGTCTCTTTCAAGACTGTCTTGTTTGTTTTCTTTTTACTGTTCATGGAAATCTTAACAGTCTTCTTAGAAACCACATTTACACATTCAGAAACTAATACAAATGACTGAATTCTGGATTCTGTATTTTTTGTTTGCATGATCCTGTCTTATTGAAAAAGTTAAAACTATGCACTGTCACAAATGGCTGGCTGACTCTGACAAAAATATTTGACAACAACATTTTCAGCTAACAGGTTTAACTTGTCTCACAACATGTACAACAAAGAGGATTTAAAATAACAAGGCTAATTCTCGCATTAACCATAGCACGTACCCACACTGGCAAAGAGATCTCTGCCTCCCCCTGATCGGCTGAAGGCAATGTCATACACTTCCTTGTCGTGAGCAATGAGCTGAGTCTTCACATGGCCTGACACCTTGTTCACACGACCCAACACCTGCCCAGTCTGTCAACACCATAACAATTTCATAAATAAATGGTATTCACAAGAACTGCATTCAACTTCTTGGTGAATTCTTGGCCTTAACCAGAGACTTTCCATGGACGAATTGCCCTTTTTTAAATGACTGGTTACCTGTTTCCATTGGTCTCTGGAGACCAAAGACAGCCAATGGAAAGACATCCAGCCAGGCTGAACATTTACTCATCAAAAGGAAACTGAAGCTAGTTTTTGTGGTATTCTTTGTTCACCAAATATGGCAGAATCAGGTAAGAGTAAATTCTCAAATCAAATCTAGTCCACAGAACTGTAGTCACAGAAAATCTCGCGTCCTAACCACTAGCTACTGCATCCATCTGTACGGGATTAAATTGGATCTGACTGAACAAGACTGATTCATCATTCAGTAACAAAGGAACTGAACTGGATTCCAGAGGATATGATTCAATTACATCATTAGGTCACAAAATAACTGAACTGGATTCAACAGAATAGGACTGATTCATCATTTAGTCACAAAGTAACTAAACTGGATTTGACAGGATAAGATTGGTTTCATCATTAAGTAACAAAAGAATAGAACTGGATTAGACTGGATTGAGCATTTAGTCACAAAAGATTTGCTCAGTGTGAAATGAAACTCGCTCTCTCTGACGAAAGCATCTCATAATAGTAGGCACCACCCAATTATTTCTCTATTTCTTTTTCTTATGTTAAATACATTTTCATTTTTGTTTACCTACCAGACTGGTTTTTCTATGGAATTTTACCAGGAACAACCCTTCTGTTGCCACGGATTCTTTTACACCCATTCTTGCACAAGGAACCTTGGTTTATAGTCTCACTCAATTATTACACTGATTCTATATTACTGTGTTAATGAACAGATCATAGGGCTCAATAACCAGATGGTTACAATGTGAGACATCCAATTGGAAGATCTGAGATCAATCAAGCCTGGGTAATGCCAGGTGAATAAAAGGTGGAGATTTTTTCCAATCAATCAAGTCAATGTGTAGATTTGCAAGTGCCTGTACCCTATTTGTGTCCATACTTGCACATAATATCAAATATGTATGTTTAAGATCCTGTAACTCAGTATTGGATGGCTTATGGAAACACAAAAATGCCCAGCATGTATATCCAAGGCAACCAGCAAAATATGGTGTACACAGAGTAAAAACATAAAAACTGCATAATGTGGGCCAATTAATTAGAATTATGTTAATACACACATCTGAGAAAACAATGATCAGAACAAAAAAAGAGAAAATCACCAAAACCTACCTCCAGGCCCCATATGGTGCAAGTCGTGTCAATGGAACATGTACCCAGCAAGTTAGGGTCCACTTCATTCCAGTCAAAAGATGTCAGGGGGGCACAGAAATCAGAATTCTTGTTCTGCAATAAACCACCAGTCACTCATTCAAAATGTGGGCAAAAGCGCAAAGAAGTTTTCAATTTTGCAAATATAAGTTTTCTCAAGACAGCATTTAAAGCTTGGAATTTATGTAATATGGGCTGAACCAGTCACCCTCATGGAGCATTTTCAATTTTGCAGGTAAAAGCTTTCTCAAGACAGCATTTAAAGCTTGGAATTTATGTAATATGGGCTGAACCAGTCACCCTTGTGGGGCGCTTAGTGCAACAGACCACTGACTGGAAGGCTGTTCAAATCCCATCAGTCTTTTCAAAATCATTGAGAGATTTTTCTGCACCAAAACCTCTTACCCACAGTTTAGTGTGTTGCTCATGCTGGCATCTGGGTGACATGTCCCCATTTTCCTTGCTTCACATAGTTGTTCACACTTCAATACAGCCAGTAAACTGACTGAAAATACGCTTCTGGAAGACATAGTGTGTTTCTGAATTAGATTCAAGGGAACCTTAACAGGTCTAAAGCTACCAAGTTTATGATTTCCGAACAACGTAAGAACTTTCACAAGATCAAGATAGGTGACCGACATTCCCAATCGTCCATCGTGGCAGTGACAAAAGGACATGAATTATCTGTCATTCCAGAACAGCTAGCATGGAGTTCTAAAGGTTAACAGCAAGGTGAAATGAAGGCTGCTTACAAACAGCTTTACTCCACTCAGGTTCAAAAATACATATTACAACTGGGGTGGGGAGATCTACTACCAGGCCTTCACAGCACACCTGGCGGGGAGATGTGGGGAAGAGATAAAAATTTTTGTTCTGTAATCAAAACATGGGCAAGTGCACAAATACGTTATGCATAAGCATACACAGTAATGTACTTGGAGATGTACACATGCAGATGCACAAATGCAGATGGACACACACAAGCACATGCACACGCACACACACACATACACACAAATACACAGGTGGAGAGACAGCTCAACAGACACTGAAGAGAGAAAAATGCATGCACTGGCATACACACACACACACACAACACACACACACACAAAACACACACACACACACACACACACACACACACACACACACACACAGAGTGACAGAAGGTGTACACATATATCATAATGCAACAAACTATCTGTTCAGAGCGAGAAAAAGGTGATGACAAGTGCACATACTAACATTGTTAAGGAGACATTCCAGTCGTGTTTCAGAATCCCCCACCCTCCACACTCGCAAGTAGTCACCACTCGTGGCCATCAGGTCAGGCAGTACTCCATTCTGAAAACATTCAACTACAATATTGATGTTCAACAATAGTAACAACAGCAACAATACCAATAATGATAACAACAGCATGTCAAAGATCCCCCACCTTTCATACTCTCAAGAAGTCACCCTATTCTGAAAACATCAAACCATAATCATAACAACAATAAATATAATAGCAACAACACCTCAAAAAGTCCCCCACTTCCCATCTCATCTCATCTCATTTATCTCCATCACCATGGACGATGGTGGAGCTCCACTCTTTGTCACGAAGGATCGCCAGGCAACATGGTCTCTGCTCCTGTGTATGATGTCATGCAGCCCCAGTTTGCAGGCGTCAGCGATGTTGTCCACTGAAGGATTTTGTGGTCTTCCTTGTTTTCTCTTTGCCTCGACTTTCCCATGCAGGAATGATGTCATCAAGTCGGTTCTTGTGTTTCTGTTCATGTGTCCAATACACTTTGCTTTTCTTTTGTTGATCTCTGGGACCATTTTACTTTGGACAGCTAACTCCTTTAACACGCTTTAAGTGGTTCTTTTTTCTATCCATTTTATGCCTGTAGAACCATCCTTCTGCTGCGTTTATTTTATTTTTATCATCTTTCTTCAAAGTCCAGGCTTCACATCCATACATGACAACAGACCAAATTAAGCAGTGTACAATTCTTACTTTCAGTTTTGTTGGTATGCCCCACTTCCAACACTCTCATAAAGATGGTTTTCATCTCTGTGAAGTTGATGTTGTCGTCTTTCTGTTCATACTCTGCTTGCCAAGAATTATCTGTAGACTCTGACCCTTCACAAAACTCTATGCACTCTTGGCAAGCTCTTGAAATGAGGAAGGGGGATTGGATAGGACCTAGGAAACACTGACACAATTGGAATGACTGGAATATCATGGTGGGCCAGGCTCAGGATGCTAGATCTTGAGTCCACAGTTCTACCACCTCCACCACCCACCTAAATTGCAATTAAAGGAGTCCCAGATTCAAGATTTATATCTTGGATGGTTGTAAAGAGGTAAATAAAGAGAAGATAGATGTGATGGTATATCTGGATCATATATCTGTGTTTGAGCGGGTGTGCATATATTACTACATATGGGCAGTCAGAACAGTGGCAGAATGGTTCAGACATTCATCTGCCAATAATTAAATTCAAGGTTCCAGGGTTCATTTGACATTGTAACCTTGACTTTTCACCCAAGTTTGACTGGAAAATCATATTGAATGTCTAGTCCTTTAAAAAACGAGTCAGACCTGTGTGCCTTTTGGTCTGCACCTGCTGAAGATTCCATGGTAGTTGAAAATCATGAAGAGCAGGGCATTCAATTGGATACCCTGCTGTAAAACATTGGAGAGACAGGTTCACTTCCCAGGTCCCTCCCCTTGATGACCAATTAGCATTCTTGCCTATTTGAAGTCTTGATCAAAAAAATAAATAAATACACACACACAAAAAAGGTGGTGCTCCACTATAGCCAGGTGCTCTCAACAGGTAGAGCAGTCCAAGTTTCATATGGTAAATCCAATGTGACAAAAAGAAATCAATATGAAAAAACATAACACATCTGATGAGTGCAGTAGTGTTGTGAGTAAACATCCAAGTTCCAATCAAAGGGTCCTGGTTTAATCCCCCTAAACATCTCTGCCTGACAGGTAAAGGTAGATATTTTTTCTGACCTTCTAAATCAACATGCATGCAGACCTGCCAGTGCCTAAATTTCCTTTACACGCATACAGAATATGAAGTATGCATGCTAAATTTCCTGTAAGCCATTTCAGAGGCTGGCTTATAGAAACATGAAAACACAAGCTTGTACACCCACTATAGATGCAGACAACATAGTGGAATGAAGTCAAATCATGTAACTGCTTGATTTCTCTGTGCTCTAAGAAAAGTTTGATCAAGTGAAATGAGCACCAGGTCCAAAAGTTTGCAGAATAGCGCTAAAAATATATATATATATACATATATCTCTCTCTACATATATATACACTATTACTACTACAACTACTACTACTACTAAATATATGCATGTAACATACAGTCTTTAACCCTACTCTAACTAAACCTCCAGCCTTCCAATCTGACTGCACAGATTTTAAGTAGACTCTGGAAAAACCTTCTATATTACACCTCCAGTCCAAAATAATGAATAGGTATATAAACCTATTCAGAGTCAAGGAAGATAAAGCAGCGAGGGAGAAGAGATCAGCACACCCGAATAATGCTGGCACCAATACGACCTGAAGTCTCTACTACTTAAGTCCACAGTGACCTAAGGATTATGGAATAATCTATTTTGTTGTTGTTGTTGTTGTTGTTTTTAAACATAGTTATTTACACTTAAATAAACTTTACAATTTCACAAGTACACACAGTGGCAGGAGACTTACAGGATCTGGAATCCACATGATTTTGGTGGTGGGGTATGGATGATCAAAAGTACTCTTAGGACTGAATTCTCCTGTTGCTTCATCCAGTGACACAATCTGCACCTGAATAAAACAAAACAAAACAGACATTCAAATACCTTTAGCAAAGTACAAGAGATGTTCACACTCTATCATGGACAACACTGCTGACTGGAGATAAAAAGCAAGGAACCAACCAAATAAACAAATCAAAACAAAATGAACAATAAAAATCAAACCCGAAACACAAATATGCCCTCTATTTCTTTTACATTACTAATATGCTGATGATTTTGAAGATACAAGCCTAAAATTACAAAACAAAAGAAGATAAAGCCTAAAATTACAGAACAAAAGAAGATACATGCCTAAAATTACTAAACAAAAGAAGATAGAAGTCTAAAATCACAAAACAAAAGAAGATACAAGCCTAAAATTACAACAGCCATAGCACTATTTTAAAAAAGAAAGGATATCAATGTAGTCATTTCATAAAGAATTCATATGGTAGCATGACACAAAGCATCAGCATCATTTGTGGGGGGGGGGGGAGTTGTTGCTGTTAATTGTTTTTTGGGGGGTGGTTGGTTGGTTGGAGGTCTTTGTTATTGTTGTTGTTGTTTTGGTTTGGTTTGTTTGTTGTTGTTGTTGTTGTTGTTGTTTGTTGTTTGTTGTTGTTGTTTGAGAAAGAGAATTTCTAGGCAATGGTTCTCTCACCTGCTGTTCCATCTGTGCCTGACAAACTTTGGTGCAAGATGCTTTCTCTCTCATTCTCTCCACCTCACCCTCTCTCTTTCAGACCCCCCAACCTCAAATTTTTAGTTTCTTGCATTTTTCAATTATTATTTTGATAAAAATTTAATTGGCAAACTAGCACATCAAATCACATGAAAAGAGAAAACAGGCAGGCGGGGAATGAGAAGAAAGGGAACAGCTTTCTGTACCTTATTATTGTACTCTTCAACAAAACTGCCGAGTGCCAGACGGAAGAGTTTGTCAGGTCGGTTGCTCCAGTTGAGGCTGTAGACAGTCCATGGGGCTTTGTAAGTATAGATTTCTTTTCTCTTGCCCGCCGCACCTCCATGCCCTGCCATCATTGCTTTTGATGATCTCTCACAATAGGATTTGATCACTTGCCAATCTGGATGAAAGCAAAGTTTATTAATTTAACCTTTTGACTCCACACCCAATCCACCAACTGCAAAAACTTAACCCCTTGACTCCCTCGCCCTATCCACCAGCTTCTTACAGGAAGCTGGTGGATAGGGTGAGGGAGTCAAGGGGTTAAGTTTTGCTTTGCTAGCATGGTTGACAGTGCAGGATGCTGGTAGGCAGGGTGTGGGACTCAAAGGGTTAAAAATGGTGAATGTATATTCATAATGTGAATACTTTATGTAACGAAGATATTGCAGATTCATACCCATTTCTGTACACATTAAATAATATCAAAGGAGAACATTAACAAAATCCACTATTTAGCAAAAAAGTCTGTCAGCACAATTAAAAGACTTGGGCTTTGACGATGCTGAAACGTTGCCAGCTTGACAAATCAACAACCTGACTGAAAAAGTTAACTTCACAGATCGAAACCTGACAAAAGCTCTGAAAGAAGCTGAAATGTTGCTAGTCTCACAAACTGAAAGCCTGACAAAAGCCTTGAGAGAGGCTGAAATGTTGCTAGCTTGAAAGAATGACAGCCTGATTAAAGCCTCAGGAGAGGCAGAATGGTTGCTTGCTTTGAGATCAAAGAACTCTGGTAAGAGCACCTTGTATCAGTATAGTATACTGTTCTTTACACAGGGCATCATAGAAGAAAAGTCAGGGGACAACATTACATGGTAATTAAAACACATACATGCTGGCTGACTCTGTTGAGAGAACTCTGGACTCATGATATGAGATCTCAAGTTCAGTCCAGGCTACAACATAAAAACTGGACTAATAGTATCTGCCGGCCATCCTAGTGCTTCGACTGTTCTGGATGTGTGAGAGTTTCACGGTCCCCATTTAGTCCCTCCTCCCCATTTCAAGATCTTCCGAGTGCATGGTGTTTTATACAGAATCCAGCAGTCTGCCAGATAATAAGTGGCAGATTTGGATGGAGCGCATATCTGACATTGTCCAAGTAGGATGAATCTCTCTTGAGTTAGGGTTTGGAGTTTGGTCTGGAGAGACTCATCACACTTCAACAATTCCATATGCACTCCACCAAAATCAGCAAGAAATTATCTGGCAGTCAGCCTGAGCCTGTGCAAAATCCTATGCACTATCAAGGTCTCAACACAGGAAGGGGAGAGACTTAGGCCAGTTAGGGAGGGACAACAGTATGAAACATTAAGCTGATACCACCAGAATGATGGAAACATTAAGATGAGCAGCAAACAGGCCAGTTTTTAAATGTTGCAGGCTGGGACAGAACTTGAGAAATCAGATTTTGCATTCATGGCTCCATCAAAAGAACCAACCAACTAGTTCGTTAGTCATTCTCACTCCTGCAGACTTTGTGTATGAATACATAGCCTCACTTCACTACTTTTGACAACACTAATGCTAATTTAATGTAATAGTCTCTAATACTAACCTTACCCTTATCCACATCCCTTTGGTTGGCATTAAGATAATCAATCCAAAGGGTGAAGTTTGTTGTGACATGACAAGGACTATAAATAATTACATCGTGTCCCAACATGAAATCCATGAGACCTTGATCAATACCATAAAAATGACAGAAATGGTAACAACCCTCTCAAAGATTTCATATTGAGAAACTATGTAATCTATTTATTAATTACATCATGTTCCAACATGAAATCCATGAGACCTTAATTGATCAATAACATAAAACTGACAGAAATGGTAATAATCCTCTCAAAGATTTCATATTGGGAAATCATGTAATCCATCATAGTCCTAACATTAGCCCAATTCCAAACCCTACTACTAGTCTGAGGGATGTGTTTTTTCCTTTGAAAAGACTTGCAACCCAAAGCGTGAAGATTAGTTCAAGAGTTGAGTTTGACCTTTAGAGTGCCACGATATCACCATAATGTGTCACCTCATTTGCCATGGATATGTGTATATATGTATGTTTTCGTCACATCAAGAATTTTCCTACCTCCATTTTTCAGCTGGGGAGATCCAATTCACATAAATCAGAAAGCTTGGTCCATCTACATTAATTATGCATGAGGTTAGCAGCCAATCGTACTTTGCTATAGTCACTGCACTGCAGCTTTTGCATCTAACCCTGTCTGAAATTTTGATCGTGCTTTGAATATGGCTAACAACAAAGCTTCGGCTGGGCCAAATGCTGTGAGAAAGGCTGTGTATTGCCAAAGGTTTAAGCTATTTGATCTCAGCAGATGTTGAGACAAGCTTTACATAAAGTGTCATTGACCCAAATTTTTGGACACTGAAGAGGTTAACCCTTTAACTCCCACACCCTGTCAACCAGCATCCTGCAATGTCAGCCATGCTAGCAAAGCAAGAACATAACCCTTTGACTCACTCACCCTATCCACCAGCTTCCTGCAAGCATCCTGCAATGTCAGCCATGCTAGCAAAGCAAGAACATAACCCTTTGACTCCCTCACCCTATCCACCAGTTTCCTGCAGGAAGCTGGTGGATAGGGTGATGGAGTTAAAGGGTTAAGTTTTTGCAGTTGTGGATAGGGTGCGGGAGTCAGAGGGTTAAGCAGGCTTTGCTCATGAACACAAATCAGACTTCACAACTACTCAACACTAACTTCACCCAAACTCTAATCCTCACCCTTTGGGTTAGCAATCTCTTCACGGAGAAAACTTATCCGAAGGTGAAGGTTTATGTGGCCCACTGGCTCAGTTTCACGGTTTGGGGATGGGCTAATCAGCCTACTGCCTGGTAACGGCTGGTGTTCCAAGGCACACCGTGAGAGAGCTAAACTGCACAACTACCAAACTGACTATATCTAGTACTAGTAGTAGCTGCTTTTGAAGCCATAGTACTAGGTACGAATTTTATTAATTTCACTCTGGAGGAATTACAACAGGCTCACTAATGGCCCAGGCAAATAAGTTTTTAATAAGCCTACTTACGAGTAACCACAAACAGAAATCAGAAATGACCAACGCGAATGCACACACAACTATCAATGCGTTATTTAACCCAAATATCCGATAGTTGATCAATTACAACGGAAACCATGAAAGACTGTATCTGTAAACGAGAACACTACAACATTTCTGACAAAACAATATAAAACACAAAACAGCAAAATAGACTGCAAAACCATTACCTCGGACAGACGTCAATATTGATCAACAACACAAATCGTCTGCTGTTAACGACAATGTCTGGCAACAACAAAATTGTTTTGTATAGAATATTAGACAACTAGCAAGAAACAAAGATTTAAAACGGTAACATAAATGTTTCTACATTAAAATTTCAATCATGTGTTTTGAAAGCGTTGACATGTGTAGCAGTTGAAAAATAGCGACAAAGCACAATAGTCTCAGTTAACCCACTTCGTGTAATTATATGTACAGCTAACACAACTTATTTTTGTATGATTGGTCAAATGCACGAACGTAAAGACATCATTCTAAATAATAAACATTGGGCTAATTATCATTATAGTTATTTACTATTTTTGGTCATTTGTATTAGAAGTATCATCCCACAAACAACCGAATAATTACAAATTAATCTCACGGTTTTAGCCTTTGCCCTACATCTGTGGCCATTTTCGTCGATGGCGACGGTCGGCAGCGGAAAATTAGTTATAAATCTTAAAACACAGCGACGCTCATGGCAAAAACAACCAATGCGCGATCGGCACGGTTTCTGACAACGATTACAATAGTAGTATACTGTGGAATCATCCACCGTGGGGCATTTGCGTCTTTGTCTGGACTCCATAGCTCGTTCGACTCCATTTAATTTTTCTAATTTTTCATAAACACTTCATATGAAAACTATTTAACCTCCTCTCCTGACCACAAGGTCCACGTCTCACTCTCGTAAAGGAGTGTTGAGAAGACGCATGTTTGGTAAATTAGAGTCTTGGGTTTTATCCTAAGCTTATCATTTTCCCATGCTCTTTTCATAAGTTTCTTGAATGCGGCTGTAGCCTTTCCCTTTGTGCTTGTCAATTCCTCATCCAAAGATAGGGTCGATGTTAGGGTGGATCTCAAGTAAACAAACTTATCTACTGTTTTCAGAAATTCACCACTGAGTTTTATCTCTGGTGGTGAGTTTGTCCCTTGTCCAATTATTTCAGTTTTTTTGATGCTGATTGTTAATCTGAAGAGATTGCATGCTTCCACTAAACAATCGACTAGTCTTTGAAGCTCAATTTCATTGTGAGCTGTCTATCGCAGCACATCAGCAAAAAGCAACTCTCTGATCAACACTTCAGTCGTCAGTCGTTTCCACTTCAGTCTTTTCAGATTGAAAAGAGATCCATTGAACCTGGTTTTGAGGTAAGCTCCATCCTCGCTCCCATCGAAAGCATGGTGCAGAAGAGCAGCAAAATAAATGACAAAGAGGCTGGGTGCCAGGACACAACCCTGTTTAACATCACTCCTCACCTTGAACGGCTCTGATATATTTCCATCGAATTGAATGCACGCATTCATGTCCTCGTGAAAAGAAATGAATAACTGCAAAAGAACAGTTGGACAACCGATTTTTTCCAGTACTTTATAGAGCGATTTCCTGCTCACAGTGTCAAATGCCTTCGTCAGATCAACAAAGGTGATGAACAGTGGTTTTCTTTGTTCCCTGCATTTTTCCTGCAGCTGGCGCAGTGTAAAGACCATGTCGGTCGTTGATCGACCGGTCCTAAAATCAGACCATGTCTCTGGCAGGATGCGATCAGCCAACCTTTGCAGGCGTTTCAGAAGGACCCAAGCGAAGATCTTACCCGCCACAGAAAGGAGAGATATCCCCCTGTAATCGTTACAGTCGCCCCTGTCATCATGCCATCAACATAGTGGGTGAAAAAAACACCCAAATTTTTAGTGTAAAATGGTCTAATTCGGTCACGTTTTGCAATCTCTTCGTGCAATTTTACGACTTTTTCACAAAGGGATTGATGCATGTAGACGTAAACAAAAAATCTTCAGACAACGGAAATAAAGATTCCTTGTGGCCACATGTTGTGAGTCTTGCACTGATGTGAAATAACCCATGTTTCTATATAGAGGCAGACTAGATTACAGGGATATGTTAGAATTTTGTTGAGAGACACATTTTGGACACATATATTTTAATAATGTTTTGTTTTTACACTTGGTTTCGTTTACTTTTCATTTTATACATCTGAATGGAATATATGCGTGGAAAGCTGGATAAGATATTTTGTGTAGTTGTTGAAAGACACTTTTTGAACATGGACACATGAATGATAGCGTTGGATATTATTTTTGGTTTCGTTTGCTTTTTGCTTCATGTACTTGAATGGAATGTCTCCGTAGAAAGACAGACGTGTGCGCACTGAAGCCAGTTCTCAACCCAGCAGTTGCGCTGAAGAAGTCGGCTGGATCGCCGATGAAAGCTACGCAGTAAGTAGCCTTTTTTTGTAACTGAGAGCCAGGTTCAACCAGGTAGCCATTACACACACGTGTGTTGTTGTATATGTTTCTGTTTAGAGACCAGTTTAGACATAGATATGATGCTGTTTTGTTTTGTTTTGTTTTTGTTGTTTGGTTTGTTTTGTTTTGTTTTGTTTTGTTTTGTTTTGTTTTGTTTTGTTTTGTTTGTTTGGTTTGGTGTTGGTTTGGTTTGGTTTGTTTTGGTTTGGTTTGGTTTGGTTTGGTTTGGTTTGGTTTGGTTTGTTGGTTTGGTTTGGTTTCGTTTCGTTGTTTGTTCGTTTGGTTGGTTCGTTTCGTTTGTTGTTGTTGTTGTTGTTGTTTTCTTGGATTTATCTTGAGAAAATGTTCATTTTAGTAAGCATTATCCATTAAACAAAGTCTAGTGCAATAGGTGGTAATGAGAACTGCTCACTGTGTGTGCGTGCGTGCGTGCGTGCGTGCGTGCGTGTGTGTGGTGTGTGTGTGTGTGTGTGGTGTGTGTGGTGGTGTTTTTGTATGTGCCTTTTGCATATGTGCGTGTGTATGTGAGTGCCTCAGTGTGTGCATGTGTGCACGTGTGTGTATGCGTATGAAATATGTTTGTGATGAAACTACAACATTTGTATATATGTGTGTGTGTGTGTGTGCATACAATATTAGGTCTATTGGTTTCGTTTCTGTATTATTTCTCTTCGTTCTAAACATGCACACCACACGCAGGTGAACACACAGGGGGCGCACACACACACACACACACACACCACACACACACACACACAACACACACACACTGAAATCATGAACATTCATAAACTTGCACGCTTGCATGCTCGCACCTGTCACACACACATACACATGCAGAATACATACATTCATACACACAGAATGCATACAATCATACACACAGAATATATCCATCCATTCATCCATCCATCCATCCATCCATCCATCCATCCATCCATCCATCCATCCATCCAACCATCCATCCATACATTCATACATACATATATACATGCATGCATGCATGCATAAATACATGCATACACATACATACATACATACATACATACATACATACATACATATACATACACATACAACTTACATAGATCCATCCATACGTCCATCCATATATACATACATATATGCGCGTCGTTGTGTGTGTGTGTTTTTGTGTGTGTGGTTGTGTGTGTGTGTGTGTGTGTGTGTGTGTGTGTGTGTGTGTGTGTGTGTGTGTGTGTGTGTGTGGTGTGTGTGTGTGTGTGTGTGTGTGTGTGTGTGTGTGGTGTGTGTGTGTGTGTGGTGTGTGTTGTGTGTGTGTTGTGTGTGTTTGTGTGTGTGTGTGTGTGTGTGAGTGTGTGTGTGTGTGTGTGTGTGTTCATATATATATATATCATTATCATCAGGTGCCTTGCCGCATGGCGTTGGCGATTATGGACTTCCATCTGTCTATCTCTTGTTGCCTCAACCATCTCTTCCACCCTCCCTGTCTTCAGCTACTCTGCAAGTCCGTCTGGTATCTTTTCCTGGGTCTGCCTGGTACTCTCCTTCCCTCCAGCTTTCCCGTTGTGACCAGGTATTCCAATTCCCCTTTCCTCATAAAATGGCCCATGAATGTTGCCTGCCTTTTCCTAATCTTCATTATAAATGATCTACTTGTGTTTGCCTCCATTAAGACTGTCTCGTTTGTTTTCTTTGCTGTCCATGGAACTCTCAACATCCTTCTTAGAGACCATATCTCGACTGCCTCAATCTTGTTCTGGCTTTGCTTGTTGACTGTCCACGCCTGTAACCGTACAACAGTATTGGTTCTGTATAGCATTCCAGAACTCTCTTCCTGATGTTAATTGATAGGCATTTGTTGGTAAGAAATGTTTTCCATCTTCTTGAATGTTGTTTTGGCTTGGCCGATTCTGCTGGCTATTTCTGATGTACATTTGTTATCTGGTGAAATGACCGTTCCCAGGTATTTAAAATTATCAACCTGTCTCAAGGTTGTGCGTTTGCTGTTATTTT
Organism: Monoplex corrugatus; assembly: GCA_030674185.1. NCBI lineage: Eukaryota > Metazoa > Mollusca > Gastropoda > Littorinimorpha > Ranellidae > Monoplex > Monoplex corrugatus. The sequence continues at coordinate 11,613,487 of JAPXFY010000024.1, forward strand.
GCATGAGGGGATTTCATGTTTTTTACTGATCACCGTGACTTCAGTCTTCCTGCTGTTTAGTTCCAACCCCGTATATACATTAGAAATCATGATAAGAACTATATTTTTAATCAACCTCATATGTACATATATTAATAACAAGAAACACTTTGGAGAGGGGGAAGGAAGTTCCTCAGAGAAGAAATCCTCATCAAGCACATGTTTCGACCCTTAACTCATAACACTCTAAGTGGGCTAGGCTGCATCCAGGTCAGGACTCATGGACACGCTTCTGCTGTTGTAATTTTTTAAAAAAGAAAATCGTCCTCCACCTGGAATCAAACCTGCGCATCGAAGGTGGTCAGACGTCTCAAGGCCAGGTCATTCTGACACGGATGTCTTAACCACTTAATTATTGGACACCAGCAAAATGTAGAGGAATTTTAGGCCCTATAAAGATTGTTCCTTCTGGACCAGATCCAGCCTCCCAAATGACCATGGCATTCTATACACGGTCAGGCACACTTGGAATGCCTCATTTTTGGATTGACAAGTCCAGGGACTCGTTTCCAATTATATATTTGGTCAGCCTTGCTGTCATGTCGGAAATTAACACACACACACACACACACACACACACACACACACACACACACACACACACACACACACACACACACACACACACACACACACACACACACACATATGTATGTATGTATATATATATATATATATATATATCACACTATATATATATATATATATATATATATATATATATATATATACATACATACAATCATATATTATCGCTACCACTACTGTTGTTATTATATTGCTATTGTTGCAAGGGCTGACGTATTATATGCTTTTCCCTCTCCCTCCCTTGTTTTTAAATACTTCCTGCACTTTCTCCTCTCTGTGTGTCTTTCTCTCTGTCTGTCTGTCTCTCTCCCCCCCCCCCCCCCGTGTTTTGTTTCTTTTCATCTTTTCTTCGTCTTTTTTGTGTTGTTGTTGTTGTCATATGCTTATATCATATAATATGTGTAGAACAGCAACGACTAGTTGTAAGTCTGGTCAAGTGGACCTAGAGCAAGTTTCCTTGAGTAACGAAATGTTTTGAAGTTAAAAGAAAAAGTTTGGATTATTGATAGCGATGTAGTCATAATCCAGGTATGAGCCAAGCACCAAATTCCAGTCCTCTATTGTAACAAGAACTTGAGGAGTGTGTTTATTGATTATTTCTAGTAACTTTTCATGCAACAAAGGCCTCTGTGGAAATCAGCAAAAAACGTTATACATTTTTTTTCATAACTGCTTTTGTTGCAATGGTGTTGCGCTGGTCTCACGCGCAGGTCAAACGATTCTGCATGCACGCTGGGTTAGTCTTCGACTATGGAGCTGGTAGCGGTAGAAGAATCTGCGGATTCGACAGCAAAAGCCGCCAAGTCACAGAACATCTCGTCTCAAATACCGCACTTCTGTTCGTATAGTCTATAATTTTACGCTTTGGGATTTCCGAGACAAGCCTTCTTGTTAGCGGGAAACAAAGAACGTCTTGCAACCAAGACTCTTGCTGGAGCGCGTTTTCAGGATCTTCGACTAGACCTAAATGCACGATCATGGTTAGCGATCAAAAAGTGAAACAAGAAAGCAAAGCGGATACACCGCAAGATATCTTCAAGGATGTCACTTACTTTATCGTGGGAGATGTGAGCCAAGATGTAAGTTACATTTTGCAGTCTCCAATAACTCGTAGGCGTACACTACGGGATGCCGGCCTGCACGCTTCTGCTGCAGATGGCCTCCACGGGGTCAGGTTGATTACAGATAATAGTTCTTAGATCATGGTGTCTAATAAGTGATCATTTTGTAGATCATTTTGATCAATCCAGCAACTGACTACATCAGGTTTCTCAAACTTGCACAACAAGACTGAGTTGTAGTATACCAAATCAGTAAACTTCAACTTAGCCTTAGGTGTTTGCAAACATAACATGTACACAATGTCACCATGTTTGTCTCACAAAATATCAGTCATTTTGTTTGTAATAAAAACCAGACCTTGTTTAACAAATATGTACAGCCAAAGTTATGCTTATGTCAATGCGCTGACATTATACAAAAAACAACAACAAAACCCTGGTCATATAATTTGTAGGTCTCTAAGGCCTACTTTATTCACAAATTATGCACTTCATTTGGTCAACATGTAAATTGGCCTATGGTATGTAACAATCATAACATGGGGTGGCAGATGGGGAGTTGGGGAGGATGCAGCGTTGTGAGAACTTGCTTACAGGAGACGACCCAAACATAAACTGAAACAACAAATCGGTTCTGAGCATGTCTTTTATTGATGAATACTGTCATATAGGCCTATTTACTGATTTACAAATTCATCGATGTTACTTTGATTAACAGATAAACAGAACACAGTGATCTGATTTGTTTGAATAAAAACAAATGTTTGTAAGAGGAAGTATGAATTTATGGTTGCTATGGTGACATTGTGAAAAGGGATCTCTTTCACTGGATTTTGTTTTGGGATTTTTCTTTTTGTTGGAGGACCGTAGCTCCCATGTGCACTCAAATTTGTGTGGGCAGTTAAGTTGGGGATGCTATTAAGGAATTCATGTTTCATTTTGAGCAGTGCATGCTGGGTGTTTTCATGATTCCATACACAACTAAATACTGATACGGCTTAACAAGGAGACCATAGCACCTGATGTTTTGCATGTGAATACATAAAGGCTTCAAGCACTAGCAGTTTTGCACACGTTTGTTGACCTGGGAGATAGGGGGAAAACGTCTCTGCCTTACCCACTAGATGGTACTCAAGCAGGTTCGAACCCATACTTTCCATTTGACAGAACAGTGTCATAACTCCTCAACTGTCAAGCCTGTCCTTTGACTTAATATCACGAAGTGTTCTTGATGGATATTTGGTGTAGTGATAACCTATACAACAGAAAAAACAAAACAAAAACAAAACAAAACAAAAAAACAAGCATAATAGAAACAATAGAAAAACAATCCCTGAAAGACATTTGGGTACCACACAGGGCTGGTCTAGATCAGGCAGGTATGGAGGATGTTTGTTGCTGTCGTATGTGCCAATAGCATAATAGGCAGTAAGTAATGTATATTGACACCCAGCTCATCCATACTGTGTAAAATGAAATCCTTGCTAGTAGTAGAAGAAAACCTTGTCATCATCAGGACAAGTATGGCTAGCCCTGTGTTGTCTTAACCATATGACTTGAATATTATCTTCTTCCTAACTCTTCAAAGAATTATTGGGGCGCTGCATTAAACAACTGTTCACCAGATTCTTCCAGCTCTGTCTTTTTTTTTCTTTCCCATTTTCTACACCATCTTAATGGTCACAGAAGCTGGCACAGTTTTTTAATGCAATGATGATGATGAGGATGATTATCATCATAATGCTTTGGAGTTCTATCTAGGATTGCAGGGCTCTACTTTTCACTTGTTATCTTAATATATCCTGGCATCAGCCAGGCCCAAGAGATACAGACGTGTGTGATGTTTGTCAGAAAATTTTAGCGATACCTCAGCGACACGTGTGAAGTGGATGAGACTTGACTGAGTGATCCCAGTCTCCCTAATGAGCCTATAGCATGATCAACTCTGGGCAGGAGTCGGTTGTAGCCGAAAAATCCCACAATGATTTTTAGCTCTATCAATTCTGTGTCAGCAGAGCCTGAGTCACTGCAGATGATTTCTCAGTCCTGTTGACAGTGTTGTCAGTCCATTGTATTTTTTCTTTCTTTCCATCTCCCTCTCTCAATTAAGAGTCAATAGTTCACTGGAAGATTGATTAAGCAAGGCCATTGGATCTTATTATGTGGCCATACCAATATAATTTTGTTTTCAGAATTGATTTCAACAGATCTTTGTATGGTCCAGCATACTGTTTGATGGTTTAGTGCACTTGTTTGTGATATGACCAGTGTGTCAGATGTTGATATGTTATGATGCCTTAGATTCATTGCTTGGATTCATCTTTTCAAATCTGCGTGGAGTATGCTGTTTACATAAGAGCCTGATTACCACCATCACTGGTGATATAACTGTCCATGGACTGAAGCTAGGAACTGTTCAGCAGTTAATTTACCTGGGATCATCATTACCAATGAGAGATTCAAGCCATCCTCTCATGGCAAACAAAGGCAACATCAGCAAAATCCAGGCAGAAACCTGTATAGAAGACAAGAACATCTCCACAGGTTGAATACTAACAAATAGGATCATACTCTGCATGGTCACACACACACACATACACTCACACATGCTCACACACACACACACATGCTCACACACACACACACACGCACACACACACACAACATGATTATAATTTCATTTTCCTAAACACAGGTGATAAAGCTACTGGATCAGCATGGAGCTAAACGAGACCTGTATTTGAGTGACATTGTGAGCCATGTGATTGCCGACAGTACCAAACCTGATGAGTATTCTGAAGCCAAGGAGCTGTTTGAAAGGCCTGTGGTTTCTGTGAGTATTCTTGGTTTTTGTTTTGTTTTGTTATCTCCCTTTATTTTTCAAAGAGGAGTTGTTTCATATCAGCAGGAAGGATGTGTATATTTGTGCCAAAAATATATTTGCACAGATTTTTCAGCAGTTACTTGATGTATAGGTGCCAAGTTTGGCTCAAAAGATGTTGATTCTTGAAGATTTGCGAATGCCTCAATTCGGTGGCCATGGTACAAAGATCAAAGTCACATGGAACCCACTAACGACATTGTAAATTGCAATGGGAAATTGGAAACAAAAAAGCTCTGACAAAAGAAAAACTTCAGAGAAAAAAAGAAAAAAGGAAAAAGGAAGAGCAAAAAAATTAAAGCAGTGCTGTACAAAACACTGTTGTATGTTTTTGTGATAAGAAACGTTGTGTACTTTTTACTGTATGTCTTCTAGAAATAATGGTCAATAAAGGTCACATTGATGTGCTTTTTACATTTGACAGACCTTGCATGACAACAACGTAATTTCAAATTGATTAAATGTTTATAATTTTCACATCTATAGAGTAGATTGCCTACAGTATGATTTATGATTGTTTTTTTTATGTTATTGCTGTTAAGTCAGTGCTGCTGTTAGTGTCACTGTACTAGCATTTTCTGGTAAAATGCATTTTATGTGAAAGTTTAATGTGACTTTTGTATTTGTTCTTTTCAGAGCCAGTGGGTCATTCTGTCCGTAAAATGTGGAAAGCAGCTTCCGTATCCTTTTTTGTTAGAGAAGTCTGTATTGTTAAACATTAACTTGAAATATTTTGATTGTTGTATTATGGTGGTTCAGTAGTTGTTTTTTACACCACAAAATAACTAATTGCTGTTATTTACACCCTGAATATACAGTCATTGTTTGTTACATGATGGATTAATAACCATTATTAATTTTTGCACCATGAATCAGTTGTAAATTTTTATACCATGAGTGAGAAAAACACAAAAATAGAATCAGAACACGTATTTAATACAACAAGACAAGACAGACGCAAATTTTCTGCCAACTGGCTTTTGTCAAGCGTGAATGCACGATCATAAACAAACACCAAATACAAAATTATGAGAAAAAGACTGAAACTTCCCTGCTGCTTCGTCCAGTGGTCACTTTCTCCCTTTCTGCCAAGTAATTGCAGATCTGGATAGGGTGCACATGGAATCGTCCAATTGCAATAAATGCCTTTTGAAAAAACTCCAAATCCAAAATCCAAACCTTTCATCTGTTTGCCCCTTGTGAAGTTGATCGCAGTCTGCCAGACTGTCTTGAAATAGTAATATTAATTATGTCTTAAAATAGTGATATTAATTACATTGCTCCCTGTGATCAGATGGACTCTGTTTGTATGACACCTTGACTGACTTCAGGAAAGAAGTGTTTGCATTGGAAGGCCGACTGTTCTCTGGCGTTCGTGTCTGTCCCCATCAGGTGAGTTTCTTTTCAGGACTGCCTGTCCATCCATACAGATGGAAGTGAATTGAATCTGGAAAAGGTATATTTTTGTCATGATGAAAGATTTATTTTTTCTCTTGGTGTAAGTTTTTGTTCTTTTGGCAATATTCATAAATGAAAGTGAATTGAATGTGTGAGTCGGAGAGGATTATTTTTTTCTCTTGCTACACACATTACCGGAAGTGAGTGACTGTGTGAAACTGACAGGTTTATTTTCCTCTCTTGGCTTCAAACACAAATGGAAGTGAATTGAATATGTGAGAGATTTACTTTCTCTCAAGATTCAGCATTCTGTTTTACATGTCATATTTCGACACATTTTTCACAACAGTTGAAGGAATGCATGGATGGAGATAAAACACAAACAATGATCAATCATAGGCAAAAGTGAAAAAAAAAATTAGCTGGTGAAAAATGGAAGTGCACAAACAAAAATGGCTGCCAAAGGTCTGGGTTAGATCTTACTTGGGTGCTTCCTGCCTGGTGGGTAAAGGGTGGAGATTTTTCCAATCTCCCAGGTCAGGGTGTGTGCAGACTTGTTAGTGCCTAAATACGCTTTGTGTGTACACACAAACAGAATATCAATTTTGTGTGTCTGGTGGCTTATGGAAATATGAACACTCCCAGCATGTACACCCATCAAAGATGAAGTATGCTGACTCTGACAACGTATTGTGTCTGGACAGTATGAGCAAAACAAGTGTATGTATGCATCCAAGGGAAAAGAAAAAAAGAGAAAAACTGTACCAAGATGAAACTGATCATTTTATTTCCATTGTAATGTTTGTATGTATGTAATTTTAAAATTCCGCAAGGAACTCAAGGCTATGTGTTCAAGACCAAGGCGAACCACCTAGATGGAGGACGTCGGCTGTGGTCTGGCATGGAGAGGGATGGGCTCCGCCATGCGACATTGCCCAAGACACACTAAATGAAGATTACAACCGCAACTCAATCCATACCGGCCCGGTCGTCGCCCGGAACAAGGACCGCGCCTTCCGTCGCTGGCCATCAGGGCGGAGGTGAAAAGTATGTGACTGATGGACCAAAATCCCTACGTACAAGAAAAAATGTTACTATCGGCACCTGGAATGTGAGATCGCTGAGAGCAGCAGGAAAAGTTGCAGAACTAACGTATGAAATGAAGAGATACCGATGGAGCGTCCTTGGGCTCTGTGAGGTACGATGGAAAAACCTCGGAGAAACGTCTACCCCAGAAGGCCACAAACTCTACTTCAGTGGCAGTGAAGACAAACATGAACATGGAGTTGGATTCCTCATTCACAAAGACACTGTGAATGCCATCATGGGATGCCGACCAGTCTCTAGCAGACTCATTACTATTCGGCTTAAGGCTTCACCTTTTAACATCACCGTCATCCAAGCTTATGCCCCAACAACTGACTATGATGACGAGGCTGTCGAAGATTTCTATGATCAACTGCAGGAAATCGTAGATCAGACGCCAAAGAAAGACATCATTATAGTGCAGGGCGACTGGAATGCGAAGATTGGAGAGGATGAACACAATAACTGGAAAGGGATATGTGGCCAATACTGCAACCCTGAGACCAACGAAAGAGGTTTAAGGCTCCTAGAATTCGCCAGTTACAACGACCTGAGGGTGGTGAACACGTTCGGTCCACACAAACCATCTAGACGCTGGACATGGCACAGCCCAGGAGAAAAATACCACAGTCAGATCGACTACATCATGGTTCAAAGACGCTTCCAGTCAAGTGTTAACATCGCAAAGACCAGGAGCTTTCCAGGAGCCGACATTGGAAGCGATCATGAGCTTGTAATGATGACCTTCAAACTCCGCCTCCAGAGGATGAAGAAACAGGGCAACATAAGAATTAAGTTCAATCTTGAGAAGCTCAAAGACCCCAACATAGTTGAAAACTTCCAAGCAACGATAGGAGGGAAGTTTGCTCCTCTCCTCGTCCTTGACAATATGGACACCGAAGTAGACACTCTGATCAACAACTTCAACACTGCCGTGACCGAAGCAGCCAACGACATCCTTGGAAAACACCGACCAACAAAGATGCCCTGGGTCACAGAAGAAGTACTAAAGCTGAGCGACAAACGCAGAGAACTAAAGCAAAAGAAGAGTACGGATGAAGGTGCTAAACTATACAGAAAAGCCAACCAACAAGTTAAAGAAGGCATGAGGAAAGCAAAGGAAACATGGATTGAAGAACAATGCCAAGATATCGAAGCAAACCTGCAGAAAAATAACAGCAAAAAAGCCTACCAGCTTGTGAAAGAACTAGCAAGCTCAAAACAAGGCAGAACCACTACCATACAGAACAAAGCAGGGAAATGTCTCACAGAAGATCAAGAGATTCTGCAGAGGTGGACAGAGTACTGCTCCGAATTATACACACACACAACAACAGGAGATCCCAAGGTGCTAGACGTTCCTCCACCAACCAACAACGACAGCTACCCCATCGTGCGAGAAGAAGTTGAAGCTGCAGTATAATCATTGAAGAAAGGCAAGTCGGCAGGAATGGACAACATTCCCTCAGAACTGGTCCAGGCAGGAGGAGAGGCCATGATAGATATGCTACTCATCATCTGCAATAAGATCTGGCGGACAGGTGAGTGGCCAACACCTTGGACCCAGTCCCTGATCATCACTCTCCCGAAGAAAGGCAACCTACAACTATGCCAAAACTACCGTACCATCAGCCTGATCAGCCATCCAAGTAAGGTCATGCTAAAAATCCTTCTGAGTAGACTGAAGCCACAAGCTGAGGAGATAATAAAAGAAGAGCAGGCAGGTTTCAGACCAGGAAGAAGTACCACAGAGCAAATTTTCAACCTCAGATTGCTCTGTGAGAAATACCTGCAACACCAGCAAGGCCTTTACCACGTCTTCGTGGACTTCAAGAAGGCATTCGACAGAGTTTGGCACGCAGCCTTGTGGGCAACCATGAGGCTGTACAACATCAATGCCAACCTGATCAGAACCATAGAATGCCTCTACGAAAAGGCGACCAGTGCAGTCTACCATGACAACAACATAGGCGAATGGTTCCGAACCACAGTTGGAGTACGCCAAGGATGCCTGCTCTCCCCCACTCTCTTCAACATCTTCTTAGAGAGAATAATGGCTGACGCACTTGAAGACCACGAGGGAACAGTCAGCATCTGAGGTAGAACAATCACAAACTTGCGTTTTGCCGACGACATTGACGGACTAGCTGGGCAAGAGCAAGAGCTAGTCAGCTTGATAAAACATCTTGATGAGGCCTCCACATCATATGGCATGCAGATCAGTGCAGAGAAAACCCAGTTGATGACAAATAATACCAATGGCATCAGCACTGACATTACCATAGACAACAAGAAACTTGAGACCGTCCATAGATTTAAATATCTGGGAGCTATAGTATCAGATGAAGGATCAAAGCCCGAGGTACTTTCCAGGATTGCACAGACCACAGCTGCAATGACCAAGCTAAAAGTCATCTGGAACGACAAGAATATCGCAATCGGCTCCAAGATCAGACTGATGCGTTCCCTGGTCATGTCAATATTTTTGTATGCATGCGAAACATGGACCATAACAGCAGACATTGAAAGAAGGATACAGGCAATGGAGATGAGATGCTTCCGCAAACTCCTTGGTATCTCGTACATAGATCATATAACCAATAAAGAAGTGAAAACCCGAATCGAAAACGCCATCGGGCCGTATGAAGACCTCCTGACCTCAGTGAAAAGACGCAAACTGAGGTGGTACGGGCACGTCACACGATCATCTGGACTGGCCAAGACCGTCTTGCAGGGAACAGTTCAGGGAGGGAGACGAAGAGGCAGACAGAGAAAAAGATGGGAAGACAATATCAGAGAGTGGACTGGCCTTGAATGGAATATCATTCTGCGGAAAGCTGAGGACCGTGAGGAGTGGAGGAAGTTGGTTGCAAAATCTTCAATGGTGCCCCAACGGTCAACCAGACTACGGGACTGATGATGATGATGATGAATTTTAAAATAAAAGTTTCAGTTTCAGTTTCTCAAGATGACATCTCCGCGCTCGGAATGAATTCCATGTGTGTAATGTAACAGGTGCCATGTATATGGTGATCATGGCACAAGCCTTAAGCCTGCACATAAACCTATGAGCTGGCAAGGTCTTGAGATCCTACCTAGCCTATGTTTCACCAATCTATATTTTTTGTATTAGTACTGTATCAGTCTGTCATTAAAACAGTCTTGATTACATGTAAGTGACATGTGTATCTGTGTATCTTATCTTCAAAGAGAAGAACGGATATATAAAGTAAAAGATGTATTACAACAAAAGTTGAAGGGAAAAAACTATAAGAGCTGTAATGAACTCAATCTGCGTACACTGGTTATGGTACATGGAAAGGGATTTGATATAGTTTTGCACTAACTGGTACATTTTGACGCTTTAATGTGTGAGCTGTTGAGTCAGGATGACTTCTTTCCACAGCTGGATGAAGACGATGCAAAAGCACTGTGGGGAATGGTGACCTTTCATGGAGGTCAATGTCAGATGACGCTGGATAATTCTGTCACTCATCTGGTCACAGCAGCCACTTCAGGGGTCAGTGTGTGTGTGTGTGTGTGTGTGTGTGTGAGTGAGTGCATTTTAATGTGTGCTTGTGTACAAGCATTTTCCTAGTCAAACATGGTACACAAACATGTACTTTGTGATTGGGGTGTGTATGTGTGTGTATCTTTTGTGTTCAACACTTGGCATTGATTTTTTGTTTTTTTATTTTTGTTTTTTTGCGGCTCTTCCTTCTGCACTATTCCAATATTAGTTATTACTGTCTCCATGCCACTCAGTTCAGGTCTTCAGCACAGTCCCAAATCCACTGAAACATGAGAACAGGACATGAAAGGTCACAGAATCTGGGACAAGTTTTCACAATGTTATTGCTATGAGAATGAGGGTGATAGCGCTGCTTCTGTGTGGAGTTCCATTTCGGATTGAGACTGCGTGACAAGGATGCACTTTTTGCTTACTCTAATAATCTGTTTCGGAGTCAAATAGGCCCTAGTGAGTGATGTTGTCAGGAAATTTGAGCAGCATCCTCTGTCCACTAAGCGCTGTGTAATCTGTCTTCCCCATGGCATGCCCAACTCTGGGAAGCTGTTTAGGCTGAAAAATCCACAGTAATTATTTGGGCTGATGGGGATTTGAACCTGTGGCCTCCCAGTCAGTGGTTTATTGCTCAACGGCTTTGCCACATTAGGATGGACACTGATGTCTGCCAGTGACAAACACATGTACAAATGAATAGTGACATATTCACAAACCTACATGTAAAAATGGGTATTTCAGATGTGGTCATATTACATTGAGAGGATTTCTGATGTGAATCCCTAATTATTAATGGCTTGGATCCCTGATTGCTGTGTTATGCTGGGAGATTGAAAAAATGTCCATCCTTTCCCCAGCAGGTGCAACCTTTGCAGGATCAGATTTGCACTTTCTGTTGGGAAGTCCAGCAATCCTATATCGTGCACATTGTTTTGTCGTGTTTGTTTTTTGGAAGGTCATTGTGTTCAGGTACATGGAGTACTTCACTTTCCTGTCTTCATTGTTCCTGTTTTTTTTCTCTTGTTTTTCCTTTTGTCTTCCATTTGGTTCCATTTATTTTTTAAATACATTTGTCCTATTCCTGCAATTGATCTCCCATTTTTATGTGTGTAATGTGTATGAATGTTTTCAGTTGTGTATGGCAGGAGAGATACGAGGTGGCCATGCAGCATGACATGGTCAAGGTGGTTGTGTTTCAGTTTCAGTTTCGATTTCTCAAGGTAAAATCTCCACACTCGGAATGAATTCCATATGCACGTACATCCCAGGTGCCACGTGATGGATAAGATCCAGAATGATTATGGCACAAGCCTTAAGCCTGCACATAAACCCATGAGCTGGCCAGGTCCTGAGGTCCTACCTAGATAGTTCCGTAACCGTGAGGTCGTAGGGGAGTGAGGTGGCAGAGACCTCAACTTTTCCTGGGGCCAGCACCATGAGGGCAGCGCCCATCCCCTCTGCCTCGATTCAAATTCATATTCACTTTTTTTTTAAACCAAGAAGGCTAATTGGTCTTCAAGGGGTGGGACCTTGGAAATCAACCTATATCTCCAATGATTTTTATCAAGGCAAAGGGGCAATGCCCTGCTCTTCATGATTTTCAACTGCCATGGGATCTTTAGTGTGCACAGCCAGAAGTCACACGGTTTCGACTCGTTTTACGTCCCCTTCCGAAGGACTAGACGTTAGATCGATTTTCCAGTCAAACTGAGGAGAAAAGTCAAGGGGAGAAAAGTCGAGGCATCTACTGGGAACGAACCCTGGAACCTCAAGTTTAGTTATTGGCAGGTGAACGTCTGAACCATTCTGCCACTCTTCTCCCTTGAGCAAGGTGGTCATGGCTGACTGTTAAAGTTGTGTATGACAGGAGAAATACGAGGTGGCCAGGCAGCATGACACGATCAAGGTGGTCACACCAGACTGGTTCACTGACAGCATCCGCAACAAGGAGCTGATGGATGAAAAGATCTATCAACCTCACCTTGTCCTACCTCCGAAACCTGACACCCCTCCCTCTGCAATGGACATACCCCCTGTGTTGGAAGATGTCTCGGCGGTAAGTTTTGGTCAGACATTTAGTGTGGTGTTTCAGTCAGTTTGAAACTTAACCTTTCACCTTTTCACTCCCTCATTTTTACATGTGTAGGTTGATGGTGTTGTTCAGACCATTTACATGGAGAGAGGGATCGTAATTTACTCTTGCTTTTACATGTTTTCTGTGTCTTTCGGCACACACAACACTACAGAGGATCCGAAACTGCACAAATCACAGATTTTTGTAGCTCAGACTCATTGTGCCTTCACATACTACCTGTTGGCGTCGGTCAAGACCATGGCTGTCAGTGAATTTGTGCATTTGTTGGTCTTTTTGTCTTCTTCTTTCTATCATTGTCTTTATGGTCATGCCACTTCTGATAATGATTGTGGCCAGTCTTTTCCAGTTTCTGTCAGAATATGGTGATCAGCAGCGTTGTAGTCAGCCATATCACCTGTTGTACCATTTGATATAGAGGTGACATTCCTGCTCTATGTGTTCAGCTGTGTGTGTGTGTGTAGGATTGAACTCGAGACTTGAGAGTTTATGTCCATGGCTCAGTCAGAAGTAGACAGTTTATGACCAGTGATTAGAATTTATGTCGCATGGCTCAGAAGTAAGAGGTTATGTCCAGTGATTAGAGTTTATGTCCATGGCTCAGAAGTAATTAGAGAGTTTATGACCAGTAATTAGAGTATATGTCCATGGCTCAGAAGTAATTAGAGAGTTTATGTCCAGTAATTAGAGCTTATGTCCATGGCTCAGTCAGACATAATTAGATAGTTTATGTCCATGGCTCAGTCAGACGTAATTGGAGAGTTTATGTCCATGGCTCAGTCAGACGTAATTAGATAGTTTATGTCCATGGCTCAGTCAGACGTAATTGGAGAGTTTATGTCCATGGCTCAGTCAGACGTAATTGGAGAGTTTATGTCCATGGCTCAGTCAGACGTAATTAGATAGTTTATGTCCATGGCTCAGTCAGACGTAATTGGAGAGTTTATGTCCATGGCTCAGTCAGATGTAATTGGAGAGTTTATGTCCATGGCTCAGTCAGACGTAACTGGAGAGTTTATGTCCATGGCTCAGTCAGACGTAATTGGAGAGTTTATGTCCATGGCTCAGTCAGATGTAATTAGAGAGTTTATGTCCATGGCTCAGTCAGACGTAATTGGAGAGTTTATGTCCATGGCTCAGTCAGATGTAATTAGAGAGTTTATGTCCATGGCTCAGTCAGATGTAATTAGAGAGTTTATGTCCATGGCTCAGTCAGATGTAATTAGAGAGAATTTATGTCCATGGCTCAGACTACTTAGAGAGTTTATGTCCATGGCTCAGAAATAATTAATGTCCATGGCTCAGTCAGAAGTAATTAGAGTTTATGTCCATGGCTCAGTCAGAAGTAATTAGAGTTTATGTCCATGGCTCAGTCAGAAGTAATTAGAGTTTATGTCCATGGCTCAGTCAGAAGTAATTAGAGTTTATGTCCATGGCTCAGTCAGAAGTAATTAGAGTTTATGTCCATGGCTCAGTCAGAAGTAATTAGAGTTTATGTCCATGGCTCAGTCAGAAGTAATTAGAGTTATGTCCATGGCTCAGTCAGAAGTAATTAGAGTTTATGTCCACGGCTCAGTTAGAAGTAATTAGACACTGGGTGAAACATTAGGAAACTTAGATGATATTTTGTTTTTGTCCTAATCTAGTTTGTAATTGTTTATGTGTTGTCGTTTGTGTATGCTTGGCAGAAGCCAGTTGGACAACACATTTTGCATGTCTTGTTTTGTTAATTGAATATGTGTTCTCATGTTGTTTTTGTGTTTGTGGTTTCTGTCAAAAAAGTCTTCCATGTTTTGTTAATTGAATATGTGTTCTCATGTTGTTTTTGTGTGTTTGTGATTTCTGTCAAAAAAGTCTTCCATGTTTTGTTAATTGAATATGTGTTCTCATGTTGTTTTTGTGTGTTTGTGATTTCTGTCAAAAAAAGTCTTCCATGTTTTGTTAATTGAATATGTGTTCTCATGTTGTTTTTGTGTGTTTGTGATTTCTGTCAAAAAAGTCTTCCATGTTTTGTTAGTTGAATATGTGTTCTCATGTTGTTTTTGTGTGTTTGTGATTTCTGTCAAAAAAGTCTTCCATGTTTTGTTAATTGAATATGTGTTCTCATGTTGTTTTTGTGTTTGTGATTTCTGTCAAAAAAGTCTTCCATGATTTGTTAGTTGAATATGTGTTCTCATGTTGTTTTTGTGTTTGTGATTTCTGTCAAAAAAGTCTTCCAGCCCACATTAACCTTTGACTCCACGGTATGTCCACCACCTCCTACATTGTCGATCATGCTAGCAAAGCAAAAACTTAACCCTTTGACTCCCACGCTATGTCCACCAGCATCCTACATTGTCGATCATGCTAGCAAAGCAAAAACTTAATCCTTTGACTCCCTCACCCTATCCACCAGCTTTGTGCAGGAAGCTGGTGGATAGGGTGAGGGAATGAAAGAGTTAAGTTTTTGCAGTTGGTTGATAAGGAGCAGGAGTTCCAAAGATTAAATGTTGCAGTGCAAGATTAAGACAGATCAGAGGGACAAATTGCCAGTTGGTTACTTTATTTATTTATGTGTTTATTTGTTGTTTTTTTATGTCTGTTGTCTGTTGCCCTTGCAGAGTGTGGAGGGTCAGACAAGAGAGGTGGAGCCGATGGACATCAGTCCCACTCAAGGGTTGTTTCCCTTCCTGCCCGGACACAGTCCTGGTGCCTCTCGACGCAAATCGTCCTCTTCTGACGAAGCCTACAAAACCAATGGTATGTTTCCTGACTGCCTGCCTCTGTCTTAGTGTCATGTTTCATAGTTCAACTGCACCAGGGAGTGACTTTTATTCTACTTAGTATGCTTGCTGATGGGTGTGTCTTTATTTTGTATTTGCGTAATTAATTTTTTTCATTTTTGGGTGGCAGCTCCAAGGTGTGCTTAGATATAGGAGTAGACTTTTAGATGTATGGCTATTTTTCGTTTTTTTTTTTACCTTTGTCATCTTTAGGAACATGCATTCAGGGTGTTTTTGTGTTCCCATAAGCCGATGAACTCTGTGTCATGGTTTGCAGAATCTTTAACATGCGTATTTGGTGTTTTGTATGTTTACACATTCAGAGGGGTTCAGGTACTTGCTGGGCTGTACATAAGATGATCTTGAAGATGGGAAAATGTTCACTCTTTACTCATCAGGTGGTACCTAAACAGGTTTGAGCCCAGAGCTTCCAGTTTTAAAGACCAGTGCCCTAACCAATTTTACTGTCACACCCATCGTGTGTCTCTACTGTTACTTTCGTAATGCATCCTGACATCAGGCCTGAGAGATACAGAGATACCGGTGGTGTTGGCCAAGAAATTTGAACAATACTGTCAATGGCACATCAGTGAAGTGGATGGAACCTATCTGTGCAGTCCCAGCCTTTCTAACAAGCCCATAACAATTTCAGTTCTGGGACCGATGAAAAATCCAACAGTAATGTTTCGGGATGCTGGGAGTTCAAACCCACGACTTCACAGACAAAATAGTCTGTTGCACTAAGCACTTTACCATGTTGACTGGTCATTTATTTATAATTTGTAGTTTTCTGAAATAACAGGATTGGCATAGAATATTTAACATGTATAGTTGGTAGCAGTTTGAAACAAGATTGACATGGAAGATTTATTTATTTATTTATAATTTGTGGTTGTTTGAAACAATAGGATTGACATGGAAGATTTATTGATCCTTAGATTGTAGCTGTTTGAAGCAACAGTGTTGACGTGGAAGTTCAATTTATTTATGATTTGTAGTGTTTTAAACAACAGGATTGGCATGGAAGATGCATTCGTTTGTAATTTGTAATTCTTTGAAACAACAGAATTGACATGGAATACATTTATCTATAGTTTTTGTAGCTGTCTGAAATAAAAGGGTCTATATAGAAGATTTGTTTATTTGTGATTTGTAGTGTTTTAAATAACAGAGTTGACATAGAATATTACTTTATGATTTATAAATGTGAAATGAAAATTGGTTGACAAGGAATGTTTATTTATCTATATTTTATAGCTGCTTGAAAGAACAGGATTGACATGGACGATTGATTTATTTATAATTTGTAGAGTTGTAGGTGACATGTTTGACTTGAAGATTGATGTATTTATAATTTGTGGTGTTTTAAATAACAAGGTTGACATGGAAGATTTATATATAATTTGTGGTGTTTTAAATAACAGGGTTGACATGGAAGATTTATTTATAATTTGTGGTGTTTTAAATAATAGGGTTGACATGGAAGATTTATATATAATTTGTGGTGTTTTAAATAACAGGGTTGACATGAAGATTTATGTATAATTTATGGTGTTTTAAATAATGAGGTTGACATGGAAGATTTATTTATAATTTGTGGTGTTTTAAATAATAGGGTTGGCATGGAAGATTTATTTATAATTTGTGGTGTTTTAAATAACAAGGTTGGCATGGAAGATTTATTTATCATTTGTGGTGTTTTAAATAACAAGATTGGCATGGAAGATTTATTTATAATTTGTGGTGTTTTAAATAACAGGGTTGACATGGAAGATTTATTTATAATTTGTGGTGTTTTAGATAACAAGGTTGGCTTGGAAGATTTATTTATAATTTGTGGTGTTTTAAATGACTAGGATGACTTAGAATTTTTTAAAATTAATTTGAGATGTTTTAAATAACAGGGTTGACACGGAAGATTAGTGTAACATATATATAAAAGAAAAAGGTAAAGTTTTCCCATAACCTTCAGATCAAAGGGGGGTGAAGTGGTAGAGACTTCACTTTTCCCTGGGATAGCATTATGAGGGCAGTGCCTAAATCCATTCTTTCTGCTTTACTTTTCCCAGGCCTGAACAGGGTCAGGTACACATTAAACAGCTTGATATACTGGCAGCTGAATGCACAGTTTTTCTGGAGTCAGTTGATCTCATGCAATCAGATTGGCTATTCAGGGACTCGGCGTCTTTGCCACTCCGCCTTTCTGATGTGGAAGCATAAAAAACAATAACTAGAAGAAAATGGCCAGCCCTAAATGTCTTCTATGTGCAAACATTTTGATAGAATATTGGCTAAACAATTAAAAATGAGTTGCAGGTTGATAGTACAGAAGTGTTTGAATCTTGTTTGAGAAGGGTTCACATGCCAGTTATTATTTAGCAGATTTATTGAGCTGCACAAGTCCTGTGCCTTACCCCTGTGGGGATACCAGGGGCTCTTTCAGTATAAATAATATCCCCACCTTCTGGAAATTCTGTGCTAGAAATTTCTTCTTTTCTGTCACTCTCTTTAATCCTGCCTTGTTCCTTTGCATTCTGTCATTTATTATCATTTTCTGCCTTGCTGGTCCGGTCACCTGTATGTGTTCAATAAAGTCTTGCCTACTTTTTCTTAGGATCGATAATTGGGTACATGTATTAAGTGCATTTTTTGGCTCTAGGGAGGTGAAATCCAAAATAAGTGCAACTGCCTGTGTTCAAGCAAACAGGAACCAGAAAAGCACGAAAATAGAATCAGAGCACGTATTTAATACAAGAATCAGAATGCGTATTTAATACAAGAAAAGACAGGCGCAAATTTTCGGCCAACTGGCCTTTGTCAAGCGTGAATGTAAGATCACAAAAAAACACCAAATACAAAATTAGGAGAAAAAGACTGAAACTTCCCTGCTGCTTCATCCAGTGGGAGAAGAGGACTAAATGAAATCGCAATGTGTTTGTGAGTAATGGTAAGAAGTGGGGAGAGGGGAGGAAAATATGATGTCAGAGGGGAAGTGAGACGATATTGTAATTTGAAAAGTGGTCATGCCATATTAGTATTGTTCTGTCTTGAAGAGTGTCCAGGCTATAACTATGAGGTAAGGCTGATGTAAATGGATCGTGCCTAATGCAACAAATCCACTCTGACCTTGGAATAGGAAGAAAAACATCCTAAACCAACAGCCAAGAGGCTGAAGGGAAAACCGGAATACCCAGAGAAAAAAACCCTTTAAATCAGACACAGTTGGGCCTGTCTTGTGAAACCAGAATTAGAACAGATTAAAACAGATAACAAAAAAATAATGCTTAAATTTGTATTCAGGTATGTTTTTGAAATCCCCTGTGCGATAAATTGGATGGAGTTGTCAACGCCAGGGGCATGTCCTTAGATTAATGTGCGCGAATGCATTGATATGTTACTGATTTTCTTTTCTGTTTTTTTCCTGTGAAGTTTTGTATGTTTTGAAATGGTTATAGCCCTGATATGGCTGTACGCAGTCGGCTGGGCTTTAAACAACAATAACGATAACAATAAATCCTATACTTTGGCAAGATCTTGAAATGAGACAGGCGGGAGGGACCTATGATGCACTAAGCTGACAGCACCAGAACGATTGCAGCAGTTAGATGGGCAGCAAACAGGCCTGTTTATATGTTGCGGGCTGGGATTTAGTTTTAGACATGAGATTTTCAGTCCACAGCTGCATCAGAAGAACCAGTCCGTTGACTGAACAGTAGAAGATGTATGTCATGTTGTATTGTTACAGGTAGTCGCCCAGGAACTCCCAGTGCCAAAGAAGCTCTGGCACGTATAATCAACAGCCGCCTGAACGCCTGTGGCAAGTCAGACATATCTGACATTGCTGTGCCTCGCTCTGGACTGTCTCCCATCATGCCTCAGGGTCCCAGCTCCATGTCTCCAGGCGCTCAGAGTGGCCCTATTCCTCCCATGTCACCTGCAGCCCATCCGGGAATTCCAGCCAGTATGAGTATGCCAGGTTCAGGTCCAGGTCATGCTAGTTTGGGTCCAAGCACTCCAGGTCAGCCTGGTATGATCCATACCAGTATGGGTCTGACTCATCCTGGTTTACCTTCACCCCACCAGATGAGTACCTCGGGTATACCCCCTCATGCAGGGATGCCTCATCCTAGTACAGTACCTCACTCAGTACATGAGGGAGTCAGTATGCCCAGTACTGGCCTTCCTAGTGGGGGAATGCCCAACCCAGCCATGTCCACATCTGGAATGGGGTTGCCGCCTGTGCCCAGTTCAATACACATGCAGATGTCCGGAGCAGGAATGGCCCCTCACCACCCTCCTCCACATACTCAGGCACCATTTCCACCAGGTAAGGAACATGGACTGTCCTTTATGCCATGAACTCTTGCATGATTCTTTATCACATGGAATCTGCTGTGTTAATGCATGTAAAATTTTATCAGCAGTTAGGATGGGACTAGTGCATGTGAAATTTCTATCAGTAGTTAGGATGGGACTAGTGCATGTGAAATTTGTATCAGTAGTTAGGATGGGACTAGTGCATGTGAAATTTGTATCAGCAGTTAGGATGGGACTAGTGTATGTGAAATTTGTATCAGCAGTTAGGATGGGACTAGTGTATGTGAAATTTGTATCAGCAGTTAGGATGGGACTAGTGTATGTGAAATTTCTATCAGTAGTTAGGATGGGACTAGTGCATGTAAAATTTGTATCAGCAGTTAGGATGGGACTAGTATATGTGAAATTTGTATCAGCAGTTAGGATGGGACTAGTGTATGTGAAATAAGTATCAGTAGTTAGGATGGGACTAGTGTTTGTGAAATTTTATCAGCAGTTAGGATGGGACTAGTATATGTGAAATTTGTATCAGTAGTTAGGATGGGACTAGTGTATGTGAAATTTATATCAGTAGTTAGGATGGGACTAGTGTATGTGAAATTTATATCAGTAGTTAGGATGGGACTAGTGCATGTGAAGTTTTTATCAGTAGTTAGGATGGGACTAGTGTATGTGAAATTTGTATCAGTAGTTAGGATGGGACTAGTGTATGTGAAATTTGTATCAGTAGTTAGGATGGGACTAGTGCATGTGAAATTTGTATCAGCAGTTAGGATGGGACTAGTGTATGTGAAATTTGTATCAGTAGTTAGGATGGGACTAGTGCATGTGAAATTTGTATCAGTAGTTAGGATGGGACTAGTGTATGTGAAATTTGTATCAGTAGTTAGGATGGGACTAGTGTATGTGAAATTTGTATCAGCAGTTAGGATGGGACTAGTGTATGTGAAATTTGTATCAGTAGTTAGGATGGGACTAGTGTATGTGAAATTTGTATCAGTAGTTAGGATGGGACTAGTGTATGTGAAATTTGTATCAGTAGTTAGGATGGGACTAGTGCATTTGAAATTTTTATCAGCACTTAGGATGGGACTAGTGCATGTGAAATTTGTATCAGTAGTTAGGATGGGACTAGTGCATTTGAAATTTTTATCAGCACTTAGGATGGGACTAGTGCATGTGAAATTTGTATCAGTAGTTAGGATGGGACTAGTGCATGTGAAATTTGTATCAGCAATTAGGATGGGACTAGTGTATGTGAAATTTGTATCAGTAGTTAGGATGGGACTAGTTCATGTGAAATTTGTATCAGCAGTTAGGATGGGACTAGTGCATGTGAAATTTGTATCAGTAGTTAGGATGGGACTAGTGCATGTGAAATTTGTATCAGCAGTTAGGATGGGACTAGTGCATGTGAAATTTGTATCAGCAGTTAGGATGGGACTAGTGCATGTGAAATTTGTATCAGCAGTTAGGATGGGACTAGTGCATGTGAAATTTGTATCAGTAGTTAGGATGGGACTAGCGCATGTGAAATTTGTATCAGTAGTTAGGATGGGACTAGTGCATGTGAAGTTTTTATCAGCAATTAGGATGGGACTAGTGCATGTGAAATTTGTATCAGTAGTTAGGATGGGACTAGTGCATTTGAAATTTTTATCAGCACTTAGGATGGGACTAGTGTATGTGAAATTTGTATCAGTAGTTAGGATGGGACTAGTGTATGTGAAATTTGTATCAGTAGTTAGGATGGGACTAGTGCATGTGAAATTTGTATCAGCAATTAGGATGGGACTAGTGTATGTGAAATTTGTATCAGTAGTTAGGATGGGACTAGTGCATTTGAAATTTTTATCAGCAGTTAGGATGGGACTAGTGCATGTGAAATTTGTATCAGTAGTTAGGATGGGACTAGTGCATGTGAAATTTGTATCAGTAGTTAGGATGGGACTAGTGCATGTGAAATTTGTATCAGCAGTTAGGATGGTACTAGTGCATGTGAAATTTGTATCAGCAATTAAGATGGGACTAGTGCATGTGAAATTTTATCAGCACTTAGGATGGGACTGGCCCCCACCCCAAAAAGGTAAGTTATAAAGTTTCTGTTGGCCAACCAGTCAACATAATGAAAACGCTATTGCAGTGGAACAGACCACTGACTGGGAGCTCATGGATTCAAATGCCAATCAGTTTAAAAAAAAGTTTTTTTCTTTTTTTCAATCCAGCAGGATCCTACCCAAAATTGAGTGTGCTATGGGCTTATAGAATCGAGTGTATTATGGGCTTCTTTACTTCACAGACGTATCCTTTTTAGATAACAGTGCAGACTTCTGTATCTATCAAGGCTGATTGACACTAGGATATGCTATGAACATGATTTGGAATACAACTCTGTCATGCAGATCCATCACTCGTGGGGATGCTGGGGGCTCTTTCAGGATGAATAGTATCCCAACCTTCTGGAAATTCTGTGCTAGGAATTTCCTCTTTCCTCTCACTCTTTTTCTACCTTGTTCCTTTGTTTTCTGTCATTTCTTTCTATCATTTTCTGCCGTGCTGGTCCATTCACCTGTACGTGTTTGATAAAGTCTTATTTACTTTTTTTGTTTTATTTTTGGATTGATAATTCGGTACATGTATTAAGTGCATTTTTGGCTCTAGGGAAGTGAGATATGCAGAAGCAGTTTTAGGTAATTTAGACCCATTCTTATATACGTTTTGGTGTTCTTAGTTATGTTTTAATTTGTGTTCAGATGTTTTTTAAATCCCCTGTGCATCAAGTTGGATGGAGTGGTCAACACCAGGGGCGTCTCTTTGTGTGCTTGACTGCATTGATATGTGCACTTAATTTTCTTTTTCTTTTTTTTTCCATTTTCTTTTCTTTTCTTTTTTCCAGCTGAAGTGTTGTATGTGCATTGAAATGGTCAGAGCCCTGATATGGCTTTACACAGTTGGCTGGGCTTTAAGCAGCAATAAGAATAAGAATGCAGATCCAGTCTGAAATGGGAGTTCTGCAACATCATCTATGTCATCCCATTCTCATTATCGTAACATTGTGAAATAATGTTTTTGATTCTGTGGCCCTTCATGACCTGTTGTCATGAGGATCTTGGTTTTGGTGAGTTTTGAGCTGTGTTGTACAGCTGAAATGAGTGGAGTGTTGGTAGAGCAATAGGACAGTCAGTAAGAAGAAAAAAAAAAGAAAAAAATTTTGTGGCCCAGACATTCTTTTATGTCAGAATAAGTTTAGTTAAATCTTACATCAGACGTTTGTTGAATATTTTGGTATCCTGTTGATAACTTGAGTCTCTGTGATAATCATCTGAGTGTTGTTTCAGGTTTTCCCCATCCAGCCCATCAGCATCCCCATCAGCTGCAACAACAACAGCAGCGCCAACTCCAGCTGCAACAGTTGCAGCACATGCAGCAACAGCACATTCAGCAACAGCAATTGCAGCAGCAACAGTTGCAGCAGCAGTTGCAACATCAACAGCAGTTACAGCAACAGCACCACCAACAAGTGCAACAACAACAGCAACAACAGGTGATTTCATATCTCAGTGTATGTATATTGACTGTTTTTCTTGCATTGTGCCATTGTTTGTTTGAAGGCACGTGCTGGCTTGGTATGTCTGACTTCAAACCTCTGAGTTTTCTGTAGGGGCACTCCACTCTTGGTTCATTGTCAAGAGACCTATCCAGTGAGCCCAGAGGAGTAGGGTTTTTTACGTGGCCCTTATCCGCCTACAGTCTTGAAGGAGGCAGACACAAAAAGATCACTGATAAAGACGATTAGGAAAACACAAGGAACATTTACAGGCCATTTTATGAGGAAAGAGAAATTAGAGCACCTGGTCACAACAGGAAAGCTGGAGGGAAAGGGAACACCAGGTATACCCAGGGAGAAAATATTGGACGCACTTGCAGGGTGACTGAGGACAGAGAGAGTGGGAGATGTAATTGCAGCGCCGAGGAATAGATTCGTATGGAGGGCCATGATGGCCAAGCTATGCGGCAGGGCACATGATCATATGGGTCTGACGTATGAAACAGAGTTTTTAAGGTGTAGCATTGCCAGTTGCCATCCCACCCTGTCCTGATAGTGACCATTGTCATTTGCCCAGGGACTGCTTTGTTGTCCAGGCATTCCTGGCTTATTTCACATCTTACCTTGATATGTGAAGGCCGTCTGCTATCCGCCACACGCACTCGCTGTATTCGGGTGGTTGCCCCACTACTAAGTTTGAGATAGTCTTTTTCAGTTCTCAGTATCTGTATAAAGTTGGGTTTTGAAATGACATGGGTTTATGAAATTTTTGATTTAGGTGAAAAGGTGTATTGTTGCATTCATATAATGCAGCATGGACTTGAGCTTAATGACAACAGTTTTACATGGAAAAGTTGAGGCCAGTAAAAAAACTGCGCAGACCACCCACCTCCTGAATGAACAGCATCACCATCTGTTTGGAAGTTCTACAAAGTAGCTAAAAAAAAGTCAAGACTGGATTAAATGGAAGCGAGTTGTCATGTCTGCAGTAGCGGCTGTCGTCAGCTGATGATACTGACTGGTGATGGGTGATGTTCTTTACTTCTGTAGTTCATATACATGTGTTTCTATAAGTGTGTGTGTGTGTGTGTGTGCGTGTGTGTGTGTGTGTGTGTGTGCGCGCGTGCGCTTGTGGGAAAACGAACTAGTGGTCACATACCAAGTTTCCATCATTTTGTTTAACTTTAGACAAATTCACTGTCTTATGTCTTGTAACAACAGATGCAGCAGCAGCTTCATCAGCAACAGATGCAGCATTTGCAACACCAGCAACAGTTACAACAACAGCAACAACATCAACAACAACAGCAGCAGCAGCCACCTCCACCTTTACAGCAGGCACCCCCACCTCCCCAACCCCAGCCCAAGAAGCGACAGAACAAAGCCCATTCCCGTCCCCCAGCTGCTCAACCGCCACACCCACACCCACCACCTGCAGCCCCACCCCTGGGACATGGGGAGGCTGTAGGGAGGGATGAGAACAGTGGTGGTGGTGTGCGCACGCTTAGAAACATCACCAACAACAGCACCAGTCCTCCATGTGTCCGCCCAGCAGCACCCGTCAAGGTCAGTCTGCGCTTATTTTGTTTGAAGAGAACTTTGGTGCATTTTTTTTTTTAACCTGTTCATGCTTCTGACCGAATATTCGTCAGAGAAACATGCACCTCCAGTGCCA
Source organism: Monoplex corrugatus (assembly GCA_030674185.1). Lineage (NCBI taxonomy): Eukaryota > Metazoa > Mollusca > Gastropoda > Littorinimorpha > Ranellidae > Monoplex > Monoplex corrugatus. The sequence goes on from JAPXFY010000024.1 coordinate 11,638,456, forward strand.
TCGGCGACCTTTCCTATTTTTAGTCAGAAAACCCCAACACTTTCAGTGACATGTGAGATATCAACGGAAACTTAAGGATTCCCTCTATAAATAGTTGCTAATTATGTATGTGTGACGTTTTTTACGGTCTTTTCTGCCCATGCGATCGTAAAGGTGACCCCCTACAGCTGATTACTATTCAGTGACTGCAAACAATGGCGGAAGAACTCGCTTCAACACTGAGCGTCATTTGGGCCTGAAAAACAACTTATACAGCAAAAGAAGTTGCAGAAATCATTACTTGTGGGGCTGATTCTGATTTGATTCACTCGATAAGAGTGAAAATAACGATAATTTGGTGCATGCCGGCAATATTTCGATGTTGATGTCAGAAGTGGGACTTGACCCAGATAAGAGTCGGAGTGACATTACTAGCACTGGCGATTGTAAAAACTAAAGTACTGCTGCTCCTGGTGTGTTGTAAAGTATACTGACAAGAAAATATATAGTGTTGTGGGGTTTTCTGGGCTGGATTAAGAGATATTAATTTTTTTAAAATTTTAAGTCGAGACATTCAAAACTCTGGCACAGGCGATTCACCTCTTTATTTACACTTTGGCACTGAAAGGGTTAAGCGGTCATTTTATTTGGATGCATGTATGCATATTGTTTTACCCACGCTTAGTTGCTGCACAGTCTGTATACTCTGTCTTTGGTGGGCATACAGAAAAGAAAAATAAAGAAACGAGACAGTGTTGATGGAGGCAGACACAAGAAAATCTTTGGTAAAGAGGATTAGGAAAAGACAAGCAGCATTTATAGGCCATTTTTTGAGGAAAGGGGAATTAGAGCACCTGGTCATGACAGGAAAGCTGGAGGGAAAGAGAACACCAGATAGACCCAGGGAGAAAATACTGGAGGGACTTACAGTGTGGCTGAGGATAGAGAAGGTGGGAGATGTACTTGCAGCGACAAGGGTTAGATGCATAAGGATGGCCATGATGGCCAATGCCATGTGGCAGGGCGCATGATAATGATGATGATGACATGTTTCAATGTTTCCGAAAGCCAATAGGCACTGAAATAGCTTGCATGATCTTGAGTGTGCATATTTAATGTTCTGTGTGTGTATACACACAAAGGGAGTTTAGGCAATGGGGGGCCTGCACATATGTTGATCTGGGAGATCAGCAAAAACCTCCATCCTTCACTCACCAGGCAGCGCTGTGTTTAGATTGAACCCATGACCTTCCAGTTGCAAGTCTGACGTTTACCTGCTTGACTGCTGCCCCCTTCATCACTACGGCTCTCTTTGAGGATTCTGGCATTGTGATTCCCAAATTAATGTAGGACTTGCAGTTTTAAGAACCTGGGTGTATGCACAGGAGGGGGGTGACAGAACATTCGAGACTCCCCGTGGGGATGCTGGGGGCTCTTTCAGTATAAGTGGTATCCCCACCTGAAAATTCTGTGCTAGAAATTTCCTCTTTTTTGTCACTCTCTTTGTTTCTGCCTCGTTCTTTTGCGTTCTGTCATTTCTTCCTGTCATTTTGTGCCTTGCTGGTCCATTCACCTGTATGTGTTTGATAAAGTCTTATGTACTTTCTCTTAGGATTGATAGTTAGGTACATTTTTTCAGTGCATTTTTGGCTCTAGAGAAATGAAATATGTGGAAGCAATTTTAGGTAATTTAGGCCCATTCTTGATGTTTTAGAGTTCTTAGTTATGCTTAAAGTTTTATTCAGGTGTGTGTTGTTTTTTTTAATACCCTGTGCGATAAATTGGACGGAGTGGTCAGCACCAGGGGCATGTCCTTAGATTATGTGTGCAAATGCAATTGATATGTGTACTTAATTTTCTTTTCCTTTTTTTTTCCTGTTGAAGTATTGTATATGTTTTGAAACGGCTATAGCCCTGATATGGCTCTGTGCAGTCAGCTGGGCTTTAACCCCATAAGTGCCATCAGCGTAAAATTTACAGAGCTCTCGGAGCCTTCTGTGGTGCATACATACGTAAAATTTATGGAGGTAGTTTGACACACGTTTCAGCCTAATGTAAATGAGAGAGAAACACTGACTGATGTTGTCAGTCTCAGAAAAGGTTCATAAAAGTGATGGGCTCCCCTTACATGACTATTTGACCTAAGCAACCCTCACCAGATTGGTTTTATTTGTCTGAAAAGAGAAATTAATTTTCAGCAAAAAGCTGACACCAGGACTGTCTTGCAATGACACTAGGACTGTCTTGCAATGCTGCATGTTTTCAACCTTTGAAAGCATGTGAGTTGAGTCAAGAACTTATAAATGACTGTAGGATGATTCAGAAGACAATTCTGACACAAGAAGAGGTTGAAAACAGCAGTAGTTACGCACTGTTGGTATGAAATGTGCACCAGACAGACCCACCATGTATTGATTTTATTAGCATGTGACAAAGAGTTTGTGGCCGCATGCAATACTGGCATCTAGCCAACACCTTCACACAGGACGGACATTGTAGAATACCGCGACACTTTCAGTGAGTAGCATTAGAAGTGGCAAGGGGAGGACTAGGGTGATGGGTGGGGTGGGGGGCATGGCGGCAGCAGACGACTTGACCTGGTCAAGTCACTTAACGCACTAGTGCACTGCGGCTCTTTGTAGCCCGTCAGTTGTCAGTGATATGTCAGTAGGTGGTCAGCCAAGGGCCATATCTTCTATTTTTTCCTTTGTTTTTTTGGTTTCTATCATAAGCAGTTATGAGTTTTTTATGTGAATTTCCACAAAATATTACAAATATGTAGTAATTTAAAGAAATTACTACATAAACCATCTGAAAATACATTTAGTCATGCATAATGCACCATTCTGTGTAATTTCGTGCATAGATTCCCATAAATATGGATGCAACAGTTGTTTTAATGTACAAGGTAGTGATGCGATGTTTTTCCCCGGCACACAAGCTCCCCCTCCTCCCCCAATCACGACAAGATTGCAGTCGTTTCGGCACTAGTTTGACAGATTGTTTAACACTATTGTGACTGGCCCCACCTCTGCCTGAACTTCCGGTCAGCCTGAGCCTGCCGCCAATAAAGAACTAGTAGTTGTAAAAAAAAACTCTTAGCAGGCCTGAATGAAGTCCTATTGTCACCAAAGTTTGTGTACTTAATGAAAAAAGGATGCTGAGTTTAGCTGTGCTATTTATAAAACTATTACTTAAACAGTTTTTAGCTGCCATCCAGTTCTGTACCATATATCACCGAAATGACTTTTAGCGTGGCCCGGCAGTAGGTGAAGCTTGGCGTTCACGACTATAGTCACGGCTCGTCACGGGTGTGTTAAGCGTCTACTGTACTATATGTCTGGCTTGGGTAACCTACCAGTTTGATGAAGCTACTGCTGGCATACCTGTCGGGGTCCCTGAGGACACTAGCTCCCTCTCCTCCCCCAACCATGACAAGATTGCAGTCCTTTAGGCACTAGTTTGACAGATGTTTAAGATGGGAGATAACATAATTAGTGGTTTGATGAAGTGGGTGTTGTGTACATGCCTTGTGTGGATGTTTTTTTCAGATCAACCAGATGCTGGGTCTGGGTGGTCAGGTGAGACCTCCACCCCCTGCCTACCCCTACCCCCCTCAGTCCCCTGGCACACAGCCACCACCTCTGCCCCCACACCACCCACCACCCCCTCCACAGTTTGAATACTTTGGACATGAGGCGCCAGAAACCAGTGAGTCTTGTGTATAATGTGTATGTGTGTAAAGGCGTGCGTGTGTGTGTGTGTTAGAGAGTAAGAGATAGTGAACGAGTGTAATTGTGTGTGTTTTTCTGTGCATGTGAAAAAGGCGGGAACTGGTATTGCGTCAGCTGGTGGTTGGTGTGTGCATATATATCTGTTTATACATTTGTGCGTGTTTAGCGGAGTGTTTGTTCAAACTCAGAAAGAGTTTTAATGAATGGCTTCTTGGATTTTCAAATGCGTAAACTTAATATTTAATTCATAAGTGTAGGCCAAATCAAAAATCACAGCTAACCTGACCAGTTTTTTTCTGTCATTGGTCAAAATTTGTGTAGCTGCCATGGCTTGTGCAGTCTGCATCTTTGGTGGTTGTGTGTGCTGAGTGTTGTGAGCCAGGTACTGACATGACTTACAGAACCTCTGGTGTGCGTATCTGATATTCTGCAGGTGTATATCCGCAGAGGGGGTTTAGGCGCTGGCAGGTCAGCACACTCCTTGATCTGGGAAATTGGAAAAAATGTCTACCCTTGGAAAAAATGTCCACCCTCTTTATCCAATCTTGTTTGCCATACTTTGTGGTGGAGAGAGATGAGAGTTGTTGGGTAGGATTACACCAAGTACAGAATGGAAGTGTGGATATATGTTTTAGTTCCCCTGTGACTCGTATATAGCCTAGCTTGTAGCAGACGACAACTTGCTTACTTTGCTTAGTTTCGTATTTGTGACACGCATGTGCTCTGCTACGAGAATGCCTAACATGATGGAGTCCTGTTGTGTGTGAAACCCAGTAAAGTTGAATAAAGGTTTGGGACCTACACCCACAACTGGAGTCTTTGTTGAAACTCAGTAGAGAACGAACAAGAAAATGTTATACCTTGGATCAGTGTCTGTTAGGTTGTGTGTTTATATATCTGTGACTGTATTTTGCATAGAGGTGACCATATTGTTCAGTTCCTCCAGATCAGTGTCTGCTGGGTTGTGTGGTTTTATATCTGTAACTGTGTTTTAAGTCTGTGACTGTGTTTTACATCAGTGACTGTGTTTTACATCTGTGACTGTGTTTTACATCTGTAACTGTGTTTTACATCTGTAACTGTGTTTTACATCTGTAACTGTGTTTTACATCTGTAACTGTGTTTTACATCTGTGACTGTGTTTTACATCTGTGACTGTGTGTTTTACTGCTGATGTGTTACACTGTGCTGGTTTTACATCTGTGACTGTGTTTTTTACATCTGTGACTGTGTGTTTTACATCTGTGACTGTGTGTTTTACATCTGTGACTGTGTTTTTACATCTGTGACTGTGTTTTACATCTGTGACTGTGGTTTTACATCTGTGACTGTGTTTTACATCTGTGACTGTGTGTTTTACATCTGTGACTGTGTGTTTTACATCTGTGACTGTGTTTTTACATCTGTGACTGTGTTTTACATCTGTGACTGTGTTTTACATCTGTGACTGTGTGTTTTACATCTGTGACTGTGTGTTTTACATCTGTACTGTGTGTTTTACATCTGTGACTGTGTTTTACATCTGTGACTGTGTGTTTTACATCTGTAATGTGTGTTTTACATCTGTGACTGTGTGTTTTACATCTGTGACTGTGTTATTGTATTGTTTTACATCTGTGACTGTGTTTTACATCTGTGACTGTTGTTTTACATCTGTGACTGTGTTTTTACATCTGTGACTGTGTTTTACATCTGTGACTGTGTGTTTTACATCTGTGACTGTGTGTTTTACATCTGTAACTGTGTTTTACATCTGTGACTGTGTTTTACATCTGTGACTGTTTTTACATCTGTGACTGTGTGTTTTACATCTGTGACTGTGTTTTTACATCTGTGACTGTGTTTTACATCTGTAACTGTGTGTTTTACATCTGTAACTGTGGTTTTACATCTGTGACTGTGTTTTACATCTGTGACTGTGTTTTACATCTGTGACTGTGTGTTTTATCTTAACTATGTTTTCATTGTAACTGTGTGTTTTACATCTGTGACTGTGTTTTACATCTGTGACTGTGTGTTTTACATCTGTAACTGTGTTTTACATCTGTAACTGTGTTTTTTTTTACATCTGTGACTGTGTTTTACATCTGTAACTGTGTGTTTTACATCTGTAACTGTGTGTTTTACATCTGTAACTGGTGTTTTACATCTGTGACTGTGTTTTTACATCTGTAACTGTGTGTTTTACATCTGTAACTGTTTTTGTTTGTTTTACATCTGTGACTGTGTTTTACATCTGTGACTGTGTGTTTTACATCTGTGACTGTGTGTTTTACATCTGTAACTGTGTGTTTTACATCTGTACTGTGTGTTTTACATCTGTACTGTGTTTTACATCTGTGAACTGTGTGTTTTACATCTGTAACTGTGTGTTTTACATCTGTACTGTGTTTTACATCTGTGACTGTTGTTTTACATCTGTAACTGTGTGTTTTACATCTGTAACTGTGTTTTACATCTGTAACTGTGTGTTTTACATCTGTATAACTGTGTGTTTTACATCTGTACTGTGTGTTTTACATCTGTGACTGTGTGTTTTACATCTGTAACTGTGTGTTTTACATCTGTAACTGTGTGTTTTACATCTGTAACTGTGTTTTACATCTGTAACTGTGTGTTTTACATCTGTAACTGTGTGTTTTACATCTGTAACTGTGTGTTTTACATCTGTGACTGTGTGTTTTACATCTGTAGACTGTGTGTTTTACATCTGTAACTGTGTTTTACATCTGTAACTGTGTGTTTTACATCTGTGACTGTGTGTTTTACATCTGTGACTGTGTGTTTTACATCTGTACTGTGTGTTTTACATCTGTGACTGTGTGTTTTACATCTGTACTGTGTGTTTACATCTGTAACTGTGTTTTACATCTGTAACTGTGTGTTTTTACATCTGTGACTGTGTGTTTTACAATCTGTGACTGTGTGTTTTACATCTGTAACTGTGTGTTTTACATCTGTGACTGTGTGTTTTACATCTGTAACTGTGTTTTACATCTGTAACTGTGTTGTTTACATCTGTGAACTGTGTTTTACATCTGTGACTGTGTTTTACATCTGTGACTGTGTGTTTTACATCTTGACTGTGGTTTTACATCTTACTGTGTTTTACATCTGTGACTGGTGTTTTACATCTGTACTTGTTTTACATCTGTGACTGTGTGTTTTACATCTGTGACGTGTTTACATCTGTGACTGTGTTTTACTCTGTGACTGTGTTTTTACATCTGTGACTGTGTTTTACATCTGTGACTATGTTTTACATCTGTGACTGTGTGTTTTACATCTGTACTGTGTTTTACATCTGTGCTTTGTTTACATCTGTGACTGGTTTTACATCTGTGACTTGTTTTACATCTGTACTGTGTTTTACATCTTAACTGTGTTTTACATCTGTGACGTGGTTTTACACTGTACTGTGTTTACATCTGTGACTGTGTTTTAATCTGTACTGTGTTTTACATCTGTGACTGTTTTACACTGTGACTGTGTTTTACATCTTACTGTATGTTTAATCTGGACTGTGTTTTACATCTTACTGTGTTTTACATCTGTGACTGTGTTTTACATCTGTGACTGTGTTTTACATCTGTGACTGTGTTTTACATCTGTGACTGTGTTTTACATCTGTAACTGTGTGTTTTACATCTGTGACTGTGTGTTTTACATCTGTGACTGTGTTTTACATCTGTGACTGTGTTTTACATCTGTAACTGTGTGTTTTACATCTGTGACTTGTTTTACATCTGTGACTGTGTTTTACATCTGTGACTGTGTTTTACATCTGTAACTGTGTGTTTTACATCTGTAACTGTGTGTTTTACATCTGTGACTGTGTGTTTTACATCTGTGACTGTGTTTTACATCTGTAACTGTGTGTTTTACATCTGTGACTATGTTTTACATCTGTGACTGTGTTTTACATCTGTGACTGTGTTTTACATCGGTGACTCTGTGTTTTACATCTGTGACTGTGTTTTACATCTGTAACTGTGTTTTACATCTGTGACTGTGTTTTACATCTGTAACTGTGTGTTTTACATCTGTGACTGTGTTTTACATCTGTGACTGTGTTTTACATCTGTGACTGTGTGTTTTACATCTGTGACTGTGGTTTACATCTGTAACTGTGTTTTACATCTGTGACTGTGTTTTACATGTGTACTGTGGTTTACATCTGTAACTGTGTTTTACATCTGTAACTGTGGTTTACATCTGTAACTGTGTTTTACATCTGTAACTGTGGTTTACATCTGTAACTGTGGTTTACATCTGTGACTGTGGTTTACATTTGTAACTGTGTGTTTTAGATCTGTGACTATAGTTTACATCTGTGACTGTGTGTTTTACATCTGTGACTGTGTTTTACATCTGTAACTGTGGTTTACATCTGTGACTGTGTTTTACATGTGACTATGGTTTACATCTATAACTGTGGTTTACATCTGTGACTGTTTTACATGTGACTATGGTTTACATCTATAACTGTGGTTTACATCTGTGAGTATGGTTTACATCTATGACTATGTTTTACACAATTGTGACCATGACTGTTTCAGTTCCTCCTGACCAGTGTCTGTTGGGTTGTGTGTTTTACATCTGTGATTACCAGAACTCTGTGGGAACGGAGGAAATCACCACCTGGACACGGGTACTGGACTCATTTTCTTCTTTCCTGTGTCTCACCTGTATTTTCTGTCTTTTCTTTTTTTTTATGTAGTGATACTTATTTGTTTATTATATGTTTGTATGTACTTTTTTCCATTGAATATTTCATGTCAGCTATGTCTATGTGTGTGGACAAAATATTTGTTTATTATACAATTTTTTAATGTTTCATTTTTATCAGTGTATAGTATTTTCAAGTCTGTGTATGCGTGTAGACAAAATGTGTCTGTAAACATTTCTCATTTTTGTATGAATGGGTTAACTAACTAACTAATCTTGGGAAACTTGAAGTGAGGACAAAAGCATGAAGATATACAGAAAAAGAAAACCTGAAATATAGCATTGTCTTGATGTCACATGTCGTGTGTACATTAACTCAATAGAGTCACAGTGAAAGGGGTGCAACTTTCCCTCAAATCACCTGATTTTTACCAACGTTTAAAAAGTACCAAAACTCAACCACAAACATCACATACATGAAACAAACATCATTGGAAAATGAAATTGATATTGTTTTACATGAAGTGAATTTTCTCTGACAGCTTTCTTGGTATAAGTAATCTGAAAAGCTGTGAATAGGCCAAAAAGCTAGAACTTTCATAGCACAATAAGATTACTTCTATAACATGCTCAGTCCTTTCACACAGGATTAGTACTACATGTATTCAGTTTTTCTGCTCCACTGAGAATACCATTTTTGAAGGGGGAAAAGTGGCAAAAAGGAAGAAAGGCAGACCTCGCAATCTCATACATCGAGAACATAACCCACATCAATAGCTTAAATGTTCAAGAAATTGTCCATGAAAGTCAAGACAGAGCGACCTGGAGGGAGGTGATGGTGTCAAAGAGTGCAGCGGCCAACACTGAACCCAGTGTAAGACAGATGAGACTGAGAATATTGGTTCTGATAAAAGCACAAAAGCAACTGCAAATTCATACAAAACAGTGAAACTATTACCTGCAGGTCACCAGATTAAAATGGATGTGATTCTGAGAACTCGCAGTGGGTTTATTTAAACACAGACAAATGCTAAGAAAATGATGAATAATGGTCAAGAAGGAGTAGAACTGCTACTGCGGCCAACACAACCTGGTGACGCTGACAGGCGAGACAGGTAAGGTGAGATGGATAACTGTTGTGACATTTAGGTAAGGTGAGATGGATAACTGTTGTGACATTTGTTGCGATGATGCTTTGTATTTGGATCTTGTAATGGTACTGGGTTGCCTGTTACTTAACTCAATCGAGTTGCAGTCTTCAGTTGTCATTCTGCCCCCTCAATTCAGAGGATTTGTAGCACATTTTAAAAAATATATAGAAAAACAACCAAATAAATAGACAAAGTAAAGTGATACAGAAAGACCAGGATTAGATCTTTACAAATAATCTTATCTTATTTATGGTATTCCATATACTTGTAAATGATGAGGTATCCAAATAGGTATCCAAAGGGGGGTAATTTTTTTTTTGATGGATATGAACACACACTGTGAAACAGTTTTAGATGAAGTCCATAATATAATTTCCATGCCATGAATTACTGGTAGTTGTCACTTTTTGCATACAGTTGCTCCAGAGCACAAAATATTTACAAAATTGTGAGGTTCGACTTGCTTTCCTTGACGCCATTTGCAAAATTCGCATGTCGCAGGTAGCGCTGAAAAAAGGCTATTATTTTCTTTGTTTCACATTGCCACAAATGGTGTAAGGTAAATAACTGCTGTAAACATACCCTAGTTTCGGTTCCCAGTGAGTTTTCCCTATAACTGACGCTTCTGACGTTAAAAAAAAACAACGAATGTCCGCCGTCAATAAATTGACATCACGTCTCCAAGCAGTAAAGGGAAGTGACATATTTTTTCCGGCACGAAGCAATTGAGTTAAAGAATTTCATACAAAATCCTACACATTCTGCAACAAGTGTATTAACAGTTTTTTTTGTGCATGCATAACTTCTTCATTCTGCTTCAGATATGATTGGTTTTCAAATCCCTTGATACAGATGATCAACAGTTGGTCGCTGCTCATTGTCTGTGTGTATGGTCCATATAGTTGGAATGACCTTTCTTTGTCTCTTTGGCAAATGCAAACTCTTTTCTTCCTGTCTTAACTTTAAAATGTAAAAGATAAAAATTGAAAATACATGAAAGTTACGTTTGAATGAACAATGAGAATGTGTACCTTGATTTGATTTATACATCAAGATTTAGCACTGTATGATTATCACTATCAATGATATTATTATTGTGTCTAATTAGTTATGTTATGGTGTGCAGATAATAGAACAGCACGGGGGTCGAGTGAGTCCTGTGTACTGTGAAGCAGTGACACACATCATATGTTCAGACCAGAAGCTGGACTCTGTGAAAACAGTATGTACATTTCCCCTGTCACGTGTGTGTGTGTGTGTGCGTGTGCGTGCGTGCGTGCGTGCGTGCGTGCGTGTGTGTTTTTAGACTGGACAACAAATATGTCTTTTCTGCTTGCCTGTTTTCTTGTTTACCTTTGGAAGGAAGACATCCCTGTTTCTCCTCAGGGGCTGAGAACAAGTACCTATCTGTATTCTGTCTGTCATTTTCATGTTAGTATTACTGTATCATGTCAGTCACTTACTCCCCTCCCACCCCCAAATCCCTGACTGACTGGGTATACAGGGTTTGACAGAGATTGATGGGCGTAAGGCTCTGACAACATTTATGACTGAGACATGCATAGGGGATTAAGCCCACATTAATAAGGTCAACAGTGGTAAGGTGGCATAAACCAGTGCAGTTCCTTATATTGTACTTTCCATTGTCTGCCCCATTTCAGTGGTCACAGTTGGGAACAACTTATCACAGTGCTATGATAATGATGATGATGGGGATGACAGTCATGATGCTGTGGAGCTCCACTTTAGATTGAGACTGTGTGATAGGGCTGTACTCTACTCTTTCTGTTATAATATATCCTGGTGTCAGCCAGGTCTGAGAAATGCAAACACCAGTGGTGTTGGTGAGAAAATTTGAGCAACAGCCTCACTGACTCATCTGTGAAGTGGATGAGACTCAACTGTGCGGTGCCAGTATTTCCAATAAGCTTATAGCATATTCACCTTTCGTTTGGGCCTGGTTAGGACTGAAATATTCCACAGTGATTTTTCACAGGAGTGATGAGACTTGCAAACTTCAACCTTTCAGGCATTCGTCCATTGTGCTGATCACTGCATTTTGGTGTGTGGTTGTTCAGCAAACTGCAGTCTTCTCGGGTTAAATTGTCTTTGTCATCAATGTGTTTTCAGAGAGCCTTGGAAGAGGAGAAGCGCATAGTGACGGCTTTCTGGCTGAACGACTGTCTGATGCACAAAAAGATGCAGCCTCCATGGCAGGCCCTGCACATCCCCGTCATGTTCACAGGGGAGAAGCCTTGTAAAAACCAGGTGGGTACTATTTTTTTTTTTTCAGTATTCGATTTTTGAAATATAAAGAGAAGTTTCATATCAGCCAGGGAGAAGTGTGCGTCTGTCCATCTCGATGTGTGTCTATGACAAAAACCTGTTGGCAAGATTAGACATAAGATTCGTCTGTAGTGTTACTGATTTCTGTATTTTTGGAGACTGAAAAGTTCATTTTCATGAATCGTTTAAATCCGTTGAGAAAATATAGGGGTCATATAGTAGGTACTTCCAGTTTGTTGAGACACATCATTCTGTGTTCCAACCAGTCACACTCGAAGCAGTGGAAACAGTTTTGAAATGAATAGCTGAAGAACTTCAAACCTTATGGGAGTAAAATTTCTTTCTGTTTTTCATATAATCCGCTGTGCTATCACAGATTCATGTCCTTCCTGACTTGAACTGAATGAAAACCAAATGGACATTTATAGCTTGGAAACAGTGATGCCATTAAGTTCAATATTCAGTTTGTGCTTTGACTGCTCAGTTTTAAAATCTACCTCAAACTTACTAAAGATGAAAAAAGTTACACATGCAAGGTGGATAAAAACAAAACAAAACAAAAAACCCAGTCATTTAAACTTTGTCAGGCTTAAGAAAATGTGACTGTGTGTAAAGACATGGTGATGAAGGTCAGACAGACCTAGGCTACAATCTGATCTTCCATAAATGAGCATTAATTGTAAATCATGATGGTATGTGTGACTTTCTTGATGTCAAATGATTGAACCTAATGTACTAATTCTACTGATGTTTTCTGCATTTCAAAAGTTGCCTTCAGTGTTTTCTGAAGCTCTTTTTTTTATGTAAATGCTAGAAAACTTTCAGCCTCAGACCCCACCAGAGTTATTGCCCCTTGACTCCTCTGGGGGCCTTCTTGTACCCCAGACCCTCATATTCTTTCCCTTCTAAATGACAGTTTTTGAATTTCATGTCTGAGTATTTTCTTTGCTGTGTCTGGATGGGTGTCTCGCAGTTCAGTGGTGTGGACTGTTGAAAAGTCATGTGTGGATAATTTGGGAAGTCATGGTACCAAGGTCAAGGTCACACAGACCATGGAAATAAGCCTAAAATCAGCACTTTTTTCACAAAAGGTATGTGAACACCACTTTCGCTGGAAGATCTGATAGTATTTAAAATGTGTTTTCTTTGTTGTGACATCCTATCACTGTCCATGCTTCACATCACATTTTATTTTGTCTGATGCTTTTTCGAGGTTCCGATGACCTTGAGAAATATGAAATGAGATCTGGATTTTCTGGTGGGAAACAAAATCTTCATGTATGAAAAGGAAGATAGATGAAATGGCTTGACCATCTTCTTTTTTCCTGCTTCATTCCGCTTACACTTTTTATTTAATTTTAATACTTTGTTAGTTTATCATGTTTATTTATATTTGTTGCTGTTTAAAAAAAATAACATGTTATTACTTGGTCTCTTGAAAAAAAAAAATGAATAAAAGTTTTATTGCCTACCCTAACCAGATCATCAGCATCACCAACTTCATGGGAGAGGAGCGTAAGCGTGTGAAGCAGATGATCAGCACCATTGGTGCCAAGTACACTGGCTACATGACACGTGCCAACTCTGTCCTCGTCTGTAAACGGTCAGTTCTCATGCGGAGGTCTGTGGGGAGCACAGGGACTGGACAGCTTAGCAAAAGAACAATTTCCGTTTCAGTTTTTCACTATAGCATCTGTGCGCTTGGAATAAGTTCAACTTCCCCGTGGGGATGCTGGGGGCTCTTTCAGTATAAATAGTAACCCCACCTGGAAATTCTGTGCTATGAATTTCCTCTTTTCTGTCACTCTCTTTGTGTCTTTCTTCCTCCTTTGCTTTCTGTCATTTCTTCCTATCATTTTCTGCCTTGCTGCTCCATTCATCTGTATGTGTTCGATAAAGTCTTACGTACTTTCTCTTAGGATTGATAATTGGGTATGTGCATGGGTGAAAGTAGTCCGGAATAATCCGGAATTCCGGATTGAAAACGTTGGCAAGCAGAGTTTTCCGGATTGGCAGCTCAGCATTCCTGATTACTACCCCCTCCCACCGCCCACCTAATAAAAAAAAAAAGGAGGAGGGGGGACCAGTGTCAGACTGGTGTTTCCAAACTCGCCTGAATTCATTAATCGGCACAATACAGGTGATAACAACTAAACTGAAACTTATTGTTTGCGACGGAAAGTGTCAGGAAGTATTGATCTTCCCTTGTGTCTTGGCGAACTTACAGATTCAGAGAGGCGAGAACACTAACGCGCATGCGTAGTTTAACACCGGAAACGCTGCACTCGTGTGAGCAGCAGTTTGAAAGAGGCAAACTCATTCAGGTCTGCCACCAAAACGACCGCATATGCAACCATCTCCTGTACCAGCAATGCTGACCCCTCCCTATTACTAGTAGTACTGCTATATCTGCAAAGAAAGCTGCCGAAAACAGTAGTGAAGGGCTCCCAATTTTCCGATTTTTCTCAGAAATCTGAGAAAATCCACAGGCTGCTTTCAACAAAAAATTCGGGTGCTTGCTGAGGAAAAAAAATAGACATATTTTTTTCTTCTGCGAAGCAGTAGGCCGTTTGTCAGGCTGTCGATCTCTCGTAGCAGACGACGAAACATCGGGAAGGGGGATATATCCGGTATCAATTTCTGCTAAACGCCTAAAGTCACTTACGGAGTTCCTTTTTTCTGTGAAGTGTTGCTTGTCCTTGGAGCTGATTCAGTGATTGCGAAACTTTTTAGGAGCGTGACCATGTTTCGAGCCGTGTTTCTGGAGAGTTGGTTTGCCATAGCAGAAACATTTGACAAAGACTGCAAAATAAAATAAGTGGTGTTGGGAGTGAGTTTCATGAAAATTGATGTCATGGAAACGAGAACATGGCTTTCAAAAATAGTAGAGGCTGGCATAGCCTACTGTGTCTTGTGCCGCTGCAAAGTCAATTAATTAACTTAAGTCGGTTAGGCATCCACAAACTTTCAGAACATTTCAAGCCAAAGAAGTAGCAGATCAGATGAAAACTGATAAGAACCAAGATGTTCAGTCTGTTACTTAATGTTGTTGGAGCACTCTTTACAAAAACACACATCAACATTTTTATTTGAAATCTGACACCAGTGTGTATAAATTATTTGCTTCAGTACAGAGGATCACAAACAAGCCCAAAATTGTCCCAGATAGCGTCAGATTACACTATTTTGCATCTATATTAAAAAAAATTTCTGTGGGAGCATGCCCCGGACCCCCCCTCCCCCTTCTCACCTACATTTTCAGAGATTTTTTCATTTGCCATTGGGAGGCCTGGTGGTGGGAGTACAGGACAGACTAATGTCAAGCCAGGCAAAAAGAAGAGCTGAAAGACAGATCTTCAAGACAAAATCTGAGATTTATTTGATTACGTGCACTGTAAACTAGTGCATACTTGGGTACTACACGCAAGCTTCTAGTACTCATACAACGGAGGAAACTGAAATATGTTGGACACGCAATCCGTAATGAGAGAACAGACTTGATGTCCACTGTCCTCCAAGGTAAAGTGGAAGGAAAGAGAAACAGAGGACGGCCACCTGCATCACTTGCTAGAAACATCACAAACATCAGTGGCAAGAAACTCCAGGAGGTGGTCAGACTTAGCCAAGATCGAGAGTGCTGGAGGCAACTTGTGAGGACATCATGTGCAGCGGCCAACACTGTTCCCGGTGACGCCGACAGGTGAGACAGGTGAGACTTACAAGTACAATGAAATTTAGATGCGTATGATTGACTTAATGTGGTATAGTTTAGTGTTGTCTGGCGGGACTTCCTTTACTTTAATTTCTGTATGAAGAGAGTTGTTCCCAGTGTAAAGAACCGTGACACTCAAAAACTTAGTGACAGCAGAACATTTTTGTACATAACGCTTACTGGTGACTAGTTTTGAAAAGTTGAAAATGATCAGAGTGAACTATAATTATCAAAACAATGCCTGCGACGTACCATCTGCAGCTGGAACTCTGTGTGTGTGTGTAGACCAGGAAACCTCAAACTGTTCTATTTTGCCAAAGGTAAGATGTTGATAACATGATTTGTTGCTCGTAATTTTTCACTTGTGCAAATATTGTATTGCTATTAAAACCATGTAGGACTATTACAGATTGCAATGTCCAATATTTCCATTGCTTCAGGAATGGATGCAGGTTTTCAGGATTGGGAACATTTAGAGGACATGAAAATTTAAGGTTTCAGGATTAAGAGATTTTTTCACTTTCACCCATGTATGTGTGTTAAACGCATTTTTGGCTCTAGGGAAGTGAGATATGTGAAAGCAATTTTAGGTAATTAAGGCCAGTTTTTAGATATGTTTTAGTGTCCTTAGTTATGTTTAAATTTGTATTCAGGTGTATTTTTTAAATCCGTTGTGCGATAACTTGAACGGAGTGGTCTACACCAGGGGCATCTCCTTAGATTATGTGCGTGAATGCATTGATGTGTGTACTTAATTTTTTTTTTTTTTTTTTACCTGTTGAAGTATTGTGTAGTTTTTTAAATGGTTATAGCCCTGATGTGGCTGTACGCAGTCAGCTGGGCTTTAAACAACAATAACAATAATTTCCACTGATGCCACAGATGCCATATGATGGATATGATCCAGAATAATCATGGCATATACTGTAGACCTGCACTTAAGCCTTACACACATAGACACCCACCCCCAGATAACAGTACACGGCTATCATCCAGTCTTTAATATTGTTTATCATTTCCATCATCCTAATTCCTCCAGCTTGTTTTCCACCTCCAGCCAAACAAAAAACAACCTCATACCACCAAAAAAAAATAATTTATACTCTGCCACCACATTCTTCCTCTCTCTCCCTTCAAATCTGTCTTTTCTATTTGTTAAAAATTCTTTTTCACTGATATTTAGCATGCCACATTCCTCCTTACTCTCCCTTCAGCTGTATTTTTTCCATTCCTTAAAATTTCATTTTTGATTCAGGAAATGCCCAGACACTTTCTATTTCATGATGTAGGAGTTTGCACAATGTTACCTTAGAGACAGTATAATGGATAACAACAACAACAACAACAATAATAATAATAATAATAATATAATAATAATAATGACTATTCATAAAGTCATAAGCACTTCACAAAAACATAAGTGACAGAAGCAGATATGCTTAAAGCAAAAACATGTCAGCCCCTACCTCTATGATGAAACAGGACAAATATATGTTCAGAGTAGAAACACTCCTTCACAGAGGCTGAAGTGAATCTTGGGGAAGTGCAGAGATAAAGCTTAGTAGAGCCTTGTGACAGATAGAGAGGTGACCTGGGAACAAACAAACAATAAAGGCACAATAATTTGATAAACTCCACATAAACGTTCACTGTATGCCATGTTTCAGACCAGGAGGCATGAAGTTCGAGAAAGCGAAGGAATGGCGTGTGCCTGTGGTCAACGTGCAGTGGTTGTCTGACCTTGTGTTGGGACACATGGACGCTTTGCGGCTGCCTGTCCAGATGAGGTACCTTCAGGTTGGTCATGCCCGTGACTTCAACGCCGACCTCATCAAAGTGTGGCAGTGGATGAGTGAGTGATTTCCCTTGCTATATCTTTTGTGTTTTGAGGATTGATCTTTCCTGTTATTGTAGTAGATGGTTTTCTTTCCTATGTCATTGTTGTTCTTGCTCTTATGTCGAGGACTGAGTTAAAAGAAAAATCTATTGTCAGAGACTTCCACTAGAAGAGACTGAAATTCTTATTGAAATGATCTGGCAGAATTTCAGAGTGTGCCTTTCATTTCTCCTGTGCCAAGATGGTCATCATCTCACTCTTGCTGCTTTGCCTCTGTTGTCAGAGTTCAGTCATGCCTGTCATGATTCAGAATATTCTGGATACCCACTAGGAAACTCCAGTTGATGATAATGGACTCTTGTTGCAGAGCCAAACTGTCTTTCCTGAATCCATCCCCTTTGGCATCTTCATTTCAAGAGGAAAATCAGAGTAATGTAGCAGACATTATCAGATTATGTAGAGTTGTCTAACCACTCGACTGCTGCAAATGTAAAAAAATACAAAGCTGACAAATCCTTCTGAGACGCATAGAAATGTAGAATTAATGGGGGTAGTTTGTCATATCTTTCAGTGTAATATAAATGGAATAGAAGCACTGACTGATATTATCAGTCTCAGAAAAGGTTCATAAAAATGATTGGCTTCCCTTACATGATTCAGTGACCTATTCAAATCTCACCGGACTGGGGTTTTTTTTCTGAGAATTGAAACTGGTTATCACCAAAATGGTATGCCAGGATTGTGTGGCAGTCGTGCACATCTTTGATCTTCGAAAACATATGAGGTGATTAAAAAAAAATTTGAATGATTGTGCAATGAAGACAGTTCTGACAAAAAAGAGTTTGAAAGTGTCGGTAATTTACTCACTGTTGGTGTGAAATGTGCTTTGCACTGAGCGGACACCTCAAGTACTGAACTCATGAACATGTAATGAAGAGTTTGTGGCCACAGGTGATTCTGAAACCAGCCAACACCTTCAAAGTGATGAAACACACAGTCCTGATAATGTAAAATCACATAACGTCTTCTAGGGAGAAATATTACTTGCAATAAGGGGAGGAATAGGATGATGATTGGGATGTGGCAGTAGCAGACGATGTGACTGAGTCAAGCTATTTCATGCACAAGTAGGCAGTTCCTCCCTTTAGCATGTCAGCAGTCAATAATCTGTCAGCAGATGGTCATTCGCACACTTGCAGATTTTTGTGTCCTTTTTTTTCGTTTTTTGTTTCTGTGATGATTTGTTGTGTGGGAATTTTCACAAAATATTATAAGTATATAATAATTTAAAGAAATGACTAAAATCATCTGAAAGTACAACTTGTTATGCCTAATGCATCATTCTGTATAATTTCATGCTAATTCCCACAAATACAAAAGCTACAGTAGTTTTTTAGTGTACATAATGGTGCAATTTTTTTTCCTTGACATACAGAAAACTCCGAACGTACAACAGATTTGCCAGTCATGGGCTTATGTTCTGATCATTTACATTATGGTGGACTGGTTTTTTTGTTTTGTGGTTTTTAAATCATTTTGTAAACCTACTGATTTTTCTGTCTTGATGGAGGCAGACACAAGTAGATCACTCATAAGGAAGATTAGGAAAAGACAGGCAACATTTATAGGCCATTTTATGAGGAAGGGGGATTTGAAGCACCTAGTCACAACGGGAAAGCTGGAGGGAAAGAGAGCACCAGGTAGACCCAGGGAGAAAATGCTGGACGGACTTGCAGAGTGGCTGGGGACGGGGAGGGTGGGGGAGATGCTAGGGGCAACGAGAGATAGAGACAGATGGAGGTCCATGATCGCCAACGCCGTGTGGCAGGGCACCTGATGATGATGATGCGTGTATCATGTTGTCTTGCCTACACTGTGCAGACGGTATGATGCTGCACAGTTTGCCTACTTCATGTTTCATCTTTGGTGGGTGTGCTTGCAGGGTGTGTTCATGTTTCTATAAGCCAGCTACCGGTGACATGACTTCAGGATTGTTAACATGCATGTCTGATATTCTGTATGCATATACTGAAAGGAGGTTTAGGCATTGGATGGTCTGCAGATATATTGACTTAGGTGATTGAAAGAATCTCCACCCTTCACCCACCAGGCGGAGTTGTCTTGGCAGGACCTTCTGATTGGCATTTATCGCTTCAGGACCTTCCGATTGATGTTTACTTGCTTGACTGCTGCACCTGTCTGTTATGTATTAATGTCATTGGGGTAATTTGTTTGCCTTTATCTTCCATTAATTTTGTCCTCTATGCTCTCATTAGTTAATTTGTTTGCTTTTATCTTTCATTAATTTACTTACTTTTGTCCTCCATGCCCTCATTATTTGATTTGTTTGCTTTTATCTTTCATTAATTTATTTGCTTTTATCTACACCTTCATTAGGGTTAAAGACTCTGTTAAACATTGACGTTTGTGGTTAATCAGTGGGGTGGAGAAAGCCGCTGAAGGTGTCGAAGGAAGCGTTGCAGAAAGCCAGTCAGATGCCAAGGAAAACAGTGAAGACAGAGGCTGACACCACCACCAACACCTCTGAGTCTCCACCCAAGAAAGCAAAGTATGACTTGTGTGCTGTTGAGTGTGGTTGTATGTAAGAGTGGGTCTGACATTGTGCTGTTTCTTTGATTGTGTGGTGGTGGTCTTTGATTTAATGTCTATTTACTAAAGTGATTTTAGACACAAAAAAAGAAAAGAAAAAAGGGGGGGGGGGGGGTGGTGATAGAGGAGGAGCGAAGAGAATATTTGAAAATTGTCAATTTTGAACTTGAGAAAAGATGATCCAGAAAACAACTGTTTTGAAGAGGGGAAGGTAAAACTAACAAATAATGTTGCCATAATTAACGATTTAAACAAACAAACTAACAAACAAAATTAATAAATATCTGGAAGAAATGAAGAAAAAAATAAAACTAATAATTGACTAACCATAACAGTGAACAAGTGAAATAACATTTTAAAGGTAATTCGCTATAGGACTTTTTGACAGGCTAACAAAAAATGTATACACAGTAACAATGATGAGGCAAATATATCAGAAACTGTACTCATAGATAGTGTTGGAATATGTCGTTTTACCTTAACGCAAGAAAGAATATGACTATGTGTTATCTTCTTTCCACACAGACACACTATGTTCTTGGTGTATTTTGTTTTGAATGCATCAAGTTTCCATCTATACATAAGGGATTGTATAATTCTGCTGGCATGAAGCTGTTTAAGTATTTTGCTAACTTCAAAGTTCATGTGACATTTATCATACTTTTTCTGTTTTAATTGGAACTGCTTCCAGACGTAGTTGTCTACTAAAGTGTAATTGTCGTGCAACGAGAGAGAAAGCTGGATATTGTTTGAATCTGGTGAGTTATTAGCTCCCCGTTTGGCAGCCCTGTCAACTTTATCATTATAACGAAAAGAACTATGAGAAGGTATCCAGCAGAAAGTAATATCAGTGCCTCTTAAAGATAAATTATGAATTAAGTGACTAATTTCCAGAATCATTTCTGATCTTGTTTGTAATTTTGATAATTCAAGAGCCTGAAGTACTGATTTTGAATCAACGCAAAAAAGTATTTGAAAAATTGTCCCAGGAACACTTATCATAAAGTTTAAAGCCATTAATATTGCAAAGAGTTCAGCTGTAAAGACAGATTTATCAAGTCCTATGTAGAAAGATTTTTCAATTTTGAGAGCAGGTATTAAAAACGCTGAGCCTGCTTTTCTTTCAATTACTGATCCATCAGTGTAAATTTTCAAATGATCGGAATATAAGTCGTCTGTATGACATTTAACCTGACTTGCCAGTAAGTTTATATTGTCTCCTTTTTTTAAATTAGTGTGGTGTACGTCAAATTGTGCTCTTTGGAGTTCCCAACTGGGTACTGGCGAAAAAGAAGGTCTTATAGATACAGGATCTACGTGTAGATCAATTCCTGAGCCTTTCATGACGTCAGATGTGTATGTTGCAAGAGTGACCTGTGAAGATATTGATTTAGCTCTTTTTGGAAAGTCGGTATCTGATCTCAGTTTAATTTCTGTTTCGGAGATGTTTTCTACGGTGGTGTGTCTTAACAAAAATTTAGTAGAAGCAACTTTCCTTTGCTCATCAAGTGGCAACAGTTTGATTTCATTATATGTGCGAAGATTGTGTGTGTATGTGTGTGAATGCTTGGAGGGTGGAATTTCTTTGGTTGTGTGTATGTGTGTGAATGCAGGGAGGGTGGGGGGTATGGTTCAAAACCAACACTGAACCAACTTTCAAATCACCTTCAAAGAAAGCAAAGTATGGTTCATGATGGTATGAGTATAGTTGTGTGTGATGCTGAAACTGATATGTGTGTGTGTGTTTGTGTGTGTGTGTGTGTGTGTGCGCGCGCTTGTGTGTGAGCGTGTGCGTGAGCGCGCATGCGTGTGTGTGTGAGTGCATGTGTGTTTTGTCGAAAGCGGATTGTACACACGGGAAATTACAGTTGGCCACAGTTCCATCGCTGTTTTCCCCTAAATACTCATACTTCATTGATATGCCACTAGAAAGGAACTTTCTGGCCCTTTTCAGTGATAACACTAACTGGATACCACCCAAAATTGCCAGGTCATTACTGGCAGATTTGGGTTGAGTGCATATGGAACTGCCTGAGTGCAGTGAGTCCATCTTGAACAAATTCAAATTCAGTTTGGACCTATGTGAAAAGTGAAACTATCTTGTTGATGCGTAATGTGCAGTGTTGGTGTTGATATGTAATATGTTAGTGTTGATGTATAATGTGTTGTGTTGGTGTTAATACGCATTGTGTTGCATTGATATCTCTCTCGCTACAAGCGTCAGGATTTCCCGATCATGTCTCAACAATGCTTGTCTACAAGCGTTGGAAAAATCCGACTTGAGTTTTGAAAATTCGTGGGGCTTTCAGTATTTCCGTTACCGAAATTAATAGCCAGTAATAGATTCTTTGGTCATTGTTAGCCTTGTTTCAGGCCGTTAGGTCACTGTACTACGCAGTTGGTGTGTAGACCGTGCAAAGTTCATAACCCACTATCTCTGCCGCGAAGCAGACGACAGAAAAGCAAATGGCTGAACAGTACTGAACAACTCGGCGCTGTTCAATACGATCTCTTCCTTCAGTGCGTGTGGAGTGTGTGCATGTTGGATTTTATGAAATTTCATTCAAAATGTGATTGTAGGAATTGATGTATTGACCTGACTGTATTTTGTAAGACATTTTTCACCTCAAAATTTCTCTAATTTTACTTGTACCGATACTCAGCAGCCATGAGGCTTAGACAGTTGAAATTTATGCATGTTGTGTACCAGTCTTTCAGTATATGACCCACCAAAACTCTGTGATTTCATTTATTTGTATGAGAATATTTCTCATGACCTGTACAAATGGTACGTATCAGGGGAACGGCAAGGGGCATAATCATACATAGCGAGTGAGTTAACATGTAATGTGTAGACTTGGTGTTAATACATAATGTGCAGCGTTGTGTTTGAGTTGAAACATAATGTGCAGTGTTGTGTTTGAGTTGATACGTAATGTGCAGTGTTTTTGTGATGTTACAGGTCTGACGATGACAGTCCTCTTCCAGTAGACAACTCTGTCCCTCGTATCATCTTCACCGGATACCCTCGCTCTGTTGTTAAATCTCTCACAGAGGTATGTACATCACATGATGTCTGTCTGTGTGTCTGTTGTTCGTAATGGTCAAGTGGGTAGTGGAGTGTGTGATCAAATAGTCAAGCAGTTTCAGTTCTCCTTGCTTCTATGAAAAAAATCTGAGCATGCCTAGGGCACAGTGAATCCAAGTCAGTTTGGAGAACAGCAGTATAGAAGATGATTTATAAAGGTAATAATATGTATATTATGTATGGGTGTTGCAGATGGCAGAAAAAGATTTATAATAATACTGTGTGTATCGTTTGTGGGTATTGCAGATGGCAGAAAAAGATTTATAATGGTAATGCTATGTGTATTATTTGTGGGTGTTGCAGGTAGCAGAAAAAGATTTATAATGATTAGTACTATGTGTATTATTTGTGGGTGTTGCAGACAACAGAAAAAGATTTCTGATGATAATAATATACATACTGTTTGTTGGTGTTGCAGATAGCAGAAAAAGACTTATACTAATACTGTGCATTATTTGTTGGTGTTGCAGATAACAGAAAAAGAGTTATACTAATACTATGTGTATTATGGGTGTTGCAGGCAGCAGAGAAGCTTGGGGCATATGTGACGGACAACCCCCAGAACTGTACGCACCTTGTGGCGGAAAAGTTGACGCGCACGATCAAGTTTTTCCACGCCATTAACGTGGCCAACCATATTGTCACCAAGAAGTGGTTAGATGAGTCGGCCAAAAAGGCAGGTTTCTGGGTAAGTGAGCACAGCATCCCCTTCATCAGTGGAAGATTGATTCCTTTCCATGGCAGTTAACTTTTAACTATCTCCTGCAGACACAAAAAGATCATTAATAAAGAAGATTAGGTAAAGACAAGTAACATTTACAGGACAGTTTATGAGGATAAAGAAATTAGAGCATCTGGTAACAACAGGAAAGCTGTAGGGAAAGAGAGCACCAGGTAGACCGAGGGAGAAGATATTAGACTTGCAGGGTGGCTGAGGACAGAGAGGTTGGGTAATGTACTTGCTGCGACAAGGGACAGATTCGTATGGAGGGTCATGATCGCCAATGTCATGCGGCAGGGCGCATGATGATGATGATCCGTTTAACTCCTTCACATAGTTTCCTACTAGAAGTTGGTGGGCAGATGAAGTAGTGAAAGTTTTGTTTTGTGGTTTTGGTGTTGTTTTTGCATTAAAAAGAAATTGTTTTTATCATTCTGATTTTATTAAAATATTTTTTTAATCTTGGCATTCTGATTTTTCTTACATGCATGTATGCGTGTCACATTGTCCACACTGTGCAGGCAGTATTTTGCTGCGTGTTTGGCATGCTCCATTTTCTTTGGTTGTTTCATGTTTCCATAATCCACTTGACATCCCCATGGACCTTCAAAACACCCCATATCCATTTTGATCTTGGTTTCTTATGTAAATGCCCCACCAGTTCATCGGCAAGTCTTTTCATGCAGAACTCTGTCACAAAATATACACAGGTGGATCAAAGTCTGATGAAGATGCTGCTGTTGCCTTCTATTCTGCTGCTCCTAATTGACCATTTTCAAAACACGTTCCCTTTGATAGTTCCATCTGTACCACCGATATGACTGGTTCAGTTTTGAAAATGTGAACAGACTATATTCAGTTCATGATTGAAAGTGCTATGTAAAGGTCCATTATTATTAATGATTATTGTAAAGGTCTGTTCAGATTCTCCTTCCATTCTGGAGGCAGTTGTTGGCTGTAACTTCAGCCACCGAGAGCTTGTGAAATTCTTCAAACTCTTTTCCTCTGTTACAGCTTATGGTTACACCGTTGTTTTTGCATGTGTTCCAGATCACATTGGTATTCGAGGCAGTGAAATAGCTGACTGCCTTGCCAAGATGGCCATAATGGAAATGATGTCTAAATCCTTTAATCTTTACACAGATCTGAAACCCAAACTACAAACTTTTGAGGAAGAACTCTGGTTAAAACATTGGAACAACTAAACAAGATAACAGACTTTTCTAAATCCACCTCAGTCTTATACAGTTTTGTCCCATTTGTCATTAGGAATTGCAGGAAAAGGTGTTATGCAGATTTCATACTGTTCACACATTCTCCACTCACTCTGTGTACAAAAATACTTCCTGTTTTTTTGATGAAAGCATTAAGCTGTCATTGAAGTGGACTGTCACGGCTGCATTTTCCCAGCCATTCTGCCACCCTTTAGTTGCGAGCCGGCGTCGCCTGCGTGTGCTGTTTTTAGCCAGGCAGGGTCGACCAAAGTCAGTCAGTGTAGCGCGTCTTTGTGCTCCTGCACTAGTGATAAAGGGATGGGTGAAAAGGGTGTGGGGAGTGGAAGGGAAGGGGCACGCTATTAATAGCCGGCAGAAAGTGGCCAACTAAAGTATCTTGGATTTGTGCGCCGTGCTGTGTGTGTGGATATATATGCAGATTTTTGTCATTGAAATGGATTGTGTGTTTGTGTGTGTGTGTATGGTGGGGGGGGGGGGGGGGGAGGGGGAGATTTGAATGCAAATTTTTAATTGTCGTTAAAATGGATTGTGTATATAGAGGTGTATGCAAATTTTAAAGTTGTTATTGAAGTAGACTGTGTGGATATATGTACAAATTTTTGCCTTTGAAGCGGATGTGAATGGAGATTTTTAGTTGTCACTGAAGTGGATTGTGTATGTAGAGATGTATGCAGATTTTTAAGTTGTCATTGAAATGGATTGTGAACGTAGATGTTCATGTGATGATTGTGCAGAGGAAAAGGATTTCGAGCTGAAGGATGAAGCGGGAGAGAGAGAGAGTCGGCTGTAACTTGCAGGAGAGTTTACGGAAAGCCAAGACATCGCCCATTTTTCCAGGTAAACTCTTTGTTTTTAGTCTGTTCAGTTCAGTTCATATTGCTTACAGCCCAGCCGACTACTAGAGCCATATCATGGCTAAGATCACGTGAAAAAACCCCAAAAAACTACAACCTTTTTTTTTTAGTCTGAATATTCTATCGATTGGCCATGAAGTTGAACATGATACTCAAGGATTAGCATTACTTACTACACATTATCCCTTTGGTTTTAGGACAGCAACAAAGGTTCTACTCTCATGTCTGTTCTGGAGCAGCCCCTGTGTAATAGTACCTCAAGTGTTTCAGAGCATTAACTGAATGACTCTGTGCCGCTTCGGAGGAAGCGGCCGTCTGTGACGTCATAAACCACGTGCCGCTTCTAGGGAAGTGGCGGACGTAATTAATTTTTCACTGTGTGAAGCGGCCTTGCTATTCAAGGGAATTCAACCAGTCATCAAGTTGAAACTTTCGACTACACAGTTCCTTCCCTTAGACTGTAGAACTTTGTCTTTATTGCAAATAGAAGGGGCTCAGAATTTTTGTAAAACTGCTAAAAATACTGCGTCACAGGAAATTTCTGGGGTTCATTTAGCCACTCCTTCATTGAATTAAGGTCTCCTATTGTTTATTACCAAGGGTTCTTACGTCTTCCCACTGATGTCCAGTAAAGGGCAGTTGGGTTAATGTTATCCTGCTGTACTGGGATGATGTGCCCAAATCCATCTCTGTCATCATTTTATGGTAATGGTGTCTGTACTCTTTGATCGCTTTGGGAAAGTTGTTGGTTGGAGATAATGCTGGGCTAGAAAATTCATATGATGCTTTGGAGGTTTTATTAGTGTGGAAGGTTGATAGCTTGGGAAGATTGCTTTGTGTCGTCCTCCTGCATGTATAAACAGTTGTTA
The DNA here is from genome assembly GCA_030674185.1 of Monoplex corrugatus. Taxonomy (NCBI): domain Eukaryota; kingdom Metazoa; phylum Mollusca; class Gastropoda; order Littorinimorpha; family Ranellidae; genus Monoplex; species Monoplex corrugatus. Next base: position 11,665,200 of record JAPXFY010000024.1, read on the forward strand.
TTATTAGTGTTAACTCACTCCCCACGGGGCGATTTTTCCTATGCTTTCTTCTGTATACTGGCCATTTGTATTGGTTAGTAAAAAATTCATTAAAAAAAAAGTACTCCACACAAATATATAAAAATTTAAGGGTTTATTGTTAACATGTTGGTGCACTATAGTGCAAAGTTTCAAGTGTTTCTTGTGAAAAATGTCTGATTTAGATGGGGGGTATAAATGACCCTTTTTCTGGTATAAAAATCATGCAGACCGCAGGAATGTCACTCCACATAATGATGACTAGGCTGGTCCAGAGAATGTTTTTGTTCACACAAATACAACACAAACCATGAAAAAACATGTACTTACACAGTTTTCACACCACTGACAAGTAAACAGGCCAAGGAATACACATATGTACTTACGTAAGTTGACCCCACACAGAAAAAAATATCCAGAGAAACCTAACACTTACTAACACAAGAGTTATTCAGTTTGTCAATAGTCTGTATAGTTTTTTATTGTGTGGTACACCTGAAAACAGGAAATATCCTTCCCCCAGGCTGGCTTGTCCACACAGAGTGCTTTCCCACACTTTTCACAGCAGTTTGGTGTCTGGCGTCGCTTCGCAACATCAGGTTGGCGTGCAGCCCGCGCAGTGCACACAAAACAATCCCTGAATTTGGTTCTGCCAGTTTGGTACTGGCCAATCCGACTGGGGTAATGTCCACCAGCCAGGCGGGTCTCCGGTGTAGGCATGGGAGGAGCAGGAGCATGTCGGGGTAGAACAGCAGGCGCAGCAGGAGGACCAGCAACAGGTGCAGCAGAAGGACCAGCAACAGGTGCAGCAGAAGGACCAGCAACAGGTGCAGCAGAAGGACCAGCAACAGGTGCAGTAGAAGGACCAGCAACTGGCACAGCAGCAGGAACAGGGACAGGAGCAGCTGCAGGAGTGCTGTGGTATCTCTCTGCAAGAGCATTGCCCACAGCCACCACAAACTTCTTGAGTGAAAACTTACGCTGCCCTCAATGCGGTGAAATTTGTTGTGTAAAATGTATGCCTGAATCAGGGACAGCGTAAACAAATGGAAGAAAAGTTTCTTCCACCACTTCATGGTCTTCCTGTTTAGAGGCATGTATGCCATCAGCTGGTCACTCTTATCCACACCTGCCATGTTCTGGATGTAGTCCTGGACTGCCACAGGCTTGTTTTTTCTCCCGCTGCGTGACACCACCTCTTTCATTTCTGTCGGGTCCATCTTTGTGGTGATCAGGTGGACTGGTTTCTTGTCCATCCACTTGAGGACACTGACTCCACCTACAACAGAAAGCAACATGTAAGCTGTCAGAGATAAAAATGTCTTATCTGATCATAGAGTTTTGATTTATGATATTTATTGATACATGAAATGACACCACACACATTGGTCCTCATCACAGCAGCTTTCAGCTAAATAATCTTGAAAATTCTGAAAATGCAAAGAAAATATTAGCAGTATCATGGTCTGTGAAGCACACTGACAGATTGAAAATGCTAAAACAGACAATACATAAACTTCAATTCAACATCAATTCAGCTGAGTCTACTACTACTATAATGCTCAGTGTCAGAATATTTCAAATGTTCACACACTGATTACACACAGAAACATACCAATGTGAGGGATAGACACCTGTTTATTTATTATTATAAATTGTATTGTATATGTATTCAGTTATACAACAACAAAAAACCAACAACAACAACAAACAACAAAAATGAGAATTTAGTTGTCGGCATCTTCAGTTGCAGTTCTGAAAAGAAAATGTAATAAAATATAATGAAATATAATATAATGTAATAAACATAATATGTAATAGAAATAAACTAAACTCATCAATAAAAAACATGATATATAATAAAAATAAAACAGACTAATCAATAAAAAGAGCACAATAAAATTGTATACACATACCTTGTCGGAATGCTCGAACTGTGCCGCGCTCGACAGGTGCTTGAATTTCATGTTTCGGCAGGCCGATGCGGTTGGAACGTACTGTACCCACGCAGTGTGTGTCCTTTTCCACCAGTTTGTCAGCCAGCTCAGGGCAGCAGTAGTAATTGTCAACATACATACTGCGCCCTTCATTCAGCAACGGTTCTGCCAGCCTCATGACCACATCCACCGGTTTTTACTGATTTGAGGGTCTGCTGCAAAGATCTCGAAGTCGTATACATAAGCTGAACTCGACTCGCACAGCTCATACAACTTCATGCCCCAGCGAACAGGCTTGTTCTTCATGTAGACACGAAAGCCTACCTTGCCCCTCCAAGGACACATAGCCTCATCTATGCACACATTTTCTCCAGGCACATAAAGTTCCCTGAACTTGCGGCGGAGATGGCTGTAGACAGGCTGGATCTTCTGCAGTGGGTTGTGGCCTGGTCTGCCCCTAGGAATGAAGTCTGCATTGTTGCTAACATGCAACATGGCCAAGATGAGCTGGAACTTGTCCCGGCTCATTATAGCTTTTGCAAATGAAGTTTGCAGAATTGGGTTCATAGACCAATAGTCTGACACTTCAGGCTTATGTAGCAGTCCCATGTGCACCAAGATGGAAAAAAACCCAATCAAATCTCTCTGTGTAATGTTTTTCCACTGGTGAAAAATACTTCTAGGAGATAACACACCTCTGGTAGCAAGATTTTCTTGGGCATAGCGATTGGTCTCTGTAACGATATGACCTAAAAACTCGTTGTCAAAAATCTGATCAAAGAAATCGAGAGGGGCGTGGCCTGCCATGTTTTCCAAACGAAGTCCCTCTGTGTTCTGGCCAGAGTAGTCAGGAATACACGGAAACATGAAAAAATCTTGGTGCCATTCCTTCCTCAACAATTCTAGAACCTCCTCTCCAGTCACTTGTCTGCCGTCAACCCGTATAGCTTCGTCACTTGAGCTACTACTAGCCTCACCACCCCCCTCCTCCTCTTCTTCTGCACCGGCCTCAAAACTACTGTCAGACTCACCAGTCTCAGACTGTTCAGCGATAAAATCACTCTCACTGTCTTCCTCATCCTCTTCTACGTCTGATCCAGGAGTTTGTAACATTTCAATTACTTCTCGAGTCGTGAAACGTCGATGTCTCTGCTGTCTCTCCTCACGCGTTGAACTTGCAGACGCCATTGTTGTTATGAAAAACGACACCGACCAAGTGGGTACGAAATCAAACTTCGCTTTGTCATTCTATAGCAGACAAACTGATACTGGTTTGGGATCTGGCAGACGATTGGTTAAGCTTGAGAGCCATCACTCTATTTTTGTACAAAAGTTGACGTCATTGTTCTAAAAAAATCCGAAAGTCGGAAACTGCGATCGCAGTGGTTCGTGTGGAAGTGGTGTGTACGAGACCACTGCGATCGCAGTGGTTCGCGGGGAGTGAGTTAACTTATATACTGTTGGTCTTCCACCAGTTCTGGGTAAACGTTTGGTGTTTGTAATTTGGCATCTTCTTTACAGTGTACGGGAAAGTGAATAGCAGCTGCTGTTGTTGTAAACAAGGAAATTTTACACACATTGTCATATTTTTGCATTGAGATTAATGATTTTACTTCCTTGCCCACTTGATTACTTAAAATATTGATTTTTTTATATAACTGTATATATATATATGTCTATATAATCTGTCTATGTATGTATCTGTATGTATGTATATATATATATATGTGTATATCTTGATCTATGTCTATGTATGTGTGTATGTGCGCATGTGTGTGTGTGTGTGTGTGACAATGGAATGATTAAGAGATATTTATGCTGCTCTTTTTTTGTGTGAGCAAACTGCCATACTTCATTGACACTCAGTTGTCTTTGCTTTTTTTTTATTTTTTAAATTTTTTTATAAATGTATGATTTTTCTTGGATATGTATATGTATGCTGTTTTGCCCCAAACGGTGCAGGCAGTGTATTACTGCACAGTCTGCATACTCTATCTTCAGTGGGTGTGCATGCTGGGTGTTTTCATGTTTCCATAAGGCGCTGGATATTGACATGACTTACAGGATCTTTAACTTTCATATTTGATTTTCTGTGTGCACACACACGCACGCACACACACACACACACACACACACACACACACACACACACACACACACACACACACACACACACACACACACACGCCACGCCACGCCATGCCACACCACACCACACACACACTTGCTCACACTTACACACACAGACACACACACACACACAGACACACACACACACACACGCACACACACACACACACACACACACACACAGAAAGACACACACACACATACACACACACACACAAAAAGACATACACACAGACACACACACACACACCACACCATTCCACATACACACCACATCACATCACACCACACCACACCACACCACACACACACACACATACACACACACACACCCCACACCACACACACACAAGTTCAATACCACACCACACCACATCACACCACACACACACACACACACACACCACACCACACCACACCACACCACACTACACCACACCACTCCCCACAACACTCACACACACACACACACACACACACACACACACACACACACACCCCACTCCACACGCACACACAAGTTCAATACACACGCACACACCACACCCACACACCACACACACACTCACACACCACACCACAGTGCACACACACACACACACACACACACACACACACACACACACACACACACACACACACACACACACACACACACACACACACACACACACACACACACACACACACACACACATTGGCCTAGGAGCTCAGAAGAATCTCCAGGCATTACCCACCAGGCAGAAGGAACCCTGGCAGGATCGAATATAGACTTCACGGTTGGAAGTCTGACATCTTAACCATTTGACTACCATACCCTGTATTTCTCTGATTATTCATGGAGTGTTCTGTTATTGAATTGTACATTGGCTTATATTTCTCCCAGCATAAAAACATGTTGCTTTATTTAGGGCCTGGTGTTCTACATCACCCCTGGAGTTGTTCCCCCTGTGGAGGAGCTGAAGAAGGTGATAGAAAGTGCAGGGGGCGCTGTGTTGAAACGACGTCCATCAGCAAAAACCACCAGCAAAATGAGAGACGAGAAGGTGAGAGATTTTAAATGAAGCGTAGGTTTCTTTTATCTAGATGTTGGATTGAGCATCTCCAAATTAAATGTTGATTGTCAGTATTGAAGAAAGCAAGCACTGCAGGAATAACTTAAAAAAACAAAAACAAAAAAAAAACAACAGCCATAACAAAACTTAATGCTAGTTTCATAGCCTGGGGGAGAAAAAACAAACCCTACGCCTGTTCATGGGGAGAGTGAGGTGGTGATGACCTCATGATTGTCAGACCAGTTTTTATGATGCCAGGTCCTAGTGTTCTCCCTCCTGCTGTGTCTAGCTGGCTGTCTTCATCAGTAGAGCCATGGAGTCAAGATCTGAGGTCTCAAGTTCAATTCCAGCCGGGAACTGAAGTACTGGCCTGTTAGCTGCCCATCTGAATGTTGCAGTCATTCTGGTGATGTCAGCTTAATGCATCAGTGCAACATTTTCCGTTTGACGACAGTATCCGTTTTTTCAAAAGAGTCAGAAACAGAAAATCCGTTTTTTTATAAAAGCTTCAACGTCTGGGGGGCAGCCCTTAGACTCCTTTCAGTTTTTTTACTTTTTTCTAAGTTGCGCCTTTGTTAATGTTTCACATTACTTAAGTCTCTTTCGTCCTTTGCTGGCACTTAGGGTTTTGCACAGGCTCAAGGAGTCAGGCAGTTACTGGTAGATCTGGATGGAAGACATGTGGGAATTGTCTCGGTATGATGAACACCTGCTGAACAGTTCCAAACTGTAAAGCATGATCAGGATAGATCATGTACTGCTTCACAGCTGGGCGTTCTAAAGATTATGCACACAGTTTTATGAACTGAGTTCCAGTCTGTGCAATCAGGTCAGAAGGCGACAGGCGTGAAAGTCAAGCGGGAAAGATGGCAGACTTCCAGTTGGGAGGTGTGGGTTCAATCCTGTATTGGAACCTCCTGCATGGTGCTTGAAGAGTGAAGTTATTCCTGATCTGCCAGTCAACGTGTGTGCAAACCTGCCAGTGTCTAAACCTGGGTGTGTATCATCATCATCAAGTGCCCTGCCGCTTGATGTTGGCGATCACAACAGGAAAGGTGGAGGGAAAGAGAGCACCAGGTAGACCCAGGGAAAAAATATTGGACCGACTTGCAGAGTGGATGAGGACAGAGAGGAAGATGTGCTTGCGGCAACAAGGGATAGATGCATACGGAAGGCCATGATCACCGATGCCATGTGGCAGGGCACTTGATGATGATTATGATGATGTTCAGGAATACAGCTTTATCCATCACATGGTGTTTATGGTGTCGATGCGTATGGAATTCATTCTGAGCGCGGAGACACTGTCTTGAGAAACTGAAACTCTGAGAAAAACTTATCCTCCCAAAACACATGATTATATTCTTAGTTCTGAAGTTCATAAATTCTTGTCAGATTGTGTATGGAGAAGAAATGTACTGTTCTCATTCTTGTCTTTTTTTTTCATTTCTGTTTTTCGTTTCACCTGCAGTCAGTCTTTTATTTTCTCATGTGTATGGAAAGATTTCCTGTGTATGGAAATAACAGGGTCTGAAAACAGACATTAAGATTGATTTTTCTGTGTATCTGTCTCTGATTTAAACAACAGAGTTCTTTCTTCCAAAAACTGTATATTATGGTTTTGTTTGCATACTGTGTCTCTTTGTGTGTGTCACAGGGGAGGTCAACCTTCATTGTTATCAGCTGTCCCAATGACCTTCACCTCTGTCGAGACCTGAAGGCACAGAAGATTGGTGAGGCACACCTGTTGCATGTTTTGTTTGGTTGGTTGGTTTGTTGGATGGTTGGTTGGTTGATTTGTTTGTTGGATGCGTATGGTGGTGTGGGGGGGGGGGGGTGTTTAGTGTTGTTGATGTGTGTTTTTTGGGGAGGAAGGCATAGCCTGATCTTTGACAGATCTCCTGAAAATGGAATATTACTGCCTATAGCAGGGTAGAAGAGAAAAAAAAAGGAATGGCCACATTTGGTTGGGAGGGTGGAGGATTGATTGATGGAATGCAGCAGCAGACGGGATCCTCCCTCTGTTTCTTGGTGTGGGGTACAAGAACAAGCAATTCAGACAGATGCAAGTTGGTCCAGTCTTCGATGTTTGGCACTCAGCACTTCCTCTGTTGCATTCCACCATATCCTTCTTCCATGACATCCTAAAGTAAAGAGCAGTCTTGGACAGTGTGACATGGTTCATGACGTGACCAGACCAAGTAAACTGGGACCATCTCCACATTTTTATTTATGGGAGAGAGTACAGGGATCCCAGTTTACCGATTTTTCTTGGAAATCCGAGAAAATCTACAGGCTGCTTCTGAGGGGGGAAAAAGTGCTTTCTGAGAAAATAAGAAAAATTTGACTGATAATTTTTTCTTCTTCTGTGAAACAGTTGGCTATTTGTCAGTCTGTTGATGTCTTGTAGCAGACAATGAAACTTCAGGAAGGGGGATAAATTTGTTATCATTTTCCACTGAAGTCACTTCCGGTGGGGTTTTTTTGTCAGACGCGGCTTATTTTCAGAACCAGTTGTAAAACGTTTGAAGAGTGTGACCATGTCTCGAGCTGATATTCTGGAGAGAGGGTCTGCCACAGCAAAAACGTTTGACAAAGACTGCAAAAAATAAGTGGTTTGGGAGTGGATTTCATGAAAGATTGATGTCATGGAAATGAACACATGGCATAGCCTACTGTGTCTTGTGCTGCTGTGAAGTCAGTTAAAATAAATATAATTGAGCAGGTATCCACAAACTTTCAGACCATTTCAAGTCAAAGAAGCACCAGATGAGGCAGAAAACTGCTAAGAACCTTGAAGCTGTTCAGTCTAGGTTGTTGTTTAATGTATGTTGGAGCATACATTAGAAAAATACTCACAAATTATTTTTCTTGAAATCTGACACCAGTGTGTATAATTATTTGCTTCAGTACCAAGGATCGTAAACAAGCCTAAAGTTGTGCCAGATAGTGTCAGATTGCACTGTTTTGTATCAATAATCTAGATTTTCAGAGATTTTGTTATTGCACTATTTTGCATCTGTATTCTAGATTTTCAGTGATTTTTTTCATGTGGCAGTGGTAGGCCTTGAGTGGGAGCATAGGTTTAATCCTCAGGCAGGCCAAAAGTTGTTTTTATAGCAGGTTGGCAGGCTTAGTGGACAGGAACCTTGTACTCGAGATTTGATGTCTTCAAGTTCAGTTTCAGCCCATGACATAAAAACTGGCTTGTGCGCAGCTCGTCTTAATGCTCCAGTCATTCTGGTGGCATCAGCTTTGTATCGTAGGTTCCCCCTCGCATCCCTCCCATTCCAAAACCTTGCCAGTGCTTAGGGTTTTGCACAGGGTTAAAAGTCTGGCTCATCATCACTAGCAGCTTTGAATGGGCAGCGTATGGAAGAGTGAGTGTGATGAACCTGTCTTGAATTTACATAGAAACAGTTTTTGTGGGCACGTGAATTGATACCTGATTTTGTGATGAATTGGCTAGATCCTTATTACAGTCAGTGCTTAGAATTGTCCATCTTTCCACTTCTCACCAGATTTTTTTTTTAAAGGAACAATACACTTACGGAGATTACCTTTGTGCTCACCTTCCCCCCCTTTCTCCCCACCCCCATTTTTTATGCCATCTTAATGGTCACAGAAGCTGGCACAGATTTTACAATGTGATGATGATTATAATCATGATGCTCTGGAGTTCCATCTAGGATTGAGACTGTGTGACAGGGCTGTACTCTACACTTACTATCATAATATATACTGGCATCAACCAGGCCTGAGAGATATAGACACCTGTGGTGCTGGTTAGAAGATTTGAGTAACACCCTCAGTGATGCATCTGTAAAGTGGATGAGACTGCATGGTCCCAGTCTTCCCAATGAGCCCATAGCATGCCCAACTCTAGGTAGGAGTCGGTTAGAGCCGAAAAATCCCACTGATAGGGATTCAAACCCACAACCTTCCAGTCAGTAGTCCATTGCGTTAACCACTACACCACAGCAACTGGTTCTTACCATGTCTTCCTCAGGATGTTGGCTGTGAGTGGTATCTGTCTCATCTGTGAGTTCCAGTCCATGTTTCGTGAGGAAGTTGTGTGAGGTTGAAATGTTGACGGCTGTACCAGCAAGTGGTATGGATCATGCCATCTCATCTTTTTCGTGTGTATTTTTTATTCATTTGTTTATTTCGTTTTATTTTGCAGATGTGTACAGTGCAGAGATGGCATTGACTGGAGTGTTGCGCCAGGAACTGGACTGGAAGATGTATCGTCTGGATTACCAGCTCTATGCCATGTAGATCTTCCGTTCATGTGTACAGACACACACACACATGCACACACACACACACACGCACACATAAAAGATCATCGTCATCAACATCAACGTGGTTGTCTGGCGATTTAACAGTGGCATTAGTGACACAAGATGTGGACACAGCCTGAACTTGGATTCACTCTGTTGTACGTATGAAGGGTATGCTGCAGTTGTGCCTGGATTTGAAGCTGATGGATCGGGAGTGAAAGGGTTAGGGTTCACCATCTCCATTCAACCACCGCCATCATTTTCACTCTCCTCCATCTTGCCTGACGCCAAGCTCTTAAATTTGCGTTGTGTATGTGCATGGAAGTGAGAGTGTGACTTTAATGGTGTATATGTAGTGTGTATTGGGATGTGTGTGTGTGTGTGTGTGTGTGAAGTAGAGTTCATATGAAGTTTTATTAATAAGTGTTTGAGAGTATGGATGTGTGATTGATTACATATGCATGCACACTGAGGCATGAGTGTTTGAGTATGCTTACACAAGTTTTGCATGTTTTATGAAATGTGTTGGATTGTTTAAACTTTGAATTATTTTTTATGAAATTATCAAATATTTGAGACAATAGAAAAACCCGTTTGACAAACAAAATCGAGTACTTGAAACAGTATGAACAACGGTAAGAGGCATCAGTTTGTTTTAAATGTATTCCATTTTAATATAAAAGGAAGTTTTATATTCTTATGTGGAATAATGTGTATTGGTATGAAATGGAAGTATGAATCTGTAGATTAAAAAAGAACAGTTTGTTTTCTAAGATATGATAACCCCGAGAATGTGTGTCTGTTCCTGCTGTAATGAGAGCAGTGAGCTGTCTGCCACTCAAGGACTGTGTGGTTATGAGGCCATGATAATAAATGAGTCAGTATGAAAAATTAATATATAAATGTGATTCAGCAGGGGGAACTGGCTAAACTTGTAGCCGGTTAGTCATAGCCAAACATAGATGGAAAGGGTCAAAATTGGACCAGCTCAAATCTGTTCATATTTCGAGCCTTTAACATGTAATCTTTACTTTCCCAAAAGCTTTATTATAACATAAGTAAAAGTACCCTAGAAAGTAATTGTTAATGAAAAAAATGTTCTTTTCTCAATATGTTATGAACATGTTGCTTCCCTTTTCAAAAATACACTTTTTGAAGTTCAACTGTTTCTAAAAAGAAAACTATGTTAGATAAATTAATTCTGGGTTTGCCTGTTAATTCGTAAACCTTGACATTTTTTAAGATGAGTTAAAAACTCTTAATTGAAGAATTTGCACTTAACCCTTTGATTCCTGCACCCTGTCCACTAGCATCCTGCATTGTCAGCCATGTTAGCAAAGCAAAAACCTAACTCACTCACCCTATCCACCAGCTTCCTGTCGGAAGCTGGTGGATAGGGTGAGGGAGTCAAATGGTTAAGTTTTTGCACTTGGTGGATAGAGTGAGGGAGTCAAAGGGTTAAACCTGGTTTTCCTGTGGTGGGTTTTAAGTGTATACATACTGTATAAAAAGATTGAAAAAAAAAAAAAAAAGAATTCATTGACTGTTTCCCCCAGGACTTCAGCATTGGATGGAAAAGTTACACCCAGCGATGAATGGGTTAGGAAGATAAATACAGCAACAAGAGATGGGAATTGACCTCTTATTCCTGGCCCTGGAAAAAGTTGAGGTCTCTACCACCGCACTCCCCTACAAGGGGACAAGCTTTACTTGTCTTACCAATGTTCAAAATGATCCATGCTTTCAAATCTGCTACCACCTTCTGAATTCTTTTGTATTTAAAAAAAAAAGTTTTTTTTTCAAATGTTTTTCTCCACATCTGCTCATTACAATGGTTTGTGTGTACAGACTGTGACTGTTGGTCAGAAAAATGGCAGCAAGGGGCAGGTGAGAGAGGGCGAGAACTAACAGAGAGAGAATGGAAATATTGTAATTATAATAATGTTCCGAATATGCAACTTGTACAGTATGATGTGTGTTCATTCATGATTAATTCTTTGTGGACTAACACGTGTACAGATGTAGATATCAGCAGTTCCTTTACCACAGTTGGCAGAGTATCAGGGAGGCGAAGTTCTGGTCTTAATGTGAGACCCATTTTGTGCCGCATGTAATAATATAAGACCCAGTTTGGGCCACATGAAATAATATAAGACCCACTTTGGGCCACATGAAATAATGACCCTTTTTGGGCCATATGAAATAATACAAGACCCAAGTTGTGCCACATGAAATAATATAAGACCCAATTTGGGTCACATGAAATAATATGAAACCCACTTTTGGTCACATGTAATAATACAAGACCCGCTTTGGGTCACACAAAATATTATGACCCTTTTTGGGCTATATGAAATAATACAAGACCCAAGTTGTGCCACATGAAATAATTTAATACGCACTTTTGGCCACATGAAATAATATAAGACCCACTTTGGGTCACATGAAATAATATAAGACCCACTTTTGGCCACATGAAATAATATAAGACCCACTTTTGGCCACATGAAATAATATAAGACCCACTTTAGGCCACACAAGATTTTATAAGATCCACTGTGGGACACATGAAATATTAATATGAGACCCACTTTGGGCCATAGGAAATAATAGTGAGACCCACTTTGTCCACATGAAATAATATGACCCACTTTGGGTCACACGAAATATAAGATCCACTTTGGACCACACAAAATAGTTTAACTTACTGGAGTTTGTTGAAGAATACTTCTACTGACAATTGTGACAACTTGCTCAGCACCTTATCTTACATGAGCCCTAAGCACTTCACAAAAGGGTGAGTGACAATTAGCACAGAGGCAGACAATCATATGCACATTGAATATGTATCGATCCCTAATGCTGTAATGAAAGGGATATGACCACAAAATATATACAAAGGCAAAATAAGCTTAGAAATGTAAGCCCTCTAGTTTCTACATATCGGTCCCTATTTGTCTTCCCAAGAATACATATCAACCCTTCACATTGTTATGAAAGGGATAGAACTATAAAACATACAAAGTAAATGTAAAAGAGTCAGCCCTATACTTGCTAATATCAGTCCCCATGTCTTCCTTAACCCTTTGACATCCGCAGCCTGTCTACCAGCGTCCTGCATTGCTAACCATGCTAACAAAGCAAAAACTTAACCCTTTGACTCTCTCACCCTATCTACCAGCTTCCTGCAGGAAGCTGGTGGATAGGGTGAGAGAGTCAAAGGGTTAAGTTTTTGCAGTTGGCACATAGGGTGCAGGAGTCAAAGGGTTAAGATGATGATACTTTGTTTTTTTTCATAGAGAGGCTGAAACTTTGTCTCCTGGCATTCTGTCAACTTTAGTGAGAGAGTTAGTGTTATTATAAAATATGGCAAGTTTGAAAATGAGTCACCATTTTCAATTGTATATTGTCACATGTAGATTCTTGCTGAAGCATATATATATACTTGTCACACATACCTCCACCAGGGAGTATTAACCACATGTGTTCATTGGTGTTGGACTGTGTACTCATCATTTGGTGTGAGCTTCTATCTGAGAGGTTTTCGTGAACTTTGTGTGTGTGTGTTGCTTTGTTGTTGTTGTTGTCCTCATTTGAATCAGTGGCTGCCAGCACTCACATGGATCCATTGGATCTTGTTACATGGGCTTGTTAAATCTATCCTCCAGGGAACTCTGGAGGGAAGGGGGAAAAGGCAGGAAAAAAGATGGAAGTGACAGTCTGTTGATGCTGTTACAGCCTGCCTAACTCATCATTTCTCCACAGTAATATCACCTTATTTCTGTCCTTTCTAACCAAATGTGACCTTCCACCATGAAATCAGTCTTAACTTGCAGTCAGTCGAACAGCACTAGGAGCTGAAAAGGTGACTGAGGGTCTATCTGGGGTGTTTTGACTTTTTCTCAAAATTGATTTCTGTGGACTATAATATATCCCTCACAGAAATTTTTTTTCTTGAAAAAATATCATAAATCAATGTAAAATGGTATTTTAATGCACTGATCACAGCAGAAAGCACACAATTTCCTACCAAAAATACCCATTCTCTTGTCTCTTATAAAAAACCGTAACCTGTAGAGTACCCGCACATGTAATATACTGACGGAAAGCTCTTAGGTGCACCTTTCAGATAATGACAGCTAAAATTAGAAACAAACTGGGTCAAATCCACCAAATAGAGAAATGTAAGGAAAATGTGTAGGAGAGCACACAAAAACTTTAGAGGCCGTTTTCTCAAAATGGCCGTCATACAACTTAATGACTTTAAACATACAGAACTTCTACATTTTTTTTTAGTACAAGCTTTATTCAAGTACCGAAATAATCAGCAGAATGTACACTTTCCAGTGATATGTATATATCTCAAAATGCTAATTAAGACTGATTTCATGCGGGCGGGTCACAAATAGATCACAGTGTACATTTCACATAAAACCTGACTTTAATTACAGTACATTTCACATAAAACCTGGCTTTAATCACAGTGTACATTTCACATAAAACCTGACTTTAATCACAGTGTACATTTCACATAAAACCTGACTTTAATCACAGTGTACATTTCACATAAAACCATACATTAATTACAGTGTACATTTCACATAAAACCTGACTTTAATTACAGTATACATTTCACATAAAACCAGACATTAATTACAGTGTACATTTCACATAAAACCAGACATTAATTACAGTGTACATTTCACATAAAACCAGACATTAATTACAGTGTACATTTCACATAAAACCAGACATTAATCACAGTGTACATTTCACATAAAACCTGACTTTAATTACAGTGTACATTTCACATAAAACCAGACATTAATTACAGTGTACATTTCACATAAAACCAGACATTAATTACAGTGTACATTTCACATAAAACCTGACTTTAATCACAGTATACATTTCACATAAAACCAGACATTAATTAGGCCCTACAGTGTACATTTCACATAAAACCAGACAATTACAGTGTACATTTCACATAAAAACCAGACTTTAATCACAGTATACATTTCACATAAAACCAAGACATTAATTACAGTGTTACATTTCCATAACACTATAAAATTCCATCAGACATTAATTACAGTGTACATTTCACATAAAACCAGACATTAATTACAGTGTACATTTCACATAAAACCAGACATTAATTACAGTGTACATTTCACATAAAACCAGACATTAATTAGGCCCTACAGTGTACATTTCACATAAAACCAGACAATTACAGTGTACATTTCACATAAAACCAGACATTAATCACAGTATACATTTCACATAAAACCAGACATTAATTACAGTGTACATTTAACCTCTTCACTGCGCTGTTGACGAGTGACGATCGTCATAGAAACCATCGTCTGCAATGCTCTGTTGACGATCGCGGATCGTCCCGTATCAAACACTCTTTCTCTTTTCGTCTAGCACATGACAGAATCGTTCTATTTATGATTTGATTAGGTCCCTTGACAATCTTCGCTCTTTGAGTGCCGTTTGTTCAAGTTATTTAGATCATTTGCATAATTTATCACGATCGATTGGCAAGGTGCTACGAAGTTGAGCTTTCAGTTTTTGAAGCGCTATGGCTGCCCCACAACGAACCTACACAGTTACAGAAGTTATTGAAGCGATTTTTCGAGATCAAGACAGTGGAGATGAAGACTTCAAGCCAGCTGGCTTCGAACTTCGTGAAGTTGATGCCAACGACCCAGATTTTGATGTGGAAGAATCTTTGGGTGACTGATCATCTGAATCAAAGTAGGCCTATGGAGATCCGATTGTTCCAGATGCAGGTAGGTGTATTTGAGAGCTTTATTCATTTTATAACATGATTGTATTGCTTTCTTCTCAGTATATTTATAAATAGAACAGCTAAGTGTGTATATTGATGGCTGAGCCCTTTGTTTGGGCCTGGTCAGCGAGCGAGCCAGTGACCGAGTGGGCAGTGTGTTTGACCTGTGGGCGTGTCACTCGTCGCTCGCTCGTTGCATGCTGTGTGTGTTGTTGATGATTTGTTTTTCTGGTCGGCCTCTGCCCTGTGCTATCTCCTGGCCTGTGTGTGCTTGTGTGAGGAGTAGGCTACTAGACAATCTATCTCCATGGCCTGTGTGTGTTTATGTGAGGAGTAGGGTGGGAGCAGAGGGGTGTGCGCGCGTGTGTGTGTGTGTGTGAGAGAGAGAAACAGAGACAGAGACAGAGAGAGAGACTGTTGGTGTGACTTTTTATAGGAAATTGAAAGCATTTAGTGATAATACTGACAGAAACAATGTTGTAATGAAGTCACTTTGGTAGAAGCAGTACTCACTGGGTTTCTTTGCAGTGTTTGCTTGAGGAAAATGAAAGGGGGCGTGGCATGGGGGAGTAGCATGCTACCTATGTCAGTGTGTGTGTGTGTGTGTGTATGTATGTGTGTGTGTGTGTGTGTATGTGTGTGTGTGTGTGTGTGTGACTTTTTTTATTTCATAAAATATGTGGAAATTTGAATCCTTGCTTTCACTGTGCTACAGGTATGGTAATGCAGCATGGTGATGATGTTCGGCCTGGACCTGCTGTTGCTGGACCTGCTGTTGCTGGACCTGCTGTTGCTGGGCCTGCTAGAAGGGGAAGGGGAGCAAGAGGGGGAAGGAGAGGACTGTGTTTAGAAGACTGCTTCCAGAACTACCACACTCAGAAGCGTTTTTACTGGGGATAGACACTGGGAGATAAAACCCTTTCATTTTTTGTGTGGCTAGGCTGTGCTTATATTGTGGCTGGACACTGCTTTCTGACCTTTGTACAGTCTATATCTTCAAATCAAAGTGTGCTATAAACTGCTTGTGAGCTCCTGCATCACTTGATTACATCATCATTGACTTTAACATTTTTTTTTTATTGCATTTCAAAGAGTACATGTGACACTCTGGTACATTATTTCATTTTGAAATTGTCATAAACACAATCTTCATTCAATTTCCTTTCATTTGATATATACTTTTATGTATCTATCTTCAATGCCTTCTGAATTATAAGCAATTGAAAATAATAAGCGTGATTTTTGTCTGTTTCTGAAAAAAATCTTAGCATGTGTCTTAGCAAAACATGATAGCAGCGAAAGGGTTAACATAAAACCAGACTTTAATTAGGCCCTACAGTGTACATTTCACATAAAACCAGACTAATTAGGCCCTACAGTGTACATTTCACATAAAACCAGACTTTAATTAGGCCCTACAGTGTACATTTCACATAAAATCAGACTTTAATTAGGCCCTACAGTGTACATTTCACATAAACCATACTTTAATTAGGCCCTACAGTGTACATTTCACATAAAACCAGACTTTAATTAGGCCCTACAGTGTACATTTCACATAAAACCAGACTTTAATTAGGCCCTACAGTGTACATTTCACATAAAACCAGACTTTAATTACACACTTTGACATGTTGTTACTGTTGGTTTGGCTTCTTGATGGGTTTTCCTGTTTTGTTTTATAGAGTGTTTAGATTTTACTTGGAGGTGTGTATGCATGTTGATTTGCACACTCTCTGCAGACGGTATGTTGTTGTGCAGTCTGCATACTTTCTCTTCACTAGGTGTGCAGAGCTGGTGTTTTCACATTTCCATAGGCTGCTGGACAGTGACATGATGTACATGATTTTTAACCCTTTGACTATTGCACCCTATCTACCAACTGCAAAAACTGAACAGGAAGCTGGTGGATAGAGTGAGGGAGTCAATAGGTTAAGTTTTTGCAGTTTGTGCAGAGGGTGCGGGAGTCAAAGGGTTAGGGGGAAGGGTTGCAAGATTCATTCTGATTCGCTGGAATGTGATTCCTTTTAGTGAACTTTATCTTGAAGTTTGATCTGTTTTGCTCTTTGTAGAAAAATGTACTTTCTGTTGACCAGATACGAGAGTTTGTCTTCATTAGAAGTTGACATTACCTTTTCAGTTGCCAGATGACACAGGCTTCACACAGTTGTAGGGATCATACCAAGTGATTTTTGTACTGTAGGGCTACAAACAGTCACTTCTTACAAACATTTACTTCTGGTAGAGGTTTAGTGTTTTTAATTAAAGGAGTTGATGTTTAAGATGTTGTTCTCTTATTAAAAAAAAAGGTTGTGTGTTTAAAAAGATCCCAAGGCAGTTTTGGGGGGGAAAATGCAAATTCTTGATTTACCTCTCGATACCCTTTTAACTGATTTTAACTTTTTCACACCTACCTTGTCATTCACAGTTCAGTCATTAACTCTTTTTAAGCCAACTCCTTAATGTATTCCATTTTCAGCAGGAAACAAAAGGTCTAGAAATGAAGAATATGCTTTTCTTTCCTTCCTTTGACACCTGGATTACTGTTTGACTGTTTGGTTTGATGGTGTCTTTCTATCAGCTGATCTCCCAGATAACAGAAATCATTTGCATGACCGTTTGTATCTCCTTATATTGTCTTGAGCAATTTGTTTATCCACTGCCGGCCTGCTAAGCCAGTCGCAGCTTCACCAGTGCCCCGTTGGCCAGCATTACCTGTTTCCACCTCCCACGACGAGGACGAGGGGTTGGGCTTTGGGAGGCCAATGCAGTCAGCTACCAACTTGCCCCTCTCCTGAAACACCCCAGCATTCCCACCAGCACTAAGGCGAAACTCATCAACGCCATTTTTCTACCAACACTGACATACCAGTGCCAGACATGGTCCCCAACTAAAAGTCCTCGAGAGAAAACTGATCACCTGTGAAATAAAATGCCTGAGGAAAGCAGTAAACAAGACAAGGCGAGACAAGATCAGAAATGAGGTGATACGAGACATGGTAGGAGCAACACCAATCCTACAACACATCGAACATATGAGGATCAAGTGGTTCGGACACCTCACACGTATGCCCCTAAACCATCCAGCTCTTCGGGCATACAACACCAGATACTCTGGCTGGAGAGCCAGAGAAAGACCAAGACGACGATGGAGCGACTCCGTGGCAGAGACCCTCAGAGCTCACGAGATGTCCCTTCTCCAGGCCACCCGCCTTGCTGCTGACAGACGACTGTATCTCCCCGCGACGCCCACCGGTACAAGCGGAAGGAAAAAGTAAAGTAAAAGTAAGTATTTGCATGACATTTCTCCAGATTCTGCCCAAATACTGTTGGGGCAAAAATGAGATTGGTGCTGAAAGTTTTCTGCATTATCTCTTTCTGTTGTGTGTGTGCACGTCTGTGTGTGTGTGCTTGCCATTTCTTAAAATTGTTATTGCTTACCTGAGCATGAATGATTTTAAACGTATTTTAACACATAAAGTAATGAATGGCTGATTTTAAAAACATGCTATACTTAACACAACTTTCTGTTGCTTGTGTAAGATTTTCTTATTGTCATGGTTTTAAAATTGTGTTTTCCTTTTGTTGAAAGAAGTGATGTACTTTGAAGTTAAGTTATATTATCTAATAAAGTGTTGAATTAGATATTCTGACAGTGTTGCTTCTTATAAGAATGTGTGTCTTCAAAGTTTTTGAATGATCCATGTCCCCCGTGGAGATGCCGGGGGCTCTTTCAGTATAAATAGAACCCCCACCTTTCGGAAATTCTGTGCTAGAAATTTCCTCTTTTCTGTCACTCTCGTTGTTTCTGCCTTGTTCCTTTGCTTTCTGTCATTTCTACCTATCATTTTCTGTCTTGCTGGTCCATTCATCTGTATGTGTTCGATAAAGTCTTACATACTTTTTCTTAGGATTGATAATTGGGTACATGTACTAAGTGCATTTTTGGCTCTAGGGAGGTGAGATATGCGGAAGCAGTTTTAGGTAACTTAGGCCCGTTTTTATATATGATTTGGTGTCCTTAGGTATGCTTTATATTTGTATTCAGGTATGTTTTTGAAATCCCCTGTGTGATAAAGTGGACGGAAATGTCAACGCCAGGGGCATCTCCTTAGATTATGTGCGAGAATGCATTGATATGTGTACTTATTTTTCTTTCTTTTTTTTCCTGTTTTGTATGTTTTGAAGCGGTTGTAGCCCGGAAGTGGCTCTACGCAATCAGCGAATGATCCATGTACACCAGTTGTCATTAGAATTAAAGTATCTCTGAGGCTGTAAAGGACCTCTGTATGATGATTGACGAAAAATGGTTTTAAGCCTGCCTGTTTTAAGTCCTGTATGTTTTAAGTAGCTTCAGAACTTATGCCTTCTTTTTTTTAATATTTTTTTTTTATCAGTGGGTGTGTGTGTGAATTTCTTCAGTCTTCCATTTTATGACTTTTGTCCCATGGGGATGCTGTGGGCTCTTTCAGTATGAACAGTATCTCCACCTGAAAATTCAGTGCTAGGAATTGTCTGTTTTCTGTCATTCTCTTTCTGCCTTGCTGCTTTGCTGTCATCTTTTCCATTCTCATTTTCTGCCTTGCTGGTCCATTCACCATTATGTTTTACATAAGGCCTTACTTTTAGAATTGATCATTGGGCATTTACATGAATTGCAATTTTAGCTCAAAGGAAATGCATTTAACCTCGTATACATAAAATCAAACACTTTAGCTAATGACTGCTTTGTGGCAATTTTAGGTATCAGTACTATAGGCCAGTTTTATGTGTGGTTTTGTGTGCTTAGGCGTATTCATGTTTGTTTTGCCAGAGGCATATCCATAGATTATTTTTCTGAGTGCTATGATCTGTGTGAAGTTAATTTTCTTTTCTGTGTTTTGTTCAATTCCAGGGTAATCGATATGTTCAGATGTGTGCATTTTGAATGGTGATAGCCCTGATATGGCTCTGAGCAGTTGGAATAATGATAATAATAACAAAAATGATTATTGCCTTTTCCATCTTCTACTGTTTGACTTCTGCTTTTATAATCATTCTGCATGTACCGTCTCCCTTCTCCTTTTCCAAAGAAATGTGGATTGTTTCTGGATGGATCTTTTACCAAATTTGAGTCAAACTAGTCAAAGGTGTGGACCATTGAACAGTCGTGAATACACAGGTATAGAAATCACGTGTGCAGAGTTGCGCTGCTGCATACTGCAACTTTGGTTGGTGTGCATGCTGGGTATTTTCATGTTTCCATATCGCCATGGAACGTCAGCATAGCTTTAACAGGATCCTTAACATATGTATTTGATATCCGAAACAAGTGTGACTGCCCACCTTCAAGCAAACAGGAACCTGAAAAAACACGAAAAAAGAATCAGAACGTGTATTTAATACAATCAGACAAGACAGGCGCAAATTTTCAGCCAAGTGGCCTTAAAATTTGGCCAGTTGGCCGAAAATTTGCACCTGTCTTGTCTGGTTGTGTTAAATACGCGTTCTGATTCTTTTTTTGTGGGTCCACGCGTATTCGATGTTCTGTTTGCGTATACATACATACAGGGATCAGGCACTAGCAGGTCTGCACATGGGAGATGGGAAAATCTCCACCATACCCACCACCCACAAGGTCAAACCCTAACCTTTTGATTTGAATTGTTATGTTATGATCACTTGGCTATCATACCCATCGTTTCCTTTTTCTGTCGATATCCATTTGTTGTAGGTTTGTTTGTTTTTTCTTTTAACATCTATTCACATATGTGCTTTTAGACGAAAAAAATGTAGGTGATGTTGACGTTGTTTTATCATTGCTAAATTCTCTAATTACAGGGGGGTGCAAAAGTAGGTATACAGTTATGAAGAAAGAAAACACGTACAATACTCATTGCATTTATTATACAAACAAATGAATATTGCATATACATGTAATAACAAGCACAGCCTTAATCCCTCAGATACTCAAACTGCTTGCCGTCGGTATTCACACACTCCTCTAATCGCGAGCGGAATTAAGCATTATAATAATGGTGTGATACTTACTGTATACCTACTTTTGCACCCCCCCTGTATATCATCTGTTTATGCTACTTTGACAGTCACATGCTTTTGTCTTCCGTCAAGTCTAACTTGAAGACATACTTTGTCATCCAGCAGTGATTTCCCCCTTCGTCACTTTGTCATCCAGCAGTGATTTCCCCCTTCATCACTTTGTCATCCAGCAGTGATTTCCCCCTTCGTCACTTTGTCATCCAGCAGTGATTTCCCCCTTCATCACTTTGTCATCCAGCAGTGATTTCCCCCTTCATCACTTTGTCATCCAGCAGTGATTTCCCCCTTCGTCACTTTGTCATCCAGCAGTGATTTCCCCCTTCGTCACTTTGTCATCCAGCAGTGATTTCCCCCTTCGTCACTTTGTCATCCAGCAGTGATTTCCCCCTTTGTCATCCAGCAGTGATTTCCCCCTTTGTCATCCAGCAGTGATTTCCCCCTTTGTCATCCAGCAGTGATTTCCCCCTTTGTCATCCAGCAGTGATTTCCCCCTTTGTCATCCAGCAGTGATTTCCCTCATCGTCCCTTTGTCGTCCAGCAGTGATTTCCCCCTTTGTCATCCAGCAGTGATTTCCCCCGTCGTCCCTTTGTCATCCAGCAGTGATTTCCCCCTTTGTCATCCAGCAGTGATTTCCCCCTTTGTCATCCAGCAGTGATTTCCCCCCTTTATCATCCAGCAGTGATTTCCCTCATCGTCCCTTTGTCATCCAGCAGTGATTTCCCCCTTTGTCATCCAGCAGTGATTTCCCCCGTCGTCCCTTTGTCATCCAGCAGTGATTTCCCCCTTTGTCATCCAGCAGTGATTTCCCCCTTTGTCATCCAGCAGTGATTTCCCCCTTTATCATCCAGCAGTGATTTCCTCCTTCGTCACTTTGTCATCCAGCAGTGATTTCCCCCTTTATCATCCAGCAGTGATTTCCCCCTTTATCATCCAGCAGTGATTTCCCCCTTCATCACTTTGTCATCCAGCAGTGATTTCCCCTTCATCACTTTGTCATCCAGCAGTGATTTCCCCCCTTTATCATCCAGCAGTGATTTCCCCCTTCATCACTTTGTCATCCAGCAGTGATTTCCCCCTTCATCACTTTGTCATCCAGCAGTGATTTCCCCCTTCATCACTTTGTCATCCAGCAGTGATTTCCCCCTTCATCACTTTGTCATCCAGCAGTGATTTCCCCCTTCATCACTTTGTCATCCAGCAGTGATTTCCCCCTTCATCACTTTGTCATCCAGCAGTGATTTCCCCCTTCATCACTTTGTCATCCAGCAGTGATTTCCCCCTTTGTCATCCAGCAGTGATTTCCCCCTTCATCACTTTGTCATCCAGCAGTGATTTCCCCCTTCATCACTTTGTCATCCAGCAGTGATTTCCCCCTTCATCACTTTGTCATCCAGCAGTGATTTCCCCCTTCATCACTTTGTCATCCAGCAGTGATTTCCCCCTTCGTCACTTTGTCATCCAGCAGTGATTTCCCCCTTTGTCATCCAGCAGTGATTTCCCCCTTCATCACTTTGTCATCCAGCAGTGATTTCCCCCTTTGTCATCCAGCAGTGATTTCCCCCTTCATCACTTTGTCATCCAGCAGTGATTTCCCCCTTCATCACTTTGTCATCCAGCAGTGATTTCCCCCTTCATCACTTTGTCATCCAGCAGTGATTTCCCCCTTCGTCCCATTCCCCTCCTGTCCTACCCCTCCCAGTATGATGTGCTTTGTGGCGCGAGGTTTTTGTTATTGTGGTTGACCATTTTAATGAACAGTGAGATCACACCTTTAGTGAGATCACACCTTTAGTGAGATCACACCTGTATTTGATTTGTATATCTAGATATAGCACCTTATGCACACTATCATTATGTTGTTTGTTGTTATTGTTAAACTGTGATTTTAGGTTATGCTGATGTTGTTTTATTGTTAATCATTTTTTATTCCAGTTCCTTCGATTGTTTGTGTTAAATGTTGAATCAAATTTTATCATGTCAGATGTTACCATTGGGGAATGCTGATATTGTCTAATCTTTAAACAGTGTTTTCAGTTGTCCATGATAATCATTTAATTTGTAAACAAAAACTCACAAGAATAGAATCAGAATGCATATTAATATAACAAAACGAGACAGGCACAAAATTTTCAGCCAACTGGTCTTTGTTAAATGTATATGAAAGACAACAAAGACTAAATACACAAAACTTACTGGAAAAACATTAGAATGCTTCTATAATGACTGAATACGCAAAACTTATGGAAAAACAGTAGAATGCTTCCATTATGTTTCTTGAGCAGGAGATAATGGTGGATATGAACCACATGATTTGTGTTTGTCATTTAGTTGTCTGTGTTCATTATTTCCTGTGTCTGTGTTCATTATTTATGTGTTGTTTTCTTTGTCTTCGTTTTTTATGTTATTTTCTTTGTCTTAATCATCTTTGTGTTTATTTTCTTTGTGTTATCTCATTTGTTATTATGTCAGACTTTCAGTGAGTGATTTTGTGTTATGTTTGATTTGTGTTATTTCATTTGTTATTATGTCAGACTTTCAGATGGATGTGATTTTTTGTGTTATTTTCTTTGTGTTGATTTGTGTTATTTCATTTGTTATTATGTCAGACTTTCAGATGGATGTGATTTCTCTTCACGATCGACTTGTTTCTGCTGACATGTAAATAGAATGTTTGAATTGGAGCCATTGCTGTGTTTTATGTTGTTCTGTTAATTGCTTTATGATTTAAAGTACAGATATGTTTTTTGTCTCATGTTTGCTTTGAGGCTGGATCAGCGTGGGAGGTTGATCATCTTCTGAGCCAAACCAAGATGTGTTTGAATATGTTTAACATTTGAAGCAAAAATTCTACAGATGCTTTGCCACAATAAACTGTACAGTATGACAGTCTTGTGTTCTTTTGTGAAATGCTGTTGCTTCAGGTGTCTTGTGTGTGTGTGTGATGCCAATGCTACAGATGTGTGTGTAGGTTGTGTGTGTGTGTGTGTGTGTGTGTTATAAAATGAAAGAATTATATACAGCAACATCCCAGGAAGCAAACTCCTTAGCATTCATCAAACCCCCCATGAGGATGGTGAGGGTTCTTTCAATATACTAGTAAACCCACACCTGGAAATTCTGTGCTAGATATTTCTCTTTCTGTCACTCTTTTTGTTTCTGCCTTGCTGTTTTGCTTTCTGTCATCTCATCATTTCTCATTTTTTCTCTTACTGGTTCATTCGTTAAAGAATAAGTTTAGGGGGCTCTGGATAAAGCCTCAAAAGTAACAAAGCCCCTGGTATCAATGGTTATCACATCAGAGATGCTGAAGTCAGGTGGTGAATGTGTGGTCAAGTGGATGTGCGCTCTCTGCAACCAGGTTATTGCTATTGTTATTTTGTTTAAAGCCCAGCCGACTGCTCAGAGCCATACCAGGGCTATAACTGTTTCAAAAACGTACACAATATATCAACAGGAAAAAGAAAAGAAAATTAAGTACATACCAATGCATTCACGCACATAATCCAAGGAGATGCCCCTGGTGTTGACCATTTTGTTCAATTTGTCACACAAGGAATTTAAAAACACCTGAATACAAATTTAAACATAACTAAGGACACTAAAACATACAAAAATGGGCCTAAATTACCTAAAATTGCTTCCACATATCACCTCCTCGGAGTCAAAAATGCACTTAATACATGTACCCAATTATCAATCCTACGAAAAAGTATCTAAGACTTGATCAAACACATACAGGTGAATGGACCAGCAAGACAGAAAATGGTAGGAAGAAATGACAGAAAGCAAAGAAGCAAGGCAGAGAGACAGAAAAGAGGAAATTTCTAGCACAGAATTTCCAGGTGGGGACACTTCATACTGAAAGATCCCCTGGCACCCCCAAGGAAGACTGCAGCCAGGTGTGGAACTGATGAAGTGCCTGAAGACTGGAAAAACGGAGCCACAGTTTGCATTCCCAATAAAGACAATCTGACCCAATGTGATGACTGGAGAAGGGTCACCCTACTTCCATCCCAGACATCTTGTTGATGGTAGACAATTAGAAGGTGCCAATCTTCCAAAGACGAAACCATCATCATCATGTGCCCTGCCGCGTGGAGTTGGTGATCACAGCCGTCCATCTATCTATCCCTTGTCACCGCAAGCACATCTTCCACCCTCTCTGTCCTTAGACGAGATATGTGGTGGAAACCTGGGTGCTGGGGAGCATGATGCATTTCATCATGATGTGAAGCATGCTGCTAATCTATTTAACTCTTGAAGGTTTGATCAGTGGCATGATGAACAGAGTGAAACATTGTATTTTATGAGGAACACCACTGTGTAAAGGGGGCAGGCATGAAATCCCCTCATGCAAAATAACAGCAAACGGCACAACCTTGACACAGGTTAATAAGTTCAAATACCTGGGAACGGTCATTTCATCAGACGGCAGATGCACATCAGAAATAGCCGGCAGAATCGGCCAAGCCAAAACAGCATTCAAGAAGATGACAAGCATTCTTACCAACAAATGCCTATCAACTAACATCAGGAAGAGAGTTCTTGAATGTTATATAGAACCAATACTATTGTACGGATGCGAGGCTTGGACAGTCAACAAACAAAGCCAGAACAAGATTGAGGCAGCCAAGATGTGGTTTCTAAGAAGAATGTTGAGGGTTCCATGGACAGCAAAGAAAACAAACGAGACAGTCTTGATGGAGGCAGACACAAGTAGATCACTCATAAGGAAGATTAGGAAAAGACAGGCAACATTTATAGGCCATTTTATGAGGAAGGGGAATTTGGAGCACCTGGTCACAACGGGAAAGCTGGAGAGAAAGAGAACACCGGGTAGACCCAGGAGAGAAAATGCTGGACGGACTTGCAGAGTGGCTGGGGACGAGGAGGGTGGGGGAGATGCTATGGGCAACGAGAGAGAGGCAGATGGGAGTTCATGATCGCCAACGCCATGTGGCAGGGCACCTGATGATGATGACTACTATGCAGTCATTCTGATGAGTAGTGGGATAGAGAACTACACCACAGGTAGAAATAAATCCGTAATGGAACTGTCCACTCACACTTCTGATTGATTCAAAAATTAAATGTGTGTGTGTATGAGTGTGTATGTGTGTGTTTGTGTATGTGTGTGTGTGTATGTGTGTGTGTGTATGTTTGTGTGTATGTGAGTGTGTGTCTGTATGCGTGTTGTGTGTGTATGTGTGTGTGTGTATGTGTGTGTGTGTGTGTGTGTGTGTGTTGTGTGTGTGTGTGTGTGTGTGTGTGTAAACTGTTTTCACCTTCAGCGCTACATGTGTGTGTGTGTATGTGTGTGTGTGTGTGTGTGTGTGTGTGTATGTGTGTGTGTGTGTGTGTTGTGTGTGGATGTATGTGTGGATGCGTGTGTGTGTGTGTGTGTGTGTGTGCGTGTATGAGTGTGTGTATGTGTGTGTGATGTGTGTGTGTGTGTTGTGTGTGTGTGTGTGTGTGTGTTTATGTGTGTATGTATGTGTGTGTGTATGTGTGTATATGAGTGTCTGTGTGTGTATGTGTGTGTGTGTTTATGAGTATGTGTGTGTGTGTGATGTGTGTGTGTGTGTGTGTATTGTGTGTGTGTGTGTGTGTGTGTGTTGTGTGAGTCAACCCTGTTAGCAAAGCAAAAACTTTAACCCTTTGATTCTCTCGCCCTATCCACCAGATTCCTGCAGGAAGCTGGTGGATTGGGTGAGGGTGGATAGGGTGAGGGAATCGCAGGTTAAGTTTTTGCAGTGGGTGGACTGGATCGCAAGAGTCAGAGGGTTAAATCTTTGACTCCCGCACCCTGTCCATCAGCATCTTGCATTGTCAACCCTGTTAGCAAAGCAAAAAAACTGCAGGAAGCTGGTGGATTGGGTGAGGGAGTCACAGGGTTAATTTTTTTTGCAGTAGGTGGACAGGGTGCGAGAGTCAAAGGTTAAAAAATACACAATAGTAGGCGTGTAGAAGTGTGAGTGGCACAGATTTTACAATGCGATGATGATGATAACGTTGAGAATGATAACAAAAATACTATGGAATTCAATCCAAGATTGAGACTGCCTGACAGGGCTGTACTCTACGCTTACTATCATGATATACCTTTTTGTCAACCAGGCCTGAGGTACAGACACCTGCAGTGTTGGTCAGAAGTTTTGAGCAACACTCCCATTAAGGCATCCATTAAGTGGATGAGACCCGACTGTGTGGTCCCAGTATTCCCAATGAAAACCATAGTACACTCAGATCTAGGTAGGGCTGGTTGAGGCAAAAAAAAAAGAAAAAAAAAAAAGCTCATAATGAATTTTGAAGGGACCAGTGGGGACTCGAACCCACAACCTTCCATTCGGTAGTCCGTTGTGGTAAACACTACACCATAGCAACTGGTGTAAATATCAGTATATGTATCCAACCCAAATAGAAGAACAGCAGGGTTGTTTACCTTACAAAAGTATGAACAGACACAAACAGAAAAACAAGCAGACAACGTAGACCTTTCACTGGGATAGTAAGAGGACAAAGGCTGCTATTCCAGCCAAAGGTCTGACGAGTTTTCACAGAATGAAACGTGTCACCCTCTTTGGGAGCAATGTACCGTCCCACGAAAGAGTCCTTATACTGACAGAGCGCCGTAGAAAAGTCTTTTGAGCTGCTCCCCAACCCCCAGCAATGTTGTGTTGTCTTCCTAAAACGTGTCTTATTCGTCTTGTATTTTACATCAGTTTATTCTGTGCAGCACAATTCTATTTTGTCTGCTTGTTTTTATCTATCTGTCTGTCTAATAATATATAATTAATAACAATTACAATATTTATATAGCGCAAAATCTTGATAAAATCAAATCTAAGCGCTGAAGCAGACACACACGCACGCACGCACGCACGCACACACACGCACGCACACGCACACACACACACACACACACACACACACACACACACACACACACACACACACACACACACGCATGGCTATAAATGGGGAGAAAGAATAAAAGCAAGAATAAAAGCAATGGAAAATTATTGAGAGCATAGCATATACAATTATATATTATAACCATGTGATTCCCCTCCGAGCGGAGACAGGCTGCAAGGGGGGGGGGGGGGGGGTTGAGTGAGGTTAGGATTTTATGTGGAGGAGAAAAGGTGAGTTTTGAGAGCGGACTTGAAGGAGACAAAAGTAGGTTGCTGACGGACTGAGAGAAGAAGTTTGTTCCAGGAGAGTGGACCAGAAACACAGAAGGCTCGTGGACCATAGGTATTGAGCTTAGTGCGTGGAAAGCGAAAAGTCAGAGGATCAGAGGCAGAGCGGAGGGTACGTGAGGGAAGATAGATCTCAAGTAGGCTTGACAGGTAATCGGGGGCTGCGTTATTGAGGCTTTTGTAGCACATGGTGTCTAGTTTGTACTGTATGCGCTTTGATACAGGGAGCCAGTGAAGTTGTGCCAGGAGAGGAGATATGTGGTCAGCTTTTTTCTTTTTGAGTACAAGGCGTACAGCATTGTTTTGAATGCGCTGTAGGATGTGAATGGTGGAGGCAGGAAGACCAGACAGGAGTGAATTGCAATAGTCAATGCGAGACATTATGAAGGAGAGAACGAGTTTTGCAGTTGTTTCGACAGAGAGATACTTCCTGATCAGCCTTATACGATGGAGATGATAGTAGCAAGATCTGGCAGTTTGAGAAACAAAGTTGTTCATGGAGAGGGTAGAGTCAATGCAGACACCAAGGTTTTTAGCTGAATCAGAAATTGGGACTGATGTGTTACATAATGGGAGAGAAAGAGGAGGCAGCTGAGAAAGTTTCTGACGGGTGCCAATGAGGATAGCTTCTGTCTTGTCGTCATTAAGCTGAAGTTTGTTTAACGTCATCCAGTTCTTAATGTCCGAGTAACACTCAGTGGTGCGAGTCAACAGGCGCTGTATATTATCAGGTGAGTCACTGTCTTGAAGTTGGGTGTCATCAGCATAGAAGTGGTGTTTTATAGAGTGGGAGTTGATGATGGTGGACAGGGGGGAGGTGTAAAGAGTGAAAAGAACAGGGCCAAGGACAGATCCTTATGGAACACCACAGGTCAGGTATGCAGGTTGAGAGTAAGTGCCATTGATGAGAACAGTTTGTTTTCTGTTTGATAAATACGAAGTGAAAAAGGAGAGAGCAATGTCAGAGATGCCAAAAGTATGATGAAGTCTAGAAAGGAGAATACCATGGTCAATGGTATCGAAGGCTGCAGACAGATCAAGGAGTGTGAGGAGAGAGACTTTGCCAGTATCAGTTGCAAGGAGGAGATTGTTGAGAATGTGTAGTAGGGCAGTTTCAGTGCTATGGCACTGGCGGTAGGCTGACTGGAAAGGATTGAGGAGCTTGTTGGCAGACAGGTGAGAGTTCAGCTGGTTGAGGACGACTTTTTCAAGGAGTTTTGACAAGAAAGAGAGATTAGAGATAGGCCGGTAATTTTTCAGTTCATTTGGATCTAAATTGTGTTTCTTGAGGAGAGGGTGAACAATAGCAGACTTGAAAGAATCTGGGAAAGTTCCAGTTTGAAGAGAAGTGTTGATGATGTCAGTGATGAATGGGAGGAGAGTAGAGAGTCAGTCGGAGTAGAGAGAACCTGGAAGAGGATCCAGTTCGCAGGTTTTGAACGACATGGATCTGATTGTGTTGAAAATTTCTTCTTGTGAGACTGGGGTAAAAGTAGTAAGAGGTGTGCCAGAGAAGGAAGGGTCAGGTGGGCATGGTTGACAGGGTATCCTGTCAAGCCTGTCACGAAGAGTTTGATTTTGGTGGTGAAATACTTGGAGAATACAGATGAGAGTTCTTCATTTGTATGTTTTGTTGGGAGAGGTAAATCTTTTCGTGTGCCAAGGAGATGATTCATGGTTGTAAAGAGTTCTTTTGAAGAAGAGGCATTCAGGATTTTGGTTTGGAAATAGCTTGTTTTTGCTGATGCAATGAGGGTGGATACTTTTGTTTTAGAGGCTTGGAAAAGTTGCCTGTGTACAGTGAGTTTGGATTTGCGCCAACGGCGCTCAGCTCTGCGGCGGGCACGTTTTGCACAGGCAATCTCATGAGTGAGCCAGGGGGTAGGGGGACGGTCAGGTAAAAGACGGGTTGTGGCTGGAGCATGAGTGTCCAGAAGATGGTGGAGAGTAGTATAGAATTCATCGGCAAGGTTATGTGACTTTTCAGAAAGGAGACGGGAGGCATCAGATGAAAATGTGGAGAGGTCGATAGATTTGAGATTGCGTCGAGTCACTGTGCGCATGGTACGGGAAGGAGGAGAAATGTCGAGAGAACAGAGAATTGCAGAGTGGTCAGATGGAAGGGCTGAAGTTAGACGGGTAGAAAGAACTAAGCAGTTGTCAGTACCGGAATTGTGGTGATCACGAGAAATGATCCAGTCAAGAATGTGACCTTTTTGATGGGTTGGTTCAGAAATGTGTTGAGTCATATTGTGATTGGACAGAGAGTTGATGATATGTCTTGTGTCATAACGGTGAGTGTTGTCATAGTGGACATTGATGTCACCTAGAATGATGAGATTTCCAGGTAAGAGGCAGTAGTGGTCAAGCAATTGGTCAAAGTCAGAGAGAAACGTGGATGTGGTGAGTTTGTTGGCAGAGCTAGGTGGGGGTCGATAGACACAGGAGAAGGTGATGGGGTGAGGGGTGGATTGGAAGGATACTTCAACGTGCTCGAAAGAAGGATGGGAGAAAGGCAGAGACTGCGAGAAAGATAGGCGGGAATGGAGTGAGTCGTTGTAGAGGATGGCGATACCGCCACCTCGGGATGAGCGATGGAAAGAAGCAAGCCTGTAACCACTCGGAGTGAGGCTAGCATGTATAGGTTCGTGACCAAGGGGGTTAAGCCATGTCTCTGTGATAAAAGCAATGTCAACATGCTCATCTGCGATAAAATCAGCAATGACTTCGGCTTTGCCATCCTTGCATGTTGACTGAGCATTAAAAAGGCATAATTTTAGTTTATCACAGTCATATGGTGGTGGCCGGGGTGGCGACGAAGGCGGCACCGGCGGGACAGAAGGTGATGGCGTACTATGTTAAGGGAGACAATCCTGCTTTCTCTCGTCTCATAAAGTTAATATCCTTGTATTCGCCTAACGTTTCAAAACATGGGACTGGATTAAATATTGTTGCACAACAGGCTGAAAATGGATAGTTGTGGGTGGTTTTAATACACACACACACATCTGTCTGGGGGGAGGTGGGGGATAATGTCTTAAAATCACGAGCAATAGTTTGCTTAAACTTTAGTAGCCATGAACCTGCATTTGTTAAATGATGGCTTGGTAATATGGATTCCTGATGTTTCTACCTGTAGAACCATCCCAGGCGACTTGTTCTGTTTTCCTCAGAACTGTCAACAAACTGTATGTAGCGTGTGGGAGATGATAGTCTGAGTGATGATAATCTTCCAGTGGAAGTTAAACATCTGGAGAACACTGATGCCAATATGCATATTTAACTTGAAGATAGAGTCCCATTATTTCAGTATAAAAAGGTCAATTAGGTAACCTTGGAAACATTCTTCAGTCATATAACTGTAACGTTTTAAAATAGGAATACTATGAAAACGTATACAAAGATTTTCTCTAGTTTTGTCGAAGTTGCTTTAAAAACAGCTTCATCGTCTATCCCAGTATATAAATCGGTAAAACTATATATGTGCAATGAAATTTGTGTTTGGCAAAAGAATGTAGTAGCCTGTTGCTTGAGAAAAATAGGCCTTCAAAACACAGCTTCAAAAACATGAAACAAACAAAGAAACAAACAAAGAAAGAAAGAAAAAAGAAAGAAATAAACTAACAAACAAAGACAAAGAAACAAAGAAACAAAGAAACAAACAAACAAACAACCAAACAACAAACAAACAAACAAACAAACAAACAACAAACAAAAAAACAAAACATCATTTGAACATGAAGAAAGCTGAAAGTAAATGTAACAGATTAACAACAATAGCAAAGATGAATTATAAGACAAATTTCTTTGAGAAGGTTCAAAAATATTTCCAGATAATGCCTTTCAAATTCGTTTGAAAAATAAATTCACTTCTTAACTTTTTACAGTCAATAATCAGTCAGCAAATGTGAAATCAGTGAATCACAGGAAAGAACAAGAAGAAGAAGACCTTGATAGTAATCCGATCTCTACGAAGTGTTATTACATCAACTGGCCAAGTAGACTGGATGAATTGATGGACATTTCAGAATCTTTCTCATCCAATCAATCGTCTGTTAGTATCTCCCATCATTTGCTTATTCCTTTGCCTAAGATCTCACAGTCACAAAAATGTTGGTTAAAATGTTTTATGCTTCTGGGAAGCTCATCACAGAGTAAAATCATTTATATAAGCTTTTTTTTTGTTTTCTAACAGAAAAAAGTTAAGCGTTCAAGGATCACGTAATGGCATTTTGCTACATTCCTCCACCATTGTGTTTACATTTATCGTGAGAGTAACAAATAATATGCTTCTCACTGATCCAAAAACCTGACATGTGAACACTGTATTTCTCTCTCTTAAACACATGTATACACACACACACACACACACACACACACACACACACACACACACACACACACACACACACACACACACACACACACACACACACACACACACATACACATACACACACACACATACACACACACACACACACACACACACACACACACACACACACCCTTCTGTGTCCATGTAAAATGGTCTTCTATATCTATTAAAATGGGGAGATGAAAAAGAAAAGACAAATGGAAAAAGGAAGAAGAATATTAGATGAAAACATGATGCAGATGGGAGATAGAAGAAAGAAGGAGAAGGAGGAGGAGAAGAAGGACAAGAAGAAGAAGAAACAAGAAGAAGAAGAAGAAGAAGAAGAAGAAGAAGAAGAAGAAGACCTAAAGCTTGTTCGAACTTTGCGTGCTGATTGTCCAAGCTTCACATCCATATAATATTATCGGTTCTATAAAACACAAGCAGACATACATACATACAAACACGTGCACACACGCACGCACACAAAACTGCGCATATACCTTCCTTCCTTCCTTCCTGTCCCTTAACCCTATCCAGGGTCGTGGGGGCTCCACATGGATGAACGTCGCACCGTCTGTCTCCACCTCTGTCTGTCATGAGCAAGGGTCTGGGTCGTGGCAAAGCTTTTTCCTGTCCATTCGTCAATATTGTCCATCCACCTTTTTCTCTGTCTGCCTCTCTTTCTTCCCCCCTGAACTGTTCCTTGGAGTATTGTTTTTGATAGTCCGTTAGTTCTTGTCACGTGACCATACCACCGAAGTTTCCTTTTTCTTACTGTTGTCAGAAGGTTTTCATAGTTTTTGACATGCTGTGAAATTGTTCTTCGTACTTCCTCATTGGTAATGTGGTCTTTGTATGAGATGCCAAGCACTCTTCTAAAGCATCTCATTTCTACTGCCAGGATCTTCTTTTGCAGTTCTGCTGTTAGTGTCCATGACTCGCACGCGTAGAGAAAGATTGACAGGACCAATGCGTGCATTAGCTTCAGTTTGGAAGTGAGGGCGATGTTTTTGTCCCTCCAGATGGGCTTCAGCTTGGCTAGTGCTGCTGTTGTCTGTGCTGCTCTTGCAAGAACTTCGGTTTTCGATCCCTGTTCACTGATAATGGCTCCGAGATATTTGAACTGAGCCACGGTTTCCAGCTCACTCCCGCTGACTGTAATCTTCTTTTCTATTGGTTTTGTGCTGTTTGTCATCAACTTTGTCTTTTCGGCACTGATCTCCATGCCATATCTGGATGATGTCTCGTCCAGGTGGTTCACCAGGTTGGCAAGTTCGTCTTCATTTCCAGCCAACCCATCGATGTCGTCGGCAAATCTCAAGTTGGTGATTGTCCTTCCTCCAATACTGACTGAGCCGTGATGGTTTTCAAGGGCATCCGTCATAATGCGCTCAAGGAAGATGTTGAACAAGGTTGGAGAGAGGAGACAGCCCTGGCGAACTCCAACTGATGTGTGAAACCAGTCCCCCACTGTGCCCCCAACAAGCATTGCGCTGCTCGCTTTTGCGTATAGCTGTGTGATGGTGTCAATAACTTCCTTCCCATGTTGTACTTCCTCATGGTGGCCCACAGTGCTTCATGCCATACTCTGTCAAATGCCTTTTTGAAGTCGATAAAAATAAACGAAGAATTAAACAAAGAACAAAGAAACAGAAACAAACAGGAAAAAATAAACGAAGAATTAAACAAAGAACAAAGAAACAGAAACAAACAGGAAAAAATACCCAAAGAAGAAAGAAATACAGAATGCAAGAAAGCATGAAAGAAAGAAAGAAAGAAAGAAAAAAAGAAAAGAAAGAATAAAAGAAAGAAAAAAGAATGAAAACAAAAAAAGAAAAAACAAAAACAAAAACAAAAAAGAAAGAAAGAAAGAAAAAGAAACAGAATGGCATGGAGATCAGTGCCTTCTCACTGATCCAAAAACCTGACATGTTGGCAAGTTCGTCTTCATTTCCAGCCAACCCATCGATGTCGTCGGCAAATCTCAAGTTGGTGATTGTCCTTCCTCCAATACTGACTGAGCCGTGATGGTTTTCAAGGGCATCCGTCATAATGCGCTCAAGGATTTCTTTGTTGATGTTTCTGTAGGCTAGGGCTCCGTCTGTTGTATTTTTGGCTTTCTTGATTTCTCTTCTTTTGTCACACATTTCAAGGATTTCGTCTGTAATCCAGGGTTGGGTTTTCCGGCGTTGTTTTCCTAAGAGGTCATTTGCAGTCTCTGTCATCACTGTGTTAAACTTGGTGGTCATTTCCTCCGCAGTTTCTTCTTGTGTGCTCAATGCTGCAAACTTTCCGCCTATTGTTGCTTGGAAGGACTCTGCAATGGAGGGGTCCTTGAGTCTGTCCAAGTTGAACTTCAGTCTGGTGTTCTTGGGCTTCTTGATCTTCTTCAGCCTGACCTTGAAGTTCATTATCACCAGGTCATGGTCACTACCCACATCTGCACCTAGAAATATACACATATACACATGCATACAAATACTTGCACACACTCGCAGACACTTGCATACACACACACGCGCGCGCGCGCGCCACACACACACACACACACACACACACACACACACACACCACACACACACACACACACACACCCGTCTAAAAGCACATATGTGAACAGACGTTAAAAGAAATAACGAACGAACACA
>JAPXFY010000024.1:11700775-11813275 GCA_030674185.1 Monoplex corrugatus
TCACTATGATTCTATCTAGAATTTTTAAGATGGGGAATACTCGAAGGCTGCGATTTTGAGGTAAAGGGGAAAGACTGCAACTCCACCATGTATCGCAGGAAGAATGAGTTTGTGTGTCCACCATGCATCGCAAGGGGGATACGTTTGGGGATTGGGGTGAGAATGAGAAATTGGGGATGATTAAGAAGAGTTGGGGGTGAGCATGAAAAATTGTTTCTCTACTTTGATGTATCGCAAGGAGAATTTGGGGTCACTCTGTCTCCAACATTACATACCACCAGAAAGGAGAGTGACGAGAAGAAATACACAAATACGCTGGACATGATTCTCAAAGCAGTCCACACATAAATTGATAACTACAAAGCCTTTATTCAATTAAGAAAAAGCGTAATTCACCAAGCGTGTGTGCCATGAATCCTAATAGTCCTAAAACCCTAAGATGCACTACGAATCTTCACTAACTTACTTATCACTGGAATACTAAGCACTTCCATAATTCCTACTCTATTCCCTCTCTCTCTCTCTCTGCTTCTTGGCAAAGAAAACATACTACCTACTTCTATCCCTACCCTAACAAAAGTATAAGATGAAATGTAGTCACATACCTTTAAGATAGATTGGAGACTTCTCTCGTTCACTGACTCACTGTCACACTGGGTGCCGACTCAGTGCTGACTCTCCCACTCTAGTTACTCTCCCACTAGTAAGTCTCCCACTCCAGTAAGTGACTCCTAACGACTGACTGCTAGCCTATATACAGTGCGATTCCCATTTACCGGTCTTTGTCTCAGCTACAAACATTCCCAGCTGCCCTCTAGCTGTCGATATCAATAAAACTGGGCAATTCAAATTTGGGGAACATGGCGATCCTGGCATAGCTGCCTTGGTCGTCATTCAACATACCTATAAATTTTCTTGGACAGTGATGGCGATATTGACATAGCGGCCATGGTCGTCATTCAACATACCTATAAATTTTCTTGGACAGTGATGGCGATATTGACATAGCGGCCATGGTCATCATTCCACAGTCCCGTAATTTGCTTGGGCATTGGTATTTGCTGAGAAATGTTGGTAATCTGGTTATCTACCCTTTGTGCCCATTAAAGGTGGATAAGAACCATGTGAGAGTTAGATCCCGTTTGAATGGAAATTGCTGAGTGACAAATTAATTTATGGATGGCGTGATCTCCAGTGCGCCCACCTCATTAACTCATCTACCGAGTCGGTCAAAGGAATGTTGGTAATTCAGGCCATCCGCCTTTTGTGCCCACTAAAGATGGATGAGAACCACGTGGGCGCTAGACCCTGTCCGAATGGAAATAACTGAGTGACCAGTTGAATTATGGATGGCCTGATCTGCAGCACACCCACCTCATTAACTCGTCTCCCAAGTCACTCGAAGGAATGTTTCTTCCCCCTAGAGGGGGGGCCCCTGTGATATTACCCTCAGCACTCACTATCTCACCATCTGCGTGCAGGCCTGCTAGTGTGTAGGGAACAGGCCTCTACTCTTATTCAATGCAGGTAGACCATCATCTATAATTATATGCGTACAGTATTATCTGACTGATTACATGAGTCTTCAAGATTAGTCACCATGGTGTGGTGGTTAACACAAAATACTGCTGACTGGAAGTTTGTGGTTCAGTCCCCAGTCAGTCCTGTCAAAATCATCATGGGATTTTTGAGCCCCAATCAGTCCTGTCAAAATCATCATGGGAGTTTTGAGCCCCAACCAGTCCTGTCAAAATCATCATGGGAGTTTTGAGCCCCAATCAGTCCTACCCACGTTGAGCGTGCCATGAGCTGTTTGGGAAGACTGGGGCCACACAGTCAAATCTGATCCACTTTGTGCAGTCGCCATTGAGGGTGTCACTCAAACCTCCTGACCAATATATCAGGTGTCTGTATCTCTCAAGCCTGGCTGATGCCAGGATAGTTATGATAGCGAGCGTAGAGTACAGCCCTGTCATGCATTCTCAATTCTAGATTGGATTCCCTTGCATCATGACTATCATGACTGTTATCAGTTAGTGTCAATAGAGCTGCACGATATTTGTATTGAGTTTGTAGACATTCATATTGCACCCAGACACATTCCTTTGTCTTCCATGAGGGATCAAATAAAACAAAAAGGAGACAAGTTAGAAAAATAGTTTGAAAAAAAAAAAAAAAAAAAAGCAAAGGAAAACAAAACGAGCGAACCAACCAAATAACCAGACAACATCCATCTTATCTACCTATCAATCAACAAAGTACAGAATGTTCCTGTATGTAAATAAATGCATATGACTGTATTTTGAATTTCTAAATGGCACATACTGATAAAATCAAATGACGAGGATAGATAAATAGATAAATAAATGAATGAGTAGATATACGATACAGAAAGAAATAACTAAATAAACAGATGAATGAATGAATGAATAAACATACGACCAAACCAGCAATGCAACAAACAAAACAAATGAATGAATGAATCAATCAATAGATAAATGAATAAATAAATGAATAATAAATATATAAATGGAAAAATAAATAAATTGATAATAAACAAATGAATAAATAATAAACAGATAAATAACAGATAAATAAACAGATAAATAGATAATAGATAAATAAATAATTGAATGAATGAATAAATAAATAGATAGATAAATAAATGTATAAAGAAATAGATAAATGAATAAATAAATAAATTAGGTGATTACTTTTTAAGATTCTATTCTGGAAAACCCTGTCAACCATATTGAATTCCTGTCTTTTGACCCTAAGACGAGCAAGTTGCACCTATGGAAAGCAGGTAAAATGCAGTTACGTGTGAATAAGTTATAATCAAAATGACTGAATACGTGATCCATGGTAGACCAACTTTTTTTTACAAGAAAGGTAAAGAGATTCTATCAATTTGAAAATCAATTTTATTAATATTTCTGGCAATATAAATCTGCACATTTTACAAATACATATCGCAGATCAAGGTCACAACGAGACAAAAATGTGTTTTCAGTTGTTGTGTAGGATATCTAAGTCGCAAAGATTTCTGCTCAATTTGCACACCATACATAATATTTAGACAAGTAAGAATGGCAGAAAGCAGAAAGGTAGACATAACACGAGAAATACTTGTGTCTTGGCTGATATCAGTCAACACGTGTGAGTTTCTGAGCAAACACATGTCAATCCCTACTGGTGTGATGAAAGTGTGATCACAAACCATGCAGTGTTACGTGTAAAGTGTGATCACAAACCATGCAGTGTTACGTGTAAAGAGTGATCACAAACCATGCAGTGTTACGTGTAAAGTGTGATCACAAACCATGCAGTGTTACGTGTAAAGAGTGATCACAAACCATGCAGTGTTACGTGTAAATAGTGATCACAAACCATGCAGTGTTACGTGTAAAGAGTGATCACAAACCTAGCAGTGTTATGTGTAAATAAGAATGATCACAAACCATGCAGTGTTACGTGTAAAGAGTGATCACAAACCATGCAGTGTTACGTGTAAAGAGTGATCACAAACCATGCAGTGTTACGTGTAAATAAGAGTGATCACAAACCATGCAGTGTTACGTGTAAAGAGTGATCACAAACCATGCAGTGTTACGTGTAAATAAGAGTGATCACAAACCATGCAGTGTTACGTGTAAAGAGTGATCACAAACCATGCAGTGTTACGTGTAAATAAGAATGATCACAAACCATGCAGTGTTACGTGTAAAGAGTGATCACAAACCATGCAGTGTTACGTGTAAAGAGTGATCACAAACCATGCAGTGTTACGTGTAAATAAGAGTGATCACAAACCATGCAGTGTTACGTGTAAAGAATGATCACAAA
Source organism: Monoplex corrugatus (assembly GCA_030674185.1). NCBI lineage: Eukaryota > Metazoa > Mollusca > Gastropoda > Littorinimorpha > Ranellidae > Monoplex > Monoplex corrugatus. Next base: position 11,704,622 of record JAPXFY010000024.1, read on the forward strand.
CCATGCAGTGTTACGTGTAAAGAGTGATCACAAACCATGCAGTGTTACGTGTAAAGAGTGATCACAAACCATGCAGTGTTACGTGTAAATAAGAGTGATCACAAACCATGCAGTGTTACGTGTAAAGAATGATCACAAACCATGCAGTGTTACGTGTAAAGAGTGATCACAAATCATGCAGTGTTACGTGTAAAGAGTGATCACAAACCATGCAGTGTTATGTGTAAAGAGTGATCACAAACCATGCAGTGTTACGTGTAAAGAGTGATCACAAACCATGCAGTGTTAGGTATAAATAGTGATCACAAACCATGCAGTGTTATGTGTAAAGTGTGATCACAAACCATGCAGTGTTACGTGTAAATAGTGATCACAAACCATGCAGTGTTACGTGTAAAGAGTGATCACAAACCATGCAGTGTTACGTGTAAAGAGTGATCACAAACCATGCAGTGTTACGTGTAAAGAGTGATCACAAACCATGCAGTGTTACGTGTAAATAGTGATCACAAACCATGCAGTGTTATGTGTAAATAAGAGTGATCACAAACCATGCAGTGTTATGTGTAAAGTGTGATCACAAACCATGCAGTGTTACGTGTAAATAGTGATCACAAACCATGCAGTGTTACGTGTAAAGTGTGATCACAAACCATGCAGTGTTATGTGTAAAGTGTGATCACAAACCATGCAGTGTTACGTGTAAAGTGTGATCACAAACCATGCAGTGTTACGTGTAAAGGTGATCACAAACCATGCAGTGTTACGTGTAAAGTGTGATCACAAACCATGCAGTGTTACGTGTAAATAAGAGTGATCACAAACCATGCAGTGTTACGTGTAAATAAGTGTGATCACAAACCATGCAGTGTTACGTGTAAAGTGTGATCACAAACCATGCAGTGTTATGTGTAAATAAGTGTGATCACAAACCATGCAGTGTTACGTGTAAAGTGTGATCACAAACCATGCAGTGTTACGTGTAAATAAGTGTGATCAGAAACCATGCAATGTTACGTGTAAATAAGTGTGATCACAAACCATGCAGTGTTACGTGTAAATAAGTGTGATCAGAAACCATGCAGTGTTACGTGTAAAGTGTGATCACAAACCATGCAGTGTTACGTGTAAATAAGAGTGATCACAAACCATGCAGTGTTACGTGTAAATAAGTGTGATCACAAACCATGCAGTGTTACGTGTAAAGTGTGATCACAAACCATGCAGTGTTACGTGTAAATGAGAGTGATCACAAACCATGCAGTGTTACGTGTAAAGAGTGATCACAAACCATGCAATGTTACGTGTAAAGAGTGATCACAAACCATGCAGTGTTACGTGTAAAGTGTGATCACAAACCATACAGTGTTACGTGTAAAGAGTGATCACAAACCATGCAGTGTTACGTGTAAATAAGAGTGATCACAAACCATGCAGTGTTACGTGTAAAGAGTGATCACAAACCATGCAGTGTTACGTGTAAATAAGAGTGATCACAAACCATGCAGTGTTACGTGTAAAGAGTGATCACAAACCATGCAGTGTTACGTGTAAATAGTGATCACAAACCATGCAGTGTTACGTGTAAATAGTGATCACAAACCATGCAGTGTTACGTGTAAAGAGTGATCACAAACCATGCAGTGTTACGTGTAAATAGTGATCACAAACCATGCAGTGTTACGTGTAAAGTGTGATCACAAACCATGCAGTGTTACGTGTAAAGAGTGATCACAAACCATGCAGTGTTACGTGTAAATAAGAGTGATCACAAACCATGCAGTGTTACGTGTAAAGAGTGATCACAAACCATGCAGTGTTACGTGTAAAGAGTGATCACAAACCATGCAGTGTTACGTGTAAAGAGTGATCACAAACCATGCAATGTTACGTGTAAATGAGAATGATCACAAACCATGCAGTGTTACGTGTAAATAAGCATGTGAAAATCTCTATCCCTCAGCCCCAATGCGTTCAGATCTTACGCCTCTTCAAACTGTATGAAGAATCCTCAAAACATCATCCTCAAATCATGATGATAATGATAATGATAATGATAATAACAAAAAGAAGCAGAAAAAGAAGAAAAGAAGAAGAATGAACGTATATGACGTTTAATTAGAAAATCATTTGCCTCTTTTGTTAAAAGTTATGATGTAGAAACCGAACATTGTGTTGTTGTAAAAGTGGAACAGGAACTGTTACGTACATGTAAAGACGTCATGTAGATCTATTCATACATTCATCCACATGATTCTGTATACTGGAAATAACAGCAAAATGGTCATGGCATAGAAATGGTTAAACAATGCAAGCCAGATCTACAGGGTTAAGGTAACGATTTTTTTCACATTACAAACTGAATTTCATTGCAGCTGGAAAGTACAGCTCTCAAATGTAATCCATTTTCCTAGAAAATCACAAGATCATCATACAAATACTTCTGGGGATCATCTAATTTGATTATGTAAAATGTCTCAATGTATGATCTAAAAAGGCCTGTGTAAACCAGGGTTTGATGACAGTTGTACATATATTTCATCTTCTAGTTGATAATTTCATTGCATCATGTGAACTATTTTCATCCACTTACATTTCGTCACTTACTGTCGAAAACATTACATATTCTGATCATATACCGGTTGTTTTAGAAGTAGACGGTGACAGTGATATAACTGATGAAGACGTAAGTAAACCGCATGAAAGTGAATATGGATTTTGTGAGAAATCCATGTGGAATTCACGTGGAATCTTTAAATAAGAGCGACATACAAAGCAGAATTAAAATGACTGAAAAAACATTAATTAGGGATGCAGGTAACAGTCTGGATACCTCCATGCAATGTTTAAAGGACCCCTGTGTTTGTATCATCAAAAGATCTCCTCACAAATTCCTTTAATACCATTTTCGACAAATGGACGTATCTAAACGATTGTGCAAAAACAATTAACACACCCATAATTCAAAAAAGGGGGATCCTGAAAACCCTGATATCTATAGAGGTGTTTTTTTAAAAATTTTTTTACTAAGTATTGTATCTAAGTGTAATGCAACTGTGTTAAATATGAGATTGTACATATGGCTAGAAGAGAATCATTTAATTTGAGAAATCCAAACTGGATTTCGTCAAAAATATTCTGTAATTGATCAGATATTTACTCTGAATGCTATTATACAGAAATGTATGTGCATATAATTGAAAAAACTTATATGCTGCTTTTTGTGACTTCAAAAAAGAGCTTTTGAGTCTGTTCATCTTCATACATTCTATCAGTGCATTAGAAATTAAGGCGTTGAAAGAACATTCTTCAAGTCACTATCAGCCTCCAATGTTTTCACGTACATGTGTAAATTCAAGTTTTCAGAGATGTCTCAATGTCTAGTTGGAGTAAGACAGGGATGTGCATTGAGTCTGACTTTATTTTCAATACATACTAACCATTGGCAAACCATATGGATGTCAACAGCAAACATGGTGTTACTTCCGGGTATTACAGAATTGTTTATTTTACCGTTTGCAGCTGGTGGATCATTATTGTCAGTTGTACCCAGTGGCCTACAGCATCCACTCAATGCATTACAAAAGTAGGCTACAGCAACAGCATGAAATAAGCTGTGAATATTGACAGGACAAAAGTAGTGATATTTGTGAAAGGGGGATTCTAGAAAAACAGGAGAAGTAGATATACGATGGAAACATACCAGAGGTGGTAAACAATTACTGTTACCAGGGATCTGATTTTACAGCAATGGGAAGTATCAAGAAAGATACTGCACATCTAGCAACAAACGGGAAGAAAACAGTTGTACGGCTGAATAAAGTATTTCAGAATTACACGGAATTAACGATATACACTTTCTTTACTATTTTTATGATTAAATACAACCCATCCTGTTATTTTCATTGCAGATATGGGGACTTCAAAAACTTGATTATACAGAAAAAGTACATAGTGCACAGTGGCATGGAGAAGGGTTTGAAGTGCACATGTAAGGATTCCCAACAAAATGATATACGACGACTTAGGAATCGTCTGTAAACTCCTGTGTTACATGCATCAGATATTGATTAAAATCATTATACATGGACGAGGAAAGATTGCAATAGTGGTAGGGCGGGCTGCCTGATAAAAGTATGAAGGCCCTGAACGAGACCAGAGATGGCTCTTCCATTCTGTCTTGGTCTGGCGGCTAGGCTGGACCTGGTTGGTGCACGTTGTGTGGCTATGTCCTGGAGTAGTCATCTCCCCTCCTGGTCATTCGGTTCGTTGACAGAATAGCTGATGATTGGGTCCGAATGGGTCACGCGATGCGTGGACAGCCCCACCCCTACCCCCCACCATCCCCACCTTTTGCTTGGTGAGATGGTTATCGGGTGGCGTCGGGAGCTTGGGAGGTGATTGTTCAGAAGGTGGCGAAGCATTTGTGCTTTGGGTCCTATCCGCACCCTCATGTGTTTCTTGTTAACTTACAAATGAACGAGGAGAGATTGCAATACAAAGCGTCTGAAATGGTCCTAGAATTAGATAAGGCGGGAAAGCATTGCTTTGTATTTTTTGTTAACTTACAAATGAACGAGGAGAGATTGCAATACAAAATGTATAAAATGTTCCTAGAATTAGATAAGCCGGTTAGGGATTGCTTTGTTAGGCATCTGAAGTAAGAGAACAATTGTGTAACTGGATTCAATATTGCATAGCTGCATCAAGGCGTTGGAGATATGAAAGCTTTCTTGAATATATTCAAAGACTGGCTGTTTGTTTATTCAATGGTCTGACACCATCAGAGATCGTGACGGTACGAGACTTACAGATCATTTAAAACTATTTTTGAAAGAGAAAAATGTGTTTTGGATATGAAAATACACCGTTCTAGAGATGCTGTTACTCAGGCAAGATATAATGTACTCTCCATAAATAACAATTTGCATCCCAATAGTAATTCAGACAAAAAAAAGGTAGGCCTATATTTGTTCTGCAAATGAGCGTTCATTTTTACCAACAAATGCCTATCAGTTAACATCAGGAATAGATTTCTTGAATGTTGTATATAACCGATACTGTTGTATTGTTGTGAGGCGTGGACAGTCAACACGCAAAGTCAGAACAAAACTGAGGCAACTGAAATGTGGTTACTCAGAATAATGTTGAGAGTTCCATGGACAGCAAAGGAAACAAACGAGACAGTCTTGAAGGATACAGACACAAGAATATTCATGAAGAAGATTAGGAAAAGACAAACAACATTTATAAGATATAAGACATTTTATGAGGAAATGAGAATTAGAGCACCTGGTCACAGCAGGAAAGCTGGAGGGAAGAGAACACCAGTTAGACCCAGGGAGAAAATATTGGACGGACTTGCAAGGTGGCTGAAGACAAAGAGGGTAAAGAAGGTGGGAGATATACTTGCAGCGACAGGGGATAGATTCGTAAGGAGAGCCATGATCGCCAACGCCATTCGGCAAGGCACATGATGATGATGATGATGATGATGATGATGAAATGCGTGTTGAAGACAAACACCATTTGTTGTTTAAGTTCTGTCTATGCAGATCTTAGACTGAAATTCCAATAGAATCAGCAAGGGTTCCAGTGCAATATTTCATTTAAAGAAATAAATATTCATCATAGATAGGCCTACAATGTATATAGGTTCGTTTTCCATGCCACTAACAGACAAAAGAAATGTTTCATTAGAAATGAAGGAACAGATAGATAACTTTGAGAAACTGCTGACATTTTAAAATGGCTACGCACATGCCAGCTTTAGATTATATCACGAATTTATTTTGGTGTATTGTTTATCAACTGCAAGTTGCTATTTAGGTTCAAGATGATATGTGACATTGTGTGATATGTCTTGTAGGATTGATCTTTTTCACAATAAATTGATCGATATTCATTGTTTAATATGTCTGTTCAGCACCCACCATCGCACCCCACACACCGCATCCCCAATTGTACGTATTGTGGCCCGAGGCCGATGTACATTAAAACATTCTGAAGTCTAAAGTCTCTCTGTCTCTGTCTGTCTGTCTGTCTGTCTGTCTCTGTCTCTCTCTCTGTATCACATGCGTGTACACACACACACACACACACACACACACACACACACACACACACACACACACACACACACACCAAATAAACAAACAAACAAAACTAACAAACAAACAAACAAACAAACAACAAATTTCCAAGAACAGGAGAAGAGTTTATTTAATACTGTCCATACACCATGACACCCCCACTGTGCAGTCACTTCACTAACTCATTTCAAATTTTGTCACAAAGACTTTATTTATGAAATGTATACATACAAATGCTGTAGTTCCAAAAGTGGAAGCACTTCATTGTGAATCATTCTGAACACATCAACAACATAAACCAGGTATGACATGTCAATAAAATACTTTACAAACATTGTATCAATAACACACTTACAATACTGGATATGAGAAAGATACTTTTGTAGCATTCTTTCACAACCTTCACATTTTACTGTATAGAATGATTACATATCTGTCTGCAAAATGTTATACCATGAAAGTCTGTAGTTATCAACACATGCATATTCACTATTGCACAGGAGCACCATACAATGTCTTTTCTTTTTTTGATAAAAGATTTGATCAGAATGTACTATCAGTCATGCACATTTCTTTTTCTCATATGTTACATCAATTAGTAACAATAATGAAATAAGCAGCATAGGACATATTTGTTTGTAATATTACATACACAACATGTATACATACAAACATATTTTCTACCACTATTAATACACAAGGCTGCCATACCTGTGTTTCGAGCCCGGTCTTTGTCTTCATTTGTCCATGTTTTTGTGTTTCCATTTGATATTTTAATGACTGACCCCACACATGTACAAACAATATGTAGTCATGTCCACTCTAACCTTTGTATACACATCAGTCAAAATAGAGTTGGAGGTAGGCCAGTTTACGACGGAATTTCTGCTCCTCCTTTGTTGTGGACAACTGCGATAACAAAAAAAATATATATACATATAAATTAAGTTATTGATATTTTTGTTTAAAGCCCAGCCGACTGCATAGAGCCATATAAGACCTCTATAACTGTGTCAAAACATGCACAATATTCAACAGGAAAAAAAAGGAAAAGAAAATTAAGTACACATATCAATGCATTTGCGCACATAATCTAAAGATATGCCCCTGGCATTGACCATCCGTCCAATTTATCACACGGGATTTAAAAACATATCTGAATGTATATTTAAACACAACTAAGGACACTAAAACATATAAAAATGGGCCTAAATGACCTAAAATTACTTCTGAATATCTCATTTCCCTAGAGCCAAAAATGTGCTTAACACATGTTCCCAATTATCATTCCTAAGAGAAAGAGCTCACAGCACACTCAACTCTGGGTAGGAGCTGATCAGGGCAAAAAAATTCCACAATATATTTTGGACTGATGGGAATTTGAACCCACAACTCACTGTCAATAGTCTGTTATGTAACCATTTCACCACAGTGACTGACAGCATAATTTGTGATACATGTTCTCATTCCGTTTTTTTGTGTGTGTGTTTCTGATCATAATTTTGTTTTCTAGTAGGCCCCCCTACCATACCTTGTTTGTGTTTCGGAAGATGGTACTTTTAAGGGAGATGGCAGGCAAGTGAACGGGAGATCCACCAAATGACTGGGGCCAGCACACCTTGCGGCCCCTGGTGATGACATGATCATATGAGCCAGGTCTGTAACAAACCATTACTTCTCACTGCATGTTCTTGCATGCAAAACCCACTAGTTGATCACTGCACCTTTCAACTCCCTCATCCTAACCACCTGCTTTGTGTTGAGGCTGGTGAATATAGCAAAGGATTGAAAGGATTCAATCTGAAAGAAAAGATAAGCAACTCGATTTCAACATTCAGCAGGAGACCGATTCAGTGACTGGTAATTTTGACAAGTTAGGCATCTTGTGTGTTGTGTTTGTGCGTGACAGAGAGAGACAGGGAGTATCTGGATCAATCTGAATCACACACACACACACACACACACACACACACACACACACACACACACACACACACACACACACACAAAAACAGACTGTGCAACATTAAAGTGGAATATGGGCAGTGGGTCCAATAGAGTTCGGAAAACAGCGTTACACAAAAATGATTAACAATAATAAAGAGTGTACACACATATATAGAAGCATATACGAATTTATGCACACACAAACATGCATGCACATTTTCACACTTCATGTACATACATGGACACGAATGCGAGAGTATGCAGGCTCATTTACACACACACGCGTACACACACACGCGTGCACACACACACACACACACACACCACACACACACAAGACCACACACACACAAGACACACACACACACAAGACACACACACACACACACACACCACACACACACACACACACACACACACACACACACAACACACACACACACACACACACACACACACACACACACACACAAGACACTCTAAATCTCAGTTGTGTTTCAGCATGGAAGAGACAAGAACATTTGACAACAGGCATCAAGATCACAGCAAACAGCATGTAAACAACTTTTCTGCTACAACAACTTCCAGCTAGACTACAGCAATTCTATGCAAGGTAGCCTATCTGCACAAACACATTTTTTTACAACTATGAAGAATTTAGAACAATGCAGCACATCTAATTCTGAACATAAAAGACATGATCATGTACAATATTACTCAAAAGAACTCCATAAGCTTCCAATCAAATCTCACTGCCATTATTCATTGTAAGTCTTAAATATCACCATATCCTATATAAAATGTTATTCTTATTGTAACACCACTTGCAATTTTGCAACACTTTGTGCATGCCACAGCATAAAACTAAAAGCAAAAACTACAGTTAAAAATTTTTTTTTTTCAAATAAGAAATGAAAACCGCAACCACTGAAGAAACTGCACACTGCTCAAAGCAGTAACCATTCAAGGGAAACAACTTTTTCCATCCCTCTCATAAATGAACAAAAAAAATGCCTGAACAAACAAGGTATGGCAAAAGAAAGCAAACTGTTTAATCTCTACATGGAGTGGAGTTAGAGAACACGAAACTGTATGGAGTCTTATCAGCGCATAGGGTTTATGCACAAGCTGTTCACTTCTGCCAGGATTATTTTGGACCCGTTTCCATCCTATGGCATCTGTGGTGTTTAGCTCATATGAAACTTTCTGAGGGTATTATTGCAGTCTTGAAGAAAACAAACTATCACTATGACAAATGATGATGGTGATGATGGACTATCCTGTCAATCTGACAGATGAGTAGGCATAGGGGTCCTTTGCTGCCTGGTATGAGTCTTCATGGGAGATACAAGATCGGTACTGGAGGCATGTTGTTAAGCACACTTGGTGACTGCATATGGTGTTGTTCCATTTTGCCTGTATGCCTGACCAGCACAGGAAATTTTTAAAGAGTGGAGGGTGGTGGTGTTGCATTTTAAGCGGACAAGTATACACAGAAAAAACGCTTGTAATTTCACAGGTGCAGTGACTGCCATGTGAGGAACAACTGCAGGTGCAGCTTTGTTGTTCAGAGTATTTGTCTCCAAGCCTCTGGTTCAAGAATCTTCCATGGAGGTATAGAGGCATTCACCCAAGTCTGGGTCACTTCCTCTTTGAAATCAAAGTTATACCTCTTCTAGATGGGTTGCCTTGGATGGGCAAATGAGCTACATGCACCTGAGTATTATCTTAATCCTATCTTTCAGCTTAGTGGAAATCTGGTGCACCTGTCTCCTTCCAAAGCACTGTAAACTGCACATGGATCACTGCTTAAGGTCCTATGTGACCATCATGACTATATGAGTATATACCATGACTTGATAACAGCGATGGTGGAGGTGATTCATAGTCTGTCAGAAAAAGGTTCATACAATGTATAAAACTGCAGTCATGAAACCAACCAAACATGAACTGTTAATTAACAAATATGAAATGAAATACAGTGTATGAAACTGCAATCATGAAATCAAGCAAACATTAAATACTGATTAATGAAATGTGTAGAAATCGGTAAAACTGCATTCATGAAAACAATCAAACATAGTGTAGAACTCAGTAAAACTGCATTCATGAAAACAATCAAACATAGTGTAGAACTCAGTAAAACTGCATTCATGAAAACAAACATAAAATGTTAATTGCAATCATGCAACCAAATGAGCAAAACATCTTGATATCATCATCATCATCAGGTGCCTTGCCGCATGGCGTTGGCGATCATGGACTTCCATCTGTCTCTATCACTTGTTGCCTCAAGCACCTCTTCCACCCTCCTTGTCCCCAGCCACTCTGCAAGTCCATCTAGCATCTTCTCTCTGGGTCTATCCGGTGCTCTCTTTCCCTCCAGCTTTCCCGTTGTGACCCATGTTGATATACAACGAATAAATCTTGACACAGAGATTCCATTAGACTGTAATATGGTAGTTTTTACAATCTGTCTTGAACTGGTAAAATGCTGGTACTGTGTACTAGCTGAAACTCTCACACTTATTGCTCTTCTGACACAAGATAACATTCTTGCCATCTCTCCTGATCAACCAGCATTTATATTCAAAGCAACTTCAAGCACAGTCTTCCCATTCCCTTCCACCCTCACCATGCTTTTGAATCTTGAACATAAGAGGAAAATGAGAGGGATGGGAAGAGGGGGACAAAGAGAATATGTGAAGAAAAGAGAGACAATATTTCAATTGTAGTGTGTGTGTGCGTATGTGTGTGTGTAGGTGTGAAGAGAGAGAGAGAGAGAGAGTGTGTGTTGTGTGTGTGTGTGTGTGTGTGGAGAGAGAGAGAGAGAGAGAGAGAGAGAGAGAGAGAGACACACACACAGAGACAGAATATGAATTACTAGAGACACAGCCAGTTGTTGTCAACTGTATTTTTTTAAACACAACCTTGTTATGCACTACAGACGAGGCTGTGTCATGGTAGGGTATGAGAGAGACAATGTACATGTGTGTGTGTGGTACGCATGAGTTGAGTACAGGAAGAGAGGAGATATTCTCTATTCCTGTACCAGCTGACTTGAGGTTGGTGCCAGTACATTCTGATACTGATGGTACTTCCTACCTGTAGTTTCAACAGTTCAGAGTTTACCCAGAAAGATTCACTGCTATCTGACAAATCCATATGTGACCCTCTAATCGCCATATGTGATCCTCTAATCGGACATCTGTTGCGCCTGTTGTCGTCTTGTATTAAATATGCGTTCTTATTCTTTGTTCGTGTTTTTTCTGGTTCCTGCCATCTGTTATCAGGCACACTCCTGGCATGGTCTTGAAATAAAAGGGACGGGGAACAAGAGACTTGAAACATTACAAAGACACCACTAAATGACTGAAGCCTTAAGACGGGCAGCCTATAGACCAGTTTGTATGCTGACTGGGTCTGAACTCAAGATATCAGATATGAAGTCTATGGCTCTGTCAACAAAGTGAGTGTCTAGTGGAACCTCCTTTGAAAACATGCAGATCATAGGAAAAAGTTAAAGAAACGTATACTTGGATAGCAGCCATCTTACCCTGGTGTCATCTCTAGCATGACTTTTACTCGCCCACTGAATCGCTCTGAACCAACATTGAACGGTTTCTTAGCAGATTCACGCATTTTGTTTTTACCATCACGCCTCTGATAGTGGTATGGAGACGGCACCTGAAACTGTTACCATTCACCCCGTGCTTATTTGTCTTATACTAGTTCATATGGTGATATCTTTTCTTTCCAAATGGTCATGGAGATGTTCCTATGCTTTCTCTCTCTCTTTCTCTCTCTCACACACACACACACACATACTTAAGACTGTAGATAGACATGATATGACTCTCTCTTTCACCCCCTCATTTACACTCAATGATGGCTCCATCTGTCCGACCAAACAATGGATGCACATGGTTGAGGTCTCGATTGGATGTGGAACAGCATCAGCTATGGTTGAACAATCTAATTCTTGAGTGGCAGTCCTTGGCACAGCCACCGCATAAGTCAGCAGATGGCAGTGGCTGGGCGACTACTGCTGCAGCTTTCCTTTTGTTTTTTCTGTGTGATCACAGTTGACTTTATGTCTCTTCTGCAATGGCATAGTCTGCACATACAGTCTGACACCAGACTCAGCAATTTGTAGCTGTCTCTTCCCAAATGTCCACACTGGTATTAGTGGATTTCAGGTCACATTTGCAGCCTTCCTTGCGTTGAAGTTGTGGGCATCCCATGGGCCAGAATTTAGCAATAAGCTCTCCAAACAGGATATCTTTTGGGATGTTGCCATCCTGCATGCGGCATATATAGCTAAGCCAGTGCAGTTGTAATTGAGTGAAGACGACATACATGCTAAGCATGCTGGCCTTGTTCAAGATGTCTTAGTGTGGCATACAACCCTTCCAAGAAATGCCTAGGATCTGGTTTCCAGGAAGCACTGCATGTGGAAGTTACTGAGATTGTGTTCTTAAAGCATACATGTACATAAGTTATCCAGCTATCGCTGCCATAAAGAAGAGTCCTAAGTCTGCAGGCTCTGCACACTCCAATGCTGGTGGTTGTAGTGAGTTTGTTATTTCCCCACACTGTTTTGGACACTTTGGCCGTGGCAGTGGCAGCTTTCTCTGTTGACTTTTTGAACTCTTGGTCAAGAGATAGGTTGCTGGAGACTGTCAATCATACGTAGGTGAATTTGTTTACCACTTGCAAAGTGTAACTGTCGATGCTGATGCTGAGGTCTTCGCTGATGTTCTGTCTCAAAATCTCTGTCTTCTCCAGACTGGTGATGAAACTAAACTCTTGGCAAACATTCATTAGGCAGCTGACTAGAAGACAAGGTTGTATATGAGTTGTCAAAGTGGCATCATCAGCAAAAAGCACCTCCCATGTGGCATCATGGTATAATTTATGTATGCTTGAATTCATGACCAAAGATTTGACTCTGTAAGTATGTATTCATTTGTGTATGTGTGTGAGTGTATGTTTTTGGTGTTTGTGTGTGCATGTGTGGGCATGTGTGTACGTGCACGTGCATGTGTATGAGATACATCAATTCCTCTGTAAGTATTACACTCTGTCAATCTGTGCCTCATAAATGTGCAATGCACAGTGATTCCAAATGAGTTTACAGAAAAGCACTGTACAAGAATGATTTATTATTATCATTGTATATATACATGTAAATGCATGTATGCATAACTGCTGGTGTATGACAGTGAAAGACAGTAGACAGAGACAAATGGAGAGAATGAATTACTAAAACCACATGACAAATACCATTACTAAAATTACATGACAAAGACTGGGTTATTATTATCACATGACAAAGCCTAAATTATTCAAACAACATGACAAGACAGGATTATTAAGATCACAAGACAAAGACTAACTTATTAAAACCATGTGACAAAGACTTGAGTTACTAAAATCACATGACATGGACTTGAGTTAACCACATGACAAAGACCGATTTATTAAAACCACATGACAAATACCAAGTTATTAAAACCACATGACGGAGTTATTAAAATCACATGACAAAAACTAATTTCTTAAAACCACATGACAAAGACCAATTTCTTAAAACCACATGACTGAGTTTTTAAAATCATATGACAAAGACTGAGTTATTAAAGCCACATGACGAAGATAGTTATTAATCATCATCATCATCATCATTCTCCTGCCCGTGATGGGCGTAGAGGAGAGATGAGAGACACTCTTGAAGCCAGCCGTCGCCAACCGGTCCTGTCCTCCGCCTGTCGCACCAGCGTGGGGCCATCCAACCTGGTCCATTCTTTGATGTTGTCCATCCAGCATTTGGCTTGTCTCCCCTTCGTCTGCCGCCTCCCAGTGTACCCTGGAGGACCGTTTTGGGCAGTGAGTTGTGGCGTGTGACATGCCCGAACCACGACAGCTTCCTGTTCTTGACTGTTGCCAGGAGGGGTTCTTGTGGGCCTGCGAGTGTTGTTATTTGGCTCCACACAAAGTCGTTTGTCTTCCGATCTTGCCAAGAGATCCCGAGCAAGCGCCTGAAGCATTTAGTTTCAAACGTCTGGATTCTCTTGGTGGTCTCTGCTGTCATGGTCCAGCTCTCGCATCCATACAGCAGGATGGGGAGCACCAGGGACTTGTACAGCTTCATCTTCGATGGAAAGCCGATCTCTCTGCTCTTCCAGATCTTGTTTAGCTTTACCATTGCTGCTGTTGCGATCGCTAGTCTGGTCTTGATTTCTGTTGTAGAGCGACCGTCTTTGGTGAGAGTGGCGCCAAGGTATTTGAAAGCGTCCACTTCTTCAAGCTGTTGCCCGTTCATGTAGATTTCAGCATGGGTGTTGGTTGTGCTGTTGACCAGGACTTTGCTTTTTTCTGTGCTCACTTCCATTCCGTGTGCACCTGCACTTTCTTCCAGTCTCATGGTCAGGTCTTGTAGTTCTTCGTTGCTGCCTCCCATCAGGTCGATGTCATCTGCGAACCTCAGGTTGTTGATGGTTCTTCCTCCGATGGAGACAGTGGAGTGGAAGTCATGGAGGGCTTCACGCATGATGTTCTCCAGGAAGAGATTGAACAGCACGGGAGAGAGTAGGCAGCCTTGACGGACTCCAACTGTGGTCTTGAAGTAGTCCCCTATCTGGTTGTTGAGGAGAACTGCGCTGCTGGCAGTGTTATACAGCGCCTGGATGGTTTGGACGAGACCTTCCTCTATGCCAAACTTTCTTAGCACCTGCCACAAACCCTTATGCCACACCCTGTCGAATGCTTTTTTAAAGTCTATGAAGTTGTGGAACAGGTCTCTCTGATGCTGCAGATGTTTCTCCATCATTATCCGGCAGGTGAAGATCTGTTCTACTGTGCTTCTGCCTGCCCTAAATCCAGCTTGTTCTTCCGCAAGGTGTTCTTCCGCTTCTTTCTTCAGTCGATTCAATATGACTCTGAGCATGATCTTGCTGGTGTGGCTAATGAGACTTATTGTTCTGTAGTTCTGGCATTGGCGCATATTTCCCTTTTTGGGCAGGGGGATGATGAGTGATTGAGTCCATTCTGTGGGCCACTGTTTTGTCTCCCAGATCTTCTGACAAATCGATGTTACACGAGTGACCAAATCATTCCCTCCATGTTTGAGCAGCTCTGCTGGGATATTGTCTGCTCCAGGTGATTTCCCTGCTGGTAGGCTGCGGATGGCTTCTTCCACTTCTTCTCTCATCACTGGTAGCGGTGAGGATTCCCTCAATGGTGTTGAGTCCCCCTGAAACAAACTGTCATCTGGCTGTATTGGGTAGTTGTATAGTTCTTGGCAGTACTGCGTCCATCTGTTCAGAACAGCGGAGCTTTTTGTCAGCAGCTCGCCTGAGGTATCCTCGATGACTGACGATCTGTTTTGCTGCGTCTTGGTAAGGTTTTTCAGTGTGGTGAAGGCATGTTTGCTGTTTCCTTTTTTCATGCCTTTCTCGATGTTCTCACACTGGTTGTTGATCCATTGTTCTTTGGCTTCAATCATTTTCTTCTTTACAAGGTTGTTGGTTTTACGATACTGTGCGGCTTCTTCAGGGCTGGAGTTTTTCGTCTTCTTCAGTGATCTTCTGTTGTCGTAGAGGTCAAGGATGTCATTTGAGATCCATGCTTATTAATATTATATGACAAAGACCATGTCATTAAAATCACAAGACAATGACTGAGTTATTAAAACAACAAGACAAAGGCTGAGTTATTACGGTCACATGATAAAGTCTGAATTGTTACAATCACTGACAAAGATTGTTATTAAAACCACATGACAAAGACCGAGTTATTAAAACCATATAACACACTTATTACAATCACATGACAAAGACTGAGTTATTAAAACCATATAACACACTTATTACAATCACATGACAAAGAACGAGTTATTAAAACCATATAACACACTTATTACAATCACATGACAAAGACCGAGTTATTAAAACCATATAACACACTTATTACAATCACACGACAAAGACCGAGTTATTAAAACCATATAACACACTTATTACAATCACATGACAAAGACTGAGTTATTAAAACCATATAACACACTTATTACAATCACATGACAAAGACCGAGTTATTAAAACCATATAACACACTTATTACAATCACATGACAAAGACCGAGTTATTAAAACCATATAACACACTTATTACAATCACATGACAAAGACTGAGTTATCAAAACCATAAGACAAGCCTGACTGACAGAACCAAATTACAAAAACTAAATTAATGTAATGAATCATCAGATTATCACAAAGACTACACCATAAAAACCACATGACAATGACTAAATCATTAAAACCACATGATAACACAAACATTCAAAAGTAATTACAGACACAAAGACTGAATTATTAAAACCACATAATAACGTAAGCGCCCAGGAACAATTACAGACACCTTACCTTTGGTGTTTTCTCGAACTTGGGTGCAGTACGAGCGCCCAGTACATAGCCTTTGTTGGTTTCAGGATGAGCGCCCAACTGGTAAGCCAGACTTGTTTTCTATAACCAGAAAATTGAAACGGCTCACACAAACTTCATTCTTCAATGGCAAAATTATTCTTCATTGGTACCATCTCAAATCTGAAGAATGACCTCCTGAACCTTTCTCCTTCCAACCAAATTTTGTCTGTGTGTAGAATTTAAAAAGTCTTTCCAGATTACAAAATGTGGTCCTGATGAAGCTCTGCATCAGTCACAACCAGCTTAACACTGATGGGTGTAGCAAAGAGGTGGGCAAGACGTTAGGCTTCTAATCAGAATGTCTGGAGTTTGATCCTGTCTGGGTACTTCCTTCCTGGTGGATAATGGGGAAATATTCATTCCTATCTCCTCTGTCACATGTTTGCAAGTCTGTTAGTGCCTAAGCCCCAGTCGGGTATATATATATGTGCAGAATATCAAACATATACAAGTTAAAAATGAGACAGTCTTGATGGAGGCAGACACAAGAAGATCATTGAAAAGACAAGTGCATTTAGGGGCCATTTTATGAGAAAAAGGGAATTAGAGCACTTGGTCACAACAGGAAAGCTGGAGAAAAAGACAACACCAGGTAGACCCAGTGAGAAAATATTGGATGGATCTGCAGGGTGGCTGAGGACAGAGAGGGTGGAAGATGTGCTTGCAGTGACAAGGGATAGATGCATATGGAGGGCCATGATTGCCAATGCCATGCGGCGGGGCACATGAAGATGATGATGATGATACAAGTTAAAGATCCTGTAAGTCATCATAATGGTGTCTGGTGGATTGTGACAATGCCAAAACACCCAGCATGAATGTCCACTGAAGAGTCTCCTAGCTCCCCCAAAGACAGCACTCACTACAATACCACTCCTTTTTTTTCTGTAGCTGTCTGTGATTGTTTCCTTTTTCTTATTTACGCATTAACTTAAAAAGTCCATTTTTCCGTATAATCTTGCCAGCAACTGCTCTTTTTGTTATCATTGCTTCTTTTGTATGTGCTAAGTGCATACTGCATACAGGTCTTTGGTTATCTCAATGACATTAGATTGCATCATAAGAAGTGATGCCCACAATAAGCATGGAACAAAAACTGCATCATACAATGCGATACATTGTGAAAATGTTCCTGTCAAAAGTTGGGTGAATACTACAAGGGAACTCAGTGATCCCAGGCAAGTACAACAATTTCTCTTAAGATGTAGCCTTCATTTGACTGTCAAAATGGTCTTTGAGTATAGCAATAACAGTTCATAGAAAGTAGGCAAAATGAAGATCACTGACACTTCAGCAAGCCCTGTAAAAATAAAATGTATAGAATGTGTTCATTCTTCTATCCTGCATGTTTTGCCAATAAAATAAAGCAGTATCTGAAAACAGAATTCCTGGATTTTAGGTCTGGATGTTAAATTTTATGTGAATATGTGCAGTACACTGTCATTCACAAAGTCTTTTTCTTCAAAACAGTGATTAAATTTGCAAGAAGAAAAACTGAAAATATCAATGGATTGCTCCACATAATTTCATAAGATTATAGATCAGGTATGTAATGAACTTCCCAGCAAATTTTATTTGTTTATCCTAACTACAATACTTTTTTATACGATTTTTATAAAAATGGCTAAAATGTGTGTTTCTTGGTATCACAATGCCAGATAGCTGTGTCTCTGATGAGTAAATCACATCCCCCAAGACAAGCGTCTTATCACCATGAAGGTCTGCGGAAGGTAAGTAAAAGTTATCCTACAACACTGAGGTCAATAGGAAGCAATATAGTAATGACCTCAACCTTTTCTCTCCACCAGCTTTATGAGAGCGGTGCCCATCTCATCTCCCTCACAGTTTTACCATCCCCAACCATGAACAAGGTCACATACCCATTAGTATTTATAAGCAGGCAAACTAGAGACTGTATACACAGTCCCACCCCTCCCTCCCCCACTTCACCTCACCCCCAAGTCAGACTCGAAACCATGGAGTCAGAATGGAAGGCGGGAGCTCGACCACTACATTGACACAGAATCATTTTTTTGACAAACAGATTGCCACCTGTTATACCTCTTCCACCTGATAACAGCCAGGTCCTGCGTCTGGAGTACCCCTCAGTCCTATCTCTGAACCCAAACGACTGGGAGGGATTTTCAAGGGCAACATCTCTCGTGACGCGATGGATGACAAAAAAGCCACTTTGGGAGGTGGTATGTTGATGTTCCCTGTAAAGAAGAGAACAGAAATTATGGTCTGAACTCCATAACACTACAGCATGTTTATTGAATGTTTTAAGTGTTCGTCAAACTTACATAGCACTGTTACGCAATCATATTACATAGCACTGTTACGTAATCATCTGCACTTTCTGCAGGATAAGTATGGAAAATATTTTTTTTTAAGGCCATTATTGCTGATAGGATTCAATAAAAGATGGACCTTTATCACATCTAATTTCTGTGAGTCTGGCAGCTTTCAAGAAAGTCTCAATATCAGCTTTCATTTATCCCAATGTTGGCTGGATTTCTTCCTGCTATGTCGGCTCGTCAGGTGGTCAACAAAGACAGAAGTCACTCTTGCCATTCTGCTCGACCTCTTTAAGTTGTAGATTCTTAAAATCAAAGACCGTCTTGTATTAGTCAAAGTATCATTCCTGGGTTTACTTGGGCTTTTTCTGCTCCAGCTCTTCACTTCGTTGCTGATCCATCTCCACAGGTTTTCAGGAATTCTGCACATGTGTATGTTCATGAACAGCTCTATCATAGGCACATATCTAAACATACAGATCTATGCAGAGTCAATCATTACATCACGGGCAGCATTTCTCATAACATGCTGGATAAAAATAAAGCTAAGCCTGGAATGAGTGGGCACAGAAAACATTATTATCAGCCCAGCTGACTGCTCAGCGCCTTATCAGGGTTATATGAACATGTCAAACAAAAAACATACATCTAAACATACTGATGACACTGGGTAAAAAAACTGAAAATACAAATTGAGCTTACATATCACTGCATACATGCAAGTAATCTGAGGATAGGCTCCTGGCATTGGCCTTTCCACCAAATTTCATCATTTGAAGATTAACTAACAAATCTGAATACAAATGCATAAGCATATACTAATTCTTCGACTCTTGCACCCTGTCCACTGGCACCCTGCAGTCAACCATGCTAGCAAGACAAAAACTTAACCCTTTGACTCCCTCACCCTATCCACCAGCTTCCTGTAGGAAGATGGTGGATAGAGTGAGGGAATAAAATATATGTTTTTGCTGCTGGAGGATAGGATGCAAGAGTCAAAGGGTTAATACACAAAAACATACATACAATTGGCCTACAATATATAGAATTGCCACGAGCAGTTCACATAAATTTCCCTAAAAATGCAATTAAACATGTTCACAGTTATCAATCCTAACAGACAGAAAGTGTGCAAAGCTTTATGGAAAATATACAGGTGAATGAACCAGCAAGGCAGTAAAAGAAAAGATGTCAGAAACTAAAGAAGCTAGGTAGAAATAAAGATGGTCACATAAAAGAAGAAATTTCTAGCACAGAATGTCCAGAAGGTGTGGATACTATTTGACCTGAAAGAACCTGCGGCATTCCCACAGATGGACAGGTGCTCACTCATAGCACATATAAAAAAGGAAACCCACAATGGTCACATCAGAATAGCAATGAACAGTCTGTCCAAGATGTGATTTATTGGAAAAAGATATTACTCACGATCAGTTTGAATGTTGATTGTTATCCAGATATGTCTGTAAGTTTGTCATGATATGTATTTTTATATATGTTTTCTCTTTTCTGTTGTTTTTGCTGTTGTTGTTGCAGCTGTTGTTGTCGGCCATCATGCTATGTGGATATGGGTGTGTATATATCAATGTATGTGTGTAAGTCTGTGTGCAGGCATGTGGGTATATGCATGTATTTACTATTATTTGTTATCTTCATCTCTTATCTGTTTATTTATCTACATACTCCTTTATTTTGTATTTATTTATTCACCTACTTACTTCTTATTCATTTACTTACTTACTTACTTACTTACTTATTTACTTACTATCTATGACAACTGCTTAGTTCTTTCTACCCGTCTAACTTCAGCCCTTCCATCTGACCACTCTGCAATTCTCTGTTCTCTTGACATTTCTCCTCATTCCCGTACCACGCGCACAGTGACTCGACGCAATCTCAAATCTATCGACCTCTCCACATTTTCATCTGATGCCTCCCGTCTCCTTTCTGAAAAGTCACATAACCTTGCCGATGAATTCTATACTACTCTCCACCATCTTCTGGACACTCATGCTCCAGCCACAACCCGTCTTTTACCTGATCGCCCCCCTACCCCCTGGCTCACTCATGAGATTGCCTGTGCAAAACGTGCCCGCCGCAGAGCAGAGCGCCGCTGGCGCAAATCCAAACTCACTGTACACAGGCAACTTTTCCAAGCCTCTAAAACAAAAGTATCCACCCTCATTGCATCTGCAAAAACAAGCTATTTCCAAACCAAAATCCTGAATGCCTCTTCTTCAAAAGAACTCTTTACAACCATGAATCATCTCCTTGGCACACGAAAAGATTTACCTCTCCCAACAAAACATACAAATGAAGAACTCCCATCTGTATTCTCCAACTATTTCACCACCAAAATACAAACTCTTCGTGACAGGCTTGACAGGACACCCTGTCAACCATGCCCACCTGACCCTTCCTTCTCTGGCACACCTCTTACTACTTTTACCCCAGTCTCACAAGAAGACATTTTCAACACAATCAGATCCATGTCGTTCAAAACCTGCGAACTGGATCCTCTTCCAGGTTCTCTCTACTCCGACTGTCTCCCTACTCTCCTCCCATTCATCACTGACATCATCAACACTTCTTTTCAAACTGGAACTGTCCCAGATTCTTTCAAGTCTGCTATTGTTCACCCTCTCCTCAAGAAACACAATTTAGACCCAAATGAACTGAAAAATTACCGGCCTATCTCTAATCTCTCTTTCTTGTCAAAACTCCTTGAAAAAGTCGTCCTCAACCAGCTGAACTCTCACCTGTCTGCCAACAATCTCCTCAATCCTTTCCAGTCAGCCTACCGCCAGTGCCATAGCACTGAAACTGCCCTACTACACATTCTCAACAATCTCCTCCTTGCAACTGATACTGGAAAAGTCTCTCTCCTCACACTCCTTGATCTGTCTGCAGCCTTCGATACCATTGACCATGGTATTCTCCTTTCTAGACTTCATCATACCTTTGGCATCTCTGACATTGTTCTCTCCTGGTTCACTTCGTATTTATCAAACAGAAAACAAACTGTTCTCATCAATGGCACTTACTCTCAACCTGCATACCTGACCTGTGGTGTTCCACAAGGATCTGTCCTTGGCCCTGTTCTTTTCACTCTTTATACCTCCCCCCTGTCCACCATCATCAACTCCCACTCTATAAAACACCACTTCTATGCTGATGACACCCAACTTCAAGACAGGACTCACCTGATAATATACAGCGCCTGTTGACTCGCACCACTGAGTGTTACTCGGACATTAAGAACTGGATGACGTTCAACAAACTTCAGCTTAATGACGACAAGACAGAAGCTATCCTCATTGGCACCCGTCAGAAACTTTCTCAGCTGCCTCCTCTTTCTCTCCCATTATGTAACACATCAGTCCCAATTTCTGATTCAGCTAAAAACCTTGGTGTCTGCATTGACTCTACCCTCACCATGAACAACTTTGTTTCTCAAACTGCCAGATCTTGCTACTATCATCTCCATCGTATAAGCCTGATCAGGAAGTATCTCTCTGTCGAAACAACTGCAAAACTCGTTCTCTCCTTCATAATGTCTCGCATTGACTATTGCAATTCACTCCTGTCTGGTCTTCCTGCCTCCACCATTCACATCCTACAGCGCATTCAAAACAATGCTGTACGTCTTGTACTCAAAAAGAAAAAAGCTGACCACATATCTCCTCTCCTGGCACAACTTCACTGGCTCCCTGTATCAAAGCGCATACAGTACAAACTAGACACCATGTGCTACAAAAGCCTCAATAACGCAGCCCCCGATTACCTGTCAAGCCTACTTCAGATCTATGTTCACTCACGTACCCTCTGCTCTGCCTCCGATCCTCTGACTTTTCGCTTTCCACGCACTAAGCTCAATACCTATGGTCCACGAGCCTTCTCTGTTTCTGGTCCACTCTCCTGGAACAAACTTCCTCTCTCAGTCCGTCAGCAACCTACTTTTGTCTCCTTCAAGTCCGTTCTCAAAACTCACCTTTTCTCTTCTGCATAAAATCCTAACCTCACTCAACCCCCCTCTGCAGCCTGTCTCCGCTCGGAGGGGAATCACTTTGTTTTAATATATAATTGTATATGATATGCTCTCTATAATTTTCCATTGCTTTTATTCTTGCTTTTATTGCTTTTATTCTTTCTCCCCATTTATAGCCATGCGTGTGTGTGTGTGTGTGTGTGTGTGTGTGTGTGTGTGTGTGTGTGTGTGTGTGTGCGCGTGTGTGTGTGCGTGCGTGCGTGCGTGCGTGCGTGTGTGTCTGTTTCAGCGCTTAGATTTGATTTTGTCGAGATTTTGCGCTATATAAATATTGTAATTATTATTATTGTAATTAAATATTGTCTTCACTAGCTGATAGACAGCTGAGCATTTGTGCATTATATATATGTACATGTATGTACATGTATATATACATATAATGATATATGTTCCTTTTTAAAAGGTAAGATAGACATATGCACACGTTATTTACATGTAACCAAGATTATACCAGTGATAGGCTGATAAAATACTAATATGAAATATAGACAAGGTAAAACATAGGATAGGTAGGGCTTAAGGACCAGCATATGGGTTTATGTGCAGGCTTAAGGGTTGTGCCATGATCACCATACACATGGCATCTGTGACAGTGCATATGGAATTCATTCCGCGCGCAGAGATGTCATCTTGAGAAACTGAAACTTAAATGGCAAGGACACACACAGTAATCAAATGGGCTTATGACATCAGACTTCCAGTATGGAAGATCTGGAGTTCAATCCTGCTAGTGGCTAAAGGGTTAAGATTTTTCTGATCTCTCTGGTAAACATGCATGCAGATCGTTAGCGCCTCACTTTGTGTGTATGATGCACGCATAAATCAAATATGGACATCACAGATCCTGTAAGCCATGTTAGTGTTCAGTAGCTTACGGAAACAGGCAATTACCCAGCATGCTCTCTCACCAAAGACAAGAGTATGCAGACTGTGGTGCAACATATCACCTTCACAATGTGTGTACATTTGAGAAAAATCGGAACACTTCCTAAAAACAAAACAAAACAAACCCAACTTTATTTTAATGGCAATGAACAATTCTTTCTTCGATGGATCCATTTGAAAATTGTCATATCCTATTTCTTTCTGTGTGCATATATACATGAAAAAAAAATGCAAGATTAACAAAAGGAATACAGATAAAATGATAACCCTTCCATACATTATACAATTTTTGTTGCTTCTAAATGACAGTATGATGTGCAACAATGAGGAGTGCTAATGGTAAGCTGCTTTTTGATATAGAATTATGAATAACCGATTCAAGACTGGTGTTGTTTATCATGTTATAGGACCTATAATAGGTAGGCCACTCTATTTGTATTAAATTTAGAGCAGGCCTAGGCCTACAGACTACTAGTTCTACTCGTAGCCTATAGGCCTAGGCCTGCTCTAGTTCCAGTTAATAATGCACTTATATAATATCAAATATACCAATCATGGTCCAATCGACCAATCACCAATGTGAATGTTAATGTACTATGTAGTTCATCAATAATCAACTGCCTTATGAGAGTAGCAAAACCAAAGCTAATTTAACCCTTCTTGTTCTGTTTCCTTTTGACAGACCACAACGACCAGAAAACAGTAGAGAAGAGAATGAGCGAGCGAATAGGTTAAGGGGTTCTTACATTCCATGATGAGATATATGGTCTGAGACTTGAGTATGAAGTAAAGTTGATGACACCGTCGCGAGGGTAGCTAAGGCAGTTAGGAAACGGTTTAGTTTCCGGCAAGTTACGACAGGAAGTAGGTATTGGGCCTAAGGCTTGACAGAACTGTCGTAATCGAGTCGCATGGCGCAGAATGCAACACTGGTATCGGTAGGAGAGACCGTGTTCCTTCTAAACAGACCCTTTTCTCCTTGAAATAATGCATCGATCATTCCTGTAGACGTTTGTTTCGCCGCTGGTAATGATGAGGTGAGAATGATGACGGAATAGATGATCTGTAGCGCAAATTTTTCAAAAGTATTTTTAAGGAGAATTTTCTAATCACGACTAATGACTACCCAAATTTAGTAAACAAGTACTGAAATGTAATTAATAATACTAATACTACATGTAGAGACAAACATTGGACAAGCTTCAACCAACGTTTAACGAACCGTCTTCTGCTTGACGTACTGTTAGAAGTTCATAAAAACTTCGGTGATATTTGAGTCAGGTCATAAGTTAATAGATCTAGATTTAGATGATGATGATAGGTATGTTACAAAAAATTTCAAATATTTTTAATAAATATGTAATTACCATCATTGAAAAGAGCAAAAAAAGAACATTAAAATGGTATAAAAAGTTCTTTGATTGATTGTCTGTGACGAAAGTTACGATTTTTTTAATGATTAAATTTTCGACGTTTTCCTTCAATGGATTATATAGCAAAAACTGTGACCGCGTATGTGCCGTTTCATCACAAAAAGCACCATAACTTTGGAACGACTGAACCGATTGAAAAAAATCAAGTATCCATAGAAAGGTCTTTGTTTAGCCAAGATGATTACGACTTTCATGAATCTCTGGGTTTTTGCATTAATTAGGAATTAATTCATTAATTGCCTCAACTGGCTAAAGCGAAAATTAATTGAGATTCCTAAAATCTTTACAGTTTCCAAAATCATCAAATTTCTTACTTGAAAATTGTTGAGTAAAGCCTCAAGATAATTATAATGATAAATTACAACAGTTATTCAATGCCATTAGGCTGAATCTTTATGTAATAATCAATTAATTACAGTTTTTCATGAACAACCGCCTTTAAGAAGTTGTCAACCTGTGTATTTATTAATTACCTCTTGGTTTTTATATACAGATGTTTATAATTATGAGATATGTAGGCCTATGTATATCATTATATATCATATACATGTGTGTATAGATATATGTGATGTAAATATATTTATATTGATTAATCAAAATAAAAAATTGAGAGCCTGTGATGGTAGTATAAAACCCCTTAAAAATAGACATGAAAATTGTTTGAATATTTCACTGAAAAAAAACTCAAGTTTCCTGGTAGCATAGAAATGAGTCTTTATTAAGACTAGAGATTACAGATTAATTACTAATTAAGCTGTTCTGAGGGGAAAAAAGATTCACAGACTGAATTGGTTTATAACTTGCACATCTGGAAAGTTCATATTGCAATTTTGAATTAAAAATTCAGCTGGTAGTAAGGACAGTGTATCTTTTCAATTATTTACCCTGACAAGCAGACCTTTTTCAAAAAGTTTTGTTTTTTTTCCTTGCGTAATCACACACTTTTTCATAAGCTGTCATACAACATGAAAGATAATGTGTTATGTACATAAATATGTGTGTGTGCATGTGTGTTATAAGTGTGCATATATATATATATAATATATATATATATTATATATATATGTACATGTACCAGTATGCATATCACTCAAAAAATAAAATTATATGCAAACAAAAACACAAAGACGACAATATTTGGTTACAAATGTTTTAATGCATAATGCTATATCAAAATAAATACACAGAACAGGTAACAAGATGAAAAGGGCATCAGCAGAAATATATCATAACATACACGCACAAACACCAGACATAAAAATAAGCTACATTGCAAAAACAAAATTCTGAAACATATTTACATGAGTTACATACAAATAGTCCACACATACACAAAAAAGCACAGAA
Source organism: Monoplex corrugatus (assembly GCA_030674185.1). Taxonomy (NCBI): domain Eukaryota; kingdom Metazoa; phylum Mollusca; class Gastropoda; order Littorinimorpha; family Ranellidae; genus Monoplex; species Monoplex corrugatus. The sequence continues at coordinate 11,731,159 of JAPXFY010000024.1, forward strand.
TCCATAGTCACATTTACAGCTTGCTAAATGAAGAGATTACAAAAATGTGCAGACATTGTAAGAATGGAATCGTGAAAGTCATCTGTGTAAAACCAAACATGTCAAATGAAAATCTTAAACAATAACAAAAATTAAAAAAACTAAAGATTATACATGAAGGGTATCCAAGTGTCATTACCTAGACACACCCCAGTCCTCTTAGAGTGTACACGCTTGACAGGAAGGCTTCTCTTGACATTTTGCTGTTGACCTCTCCCAAGAATTTTTTTGCTAAATACATGCAGCATACAAGTCACTGTTCTTCTCAGTACAACTATGCCATTTCCTCCTCTCCATCTGATACAGTGATGAAAATGATTGCTCCACATCATTAAATTCATATGAAAGGGTGGCTATGTATCCCTGATGATTATTGGCATTATCATTAATAGTGTTTAAAGCCCAACCCACTATATCCCTGATGATTTTTGGCATTATCATTAATAGTGTTTAAGGCTGGAGGGCTCTTGTCCTGAAAACCATTCTTTTCTCAAATGCCAATGTCTTCAAAAGTTCCATTTAAGCAAATGTATACGTGCTATTCTGTCTCTAGTGTACATGTATTCATGTGAGAGATACAATTATGAAGACTTCATGCATTAAAACCACCTCTCCCATTTAAAATGCCAAAACCCAAAGAAATAATGAGAATAATAAATAGCCTACGTACATTATATAGGCTACAGAGCAAACCTCTGGTAATAAAGTTTTCTTTTCAAACTCACTCAATATGTGTGCAAACATGAATTATTGCACAGCAGGACATGACCAGTAGATAGAAAGTGGCAGTGCATATATATATCATGACAATTGACTTGTGGAACAGGCAGGTCAAGTGAGAAAGACCTGACAGATCCTTTGGTTCAACTGACAGTGAATTCCAAAGAGATGGTGTGAGAAATGGAAAGCACAATGCTCAAGCTGACTTAAGATGACATTTTATCACCATCAGAAGCTTTTGTTTTGAGAACTTCATGCATCTGTTTTATTTACCATTAAGATGAGACAATCCTAAAACATGTGTTAAGTGAATCAACACAGCAAGAGAAGATGAGCTGACTGACTGTACAGGCCTACATATGTCAGTCTTGCACAAAAATTATCAAAATATCCACTTACAATGGCATCAGTCTGTGACTGCACGATGAAACATTCAGTCATCCCACTCATACCCAGGTGGGGGGAGGGTGGCATCGGAGTCACTCATTTTATCTGGATGAATAAAGACCTTACCCACTATTAGACATTTGAATGACAACAGTAACAGTAATGACAGACAAGGACTACTACTACTAGTTATCACAATTACTAGCACCTAATAATCATTGTATTTAGACCTATACAGTGCCAACAGTCCATATCAAAGCATCCTTGTGCACTTTAGACAGGAACAAAACAAACTAAAAGTGAAAAAAGATGGAGGTTTGTCATGCCCATACATTAATGCAGTAGGCCTATAGGCCTAAGCTCAGTTGGACACACACCAATTTAAAAGGCATATATTGAATATTTGAAATAAAAAAAAGATCACATTTAAAGCATTAATCTTAATCATTGTACCTAGGCTTTATATTTGGAAAATTCAAGATTTTTTTCAGTGTGATAATATTAAATTTAGAAGTTCAGCATTACTGTGCATCGGCTCATCACACCTTTGGGTATTTACTGTGTGTGTGTGTGTGTAGTGAGTGTGTGTGTGTGTGTGTGAGTGTGTGTTGTCACTGAGCTGCATCTGTCAAACATCAGTCATCAAGACTGTTGTGTGGGTGTACACATATCAGGAGATGAGACACTACTACATGACCAATATCCATTGTCCCTCACCATCCTTAACTATTGTAGTCCTATTTAGATCTACACTATGATTCTTGCTAAACTTGCCTAGTTAGTAGTAGTGAGTTTTAATCTTATCCAATCTGACAATCTGAAGTCCAGAAGTCTAGAAGCTGATAATCATAATGAGAGGCAGCAGACCTTCGAAGTTCGGCTGCCCATCGACACAGTTTGCTGAGTCAGCTAGACTCAGACTGACAACCAGCGTCAAACTGAAGCTTGTATTTCCAGTCATAGACAATAATTTTTCACCAAATTTTACACAGTACACTAAAAATGCATTGTCTTGTATGTCGTGAAAAATGAAGATTATATTCCAATAGGTTCAGCTGGTATGACAAAAAGAAAACGGTTAATCGGCACTAAAAAGTCTTGCGGCCATTGTGAACAAGGCAATAACAACGGTCACCACACCCACTATCTGTAATATGGCCTAAAATGTTTTTCTGACAATACAACTGCACCAAATTTTACACATAAGCAGGAAAATGCATGTTCTTATTGGTAATTAATTCACTTGACTATATATTCATACCTGTAAGTTTGGGAGATACGGCCGCAAACACCAAAAGTCACACCAACACTGCCACGTCAGCAAATCAGAGGAAGCTCGTGAAAATGACCCGATCATTATGGGAAAAGTACGGACTTCGGTATTCAGATCGGTAATTATCGGACACATGAATACATTAACGAAGCAAACAGCGATTGTTTGCCTACCCTCTCACATGTGCCGCCACGCCGGTCACAATCTTCCGCTGCAGTTTTCGCGCACGCGTAATCGCCGATTGTGACATACCTAAATATCCGGACCTTTTTTCCTCCCCTACAGTTCTAGTTTTGCGAACCTCTCGGACCCACACACAGTAACAACAAACTGGAACACGTTACCAGTGCTTCCACGAGTCTTCAGGAATGCTGATAGTGATAAGGCTATTGGCTAGAATCTTCTTCTGTACCAAACCCATGAGCAGATTGGCAACAACTGGTGCTGTAAGGGTTCCTGCGACTGTACCCTGTACTTGATTGTAATACTGTTTTTCAGTTTGGAATATGCTCTTGGATATGTTGGGTCACCATGATGACTGATTCCACTGGAGGTGCACCATTGGCTGTATTTTTAATCATGAAGTGCTGGATGGCCTGTATTATTTCTGTTTGTTGTATGTTACTATTGTTAGTGAAGAGACTCGTCACGTCAATAGTAACCACTAAACCAGTGTCATGTCATTAATTCATAATCATATGTCCATATTTGATGTTCCAGTTTTGCAGGATTTTGAGCATGTGTTGTGTCTTTCAAGTGGCTGGGGGGTTGTGGTATTAGTTTTGGGTTTTTGGAGCCAGATGTCAACCCGCTGGGATGATTTTTCTGTTGGTTCTTTAATTCCAGACATCACAAGTATTCCTGGTGGTTCCTTCAGTTGTTTATATTTGGAAGATGGTAAAACATAGGGGTTCTAAACTCTATTTAGTCTGTAAGAGCCCAGTTGGAAGTGTTTTCATCGATGTTGTCCTGCCTGTGTATTTTTTTTCCACTAGCTTATTAGATGTTTTGACAATACTAGTCATTTGGTTTTCCTGTGATTTCATGTAGTGTGCTGAGTTGTTCAGTTGGCATTCAGCTTCTTTGAAGTAATCAGTCATATCTTGCACTACAATTGCCACACATTTATCAGCAGGACACATTCTTACAGTTCTTGATAGAGATACTACTCAGCTACATCAAAAAGATTTTTGAGGACCTTTCCATCTGTTGGTTTCATGCTATCCTTTGTGACTCTTGTAATCTTCTGCCAGAGTTTGAAGAACATTACACTACAGTATATGTCCAATCCCTTGTCTCTACCCTTTGGTAGCTGGTATCCAGTGGCTTTGTAGAGTTTTGGTGCTGCTTTTTTCTCTTGGGTTTACAGTGCCATTATTTTAGACGTAGCTTTCTGTAGCCTTCTGCCACGTCTCTGTACGGTTGGTTTGTGTTGACTGACTGGGGAGTTGGACAGAATTTGGGGCCATATGACAATACACATACCTGATCTTCCATGAGTATAATCTGCAAGAGGTTATCCACTGTCCGTTGTCCTTGGCTGTTACAGAATTAGTCTTAGTGGTAGCATTATTGCAGGTGCAGCTCATTTTCTTTTTTCTTGTGTGGAGAGGAGAACTTTCTGAACTGTCAAGATTCTGCAGAGGTTTCACAGCTCTTTTTTTCATTTGGATAGGAGTTGCTTGCACTTTGAGTACTTGCTCCTTTGTCTTGTATAATGATCTTCAAATTCATCAAACTTAGCTGTCTGATAGGCAGCATACATAAGTCTGTGACTGAGTCACAGTGAGTGCCTTCTGTTCATTGGCCATGATGCGGTAGGTATCATTGCAGATCACACACTTTATTGGCTAGCCTTGTCGGTAGCGTCCTTCACCATCTTCACCAGGTAATCAGACTTTGGCGGTGCATCTTTCCCAGACTTCACTTTCGTTTTTGTTTTTTAAATTTTAATCATAATCCTATATCAGTTTATGTGCCTTTGACTGCATTTGCTCTTATCCAAACTGACATCCATTTTTTTTCCTTGTTTTTTTGTTTTCATGTTCCTTGCTGTTTTTTGTTGCTGATACTATTGCTGTTGTTTGTCTTTTTTCTTTGGAGGATGTTGTGTATTTAAGAAAAGAAGACATGATTATGTAACACCATTACTCAAAGAACCACACTGGTTACCAAGAAAAGAAGACATGATTATGTAATACCATTACTCAAAGAACCACACTGGTTACCAAGAAAAGAAGACATGATTATGTAATACCATTACTCAAAGAACCACACTGCCATTTTGATGAAACTTATCACCATATCTTTTAGATTACGTCTGCACACATCAAACATCACAATCATGCAATCCTCAAAACAAAGGCTTTGGAGTGTGCTGAAACAAAGTGTAAAGTCAGCTGGTAAACGTACTTTCAGTTTCATTGTGCCATCTATTTGGAGCTTTCTACAGCTGATCTGAGGGGTCTACCCTCCCTTTCACACTCAAGTCACAGTTGAACTTAACCCTTTGACTCCTGTACCCTATCCACCAACTGCAAAAACTTAGCCCTTTGACTCCCTTAGCCTAGCCACCAGATTCCTGGGTAGGGTGAGAGAATCAAAGGGTTCAGTTTGTTTTTGTTTTGCTAGTATGGTTGGCAGTGCAGTATGCTGGTGGACAGGGTGCTGGAGTCAAATGGTTAAACTAGACTTAGCTGTTCGCCCAGACCCCTTCCACTTCTAGCTGCACCTCAGCAGCTTCTTTGTCTACTGTTTCTCTGTTGACGATGTGGCAAGCGTGTAAAGGGTTCTGATCAGCAAATACCAGCCTTCTGTGACTCCATTTTTGACTAAATCACCACTGGCTTGGAAACTTTTTTTTTTTACTGGCCAGCCTGTTGATCACATTATGTTGGTCGTAGAAAGACTAGGAAGCAAACATACATGTATACAAAAGCAGATGTACATGGCTGTGACTCTGATTGTTTTGACTCTGTATTACTTTGTTTATATGCCAGATGTTGTTTGCTGCTTAGGTGACATCTTGTTTTTTGATTGCCATGCTTGAAGCACAGAAATTTTGAAAAAATGAATCTGATGTGATGTAACATGTAGGCCTTTGACTTAACATGTAGGCCTTACCGAGTTCAGAAATTTCTGTTCATTTTGTGTGTGTGCCACTTCTTTGATAACTTCATGATCTATTACAGCGTCCAGACCATAAATCTACAAGGTTGGCCTGGTGAGCAGCCTTTAGCTTTTTAACTTGCCGTTTGCAATTTACAGAACTATATACAGTTGCTGGAGGAAAACTTCAGTCTTAAATACGAGCATTGTACTCACATTGAAGAGGGCTGAGTGTTTGTTCTGACCACCATCCGGATTCCCACAGAGTTGATACCATGAATATATAAACTGAAACATTGTTATTATGTTTTCATAATGTATAAGTATTGACAGTAAGTATAATTTTGCAGGTAATGTTGTGAGAAATAGACCATGTCAACACTCCAGTTTTGAGAGGAAAGTGAAGTCTGAGTAAGTGTTGTGTGCGCTTGCCAGAGGAGGGGAGAAACAACCAGTTTTCACCATGTCACGGTCGTCAGAAGAAGTTCTGCTTGTGACCAAACATGTTCGTCACAAGAAGTCAGAGGGCACGCTGTACATGATGGGAGAGAGAATGGCCTGGATGTTAGACTCCAAAAACATCTTCAGCGTCAGTCATTTGTATGCTGACATCAAAGGTAGGTTGAAGGTGATGTTAGTTTATGATACTTGTAAGTGTGATATTAACAGTAAACAGAACGGCATAATATTTTCGATTTCTCCATTAACTCTGCTGGATGTCTGGTTGGCACAGAAGTAGAGTACTAGACTTCCAGTCTACCTGTATGAGTTTGCTTGGGTGTTAAAATCACTCTCATGGATCTTTGTAAACATGTGCATGCAGTCTCCAGTCTTACCTGCTGTGAATGGGTACCTGACTTTCTTCAAAGTTAAGAGGTTAAGGAAAGGTAAAACAGCAGGGAGAAGAGATGAGCACCCCTTTCGTAATGCTGGACCCAAGAAAAAGTTAATGTCTCTGCCACTTTATTCCTATGTGATCTAAGGATTATGGAACCTTTTTTTTTTCTTTTTCTGAACCCTATGTCGCCATCCTGTCCATCGGCTTTCTGCTGAGAATAAAAGATCTAATGAAAAAAATCAGAACGTCATGAAAACATTTGTAGACTTGAATTCTATCAATTTACATCTCAGTACAAGACGATGCCATTTCAACAGTGCAGTCTTGACGCCTGACCACCCCACCACCCCATCCCACCACCCCACACAAATTCTGATCCTGATCGTAGTTGGCCGCGAATTTGACTTGATAAACTTAGAACGTGCTTTAATGAGCTTTACATAACGTACCTTTTGACAATGTCCTGACCATAAGCAGGGTCTGACCACAAGCAGGGTCTGTTTTAATTTTAAGATAAATCACTGTGTACTTTTGGGGTGCTGTAGCTTTTTTCCCTTTTGTGTGTGTGTTTTGTGTGTGTGTGTGTGTGTGTGTGTGTGTGTGTGTGTGTGTGTGTGTGTGTGTGTGTGTGTGTGTGTGTGTTTTCATTAATCCTTAGTTTCAGCCCTGCTTGTACTACAGTTTTATCAAATGCTTTGAGAACAGAATGTAACCACCACCACCACCAACAAAATGATACTGATTATAATGATAATGATGATGATAATAATAATAACGATAATAATATGATAATGATGATGATAATAAATAAAAATAAATAATCAAATCAAAACAAGATAAAAATCAAAAAAGCAAACAAAAGTAAAATAAGAAAACCAAGGAATAAAGAGCAGGCCTACCTGCTGAAAACTGACTGACTGACATTTATCAAGTGGTGAGCAGGTCTGTTGTGTCTTTATACCACAGTTTCACAAGTTATGACATGACCTTTGTGGTGGTGTAACACAAGAGGAGCAAGAACACATTTTCATCTCTGAGGGTAGCGACATAAGCACTTTAATTCTTTGACTCCCGCAAATCCACCAGCATCCTGCATTGTCAGTCATGCTAGCATAGCAAAAACTTAACCATTTGACTCCCCTTATCCACCAGCTTCCTCCTACAGGGTGAGGGAGTCCAAGAGTTATGTTTCTGCAGTTGGTGGATAGGGTGCGGGAGTCAAAGGGTTAAACTATGTTTAGTTGGATTAGCATAAACAAGGAAGGGGCAAAAATCCACATTCTGACTCTCTTTTTGCGAATTTTCAGTTTTGATTTTTACTTTAATGCTGACAGTCCTGTGATTCAGATTCTGAATGACCTCACTCCTAAAAGTAATTTGTAATATATGTCTTTGTTCAGTCATGAAGTCGATGTTAATGTGTCCGATTAGTTTTTGATTATCATTTGATACAGCAGCATGTTGTTGTAAACTCTGAAATGTTGGTCCCCAAGCTGGTGATGAGAATGGAGAAGAGTTTCAGGGGCTAGTGATCTCATCAACTGTTACTGGTGAGCATGTTTTTATATGGAATATGCGCTATACAAATAAACATTATTATTATTATTATTATTATTATTATTATTATTATTATTATTATTATTATTACATCAGTGCCCCCAGCTTGTAAGACATTGACTGCAACAGGATAAACTGAAGACAGCAGTGCATGGAGAGCACAGCAACATTTGGACAGCATAGAACGGCTGCTAGTCAGCACAACTGGGACTGGCAGAAGCAGAACCAACGCCATAGGACTCCTTCGCTTGCAGCACCTGTAGGACGTATGCCTTCAGGATTGGTCTGGTATCACATAGGAAGACCCACACCTGGTTATAAAGGACCAGTATGCCTACTCATCTTTGGAATGATGGGAGTCGTCATTGTCACTATCACAAATTATGTGTGCAGCTTATTTCATGTTCTGTCTCAACCACTTCTGTTAGAAGTGAAGCTGTTCAAATGAAACATTTATGACATAATGGCTACCTGGCTGAACCTGTCTCTCAGTGACAAAAAAGCTACTTACTGCGTAGCTTTCATCGGCGATCCGGCCAACTTCTTCAGCGCAAGGGTTGAGAACTGGCTTCAGTGCGCACCGCCATGAGCGAACTCACGACAGTGTGACTGAATAAGTGAGGAGTACACCGATGGCAGGTTGTGTCTGCCCCGGTCACGGTTGAGGGTGGGGTTCCTTGCGGCGATATAAACTGCCTCCTTTACTCCCCTCTAGAACCATCTTGCTTCTTTGTCGAGAACTTGCAAACATTTATGACTTTGCTTGTTTCAGTGCAAAAGATCTCTCCGGACAGCAAAGACAAGGTGCAGCTGCAGGTTGTGATGCATGATGGGAGTGCCAGTACATTCCTGTTTTCCAACCAGAAAGGTCGAGCGGCGCAGCAGACAGACCGTGATGCTGTCAAAGAACTGTTGCAGCAGTTATTACCCCAGTTCCGACGCAAGGTCTCCAGTGAATTGGAAGTGAAGAACAGGTCAGGGAATGACTAAAATTCTCAGGCTTAAGGTAGACTGGTTGGTGCTGCCTCAAATGTTTTCACTTTTCTGGTTGCTGGAAAAACATTCATCCGGTGGATGTTTTTGCTTCCTCACAAGGGCAGCACCAAACGGTCATCCTTGTGGATGACATTTTGATATCAATTTTGATAGCATGGTCAAGAAACAATCTTCTTTTCTAATAGATCAGTAAATACGGAAAGACAGAATGTTTCCCCTCATACTGTGACTTACTGATTGTGTCCTTGTTTTATTGATGAACTTGCATCTCTGTCACTGAGTGTTCTTCAGAAACCTGTACTGGTATATAGTAAAGAGTCCACCAGCACGTGCACATACAAAAGTGGAGTACACCTGAGTAACGGTCTGTGACAAACATAAGAAAGTGCCATTAGACACACACACATACACACACGCACACGACACACGCACGCACACGCACAAAGCACACACGCACGCACACACACATGCACGCACGCACGCGCGCCGGCACGCGCACACACGCGCCACGCACGCACGCACGCACGCACGCACCACACACCACACCTGAATAATGGTCGGTGATAAACATAAGAAAGTGCCATTAAAAATAGCACTCTCTTTTTGCTTTGCTAGCTTGGTTGACAATGCAGGATGCTCATGGACAGGTGCTAACACTTTAGTTTTATAGACCTGGTAATTATTTCAGGTTTGTTTGTAAATGTGTTTATTTTTCTCTCCCAAGCTTTAGACGCTTCCAAAGAGTTTTTTCACTTGTTGAAACTTAACTTGGATCGTTTTATGTGCCTCCTGATTATACCATGATATATCAAACCTTAAACTCTCAAACTCTGTCCACAAGCATCCTGCAGTGTCAACCATGCTAGCAAAGCAAAATGTAACCCTTTGACTCCCTCTTCCTTTCCACCAGCTTCCTACTGGAAGTCAAAGGGTTAAGACAGTTTAACTTCTCCAAATTTGGTCTTCTTCCAGTTTTTTAAAATTTTTTATTTTTCATGTAATCACTTTTGGCCTGTACTTAGTTGGCTTTTCATGACAAATAGTGAGTTTCAGACATACACACACACACACACAGACACACACACACACACACACACTCACACTCACTCACACTCACACCACACTCACACACACACACACACACACACACACACACACACACACACACACACACACACACACACACACACACACACACACACAGGTAGTTTTACTCATTACATGAAGAGGAGAACGTAGCTATTTACAAAAGGATCTTTTAAAGTGACTTTTTATGGTTAGTTTTTCCTGTCCTGTTTCTTATGCCACATTTACGACCACGAAATCTGGGACAATTTTTCACAATGCTATGAGTTTGATGGTGATGATGTTGACGTTGTTGATGATGATGATGATGATGATGATGATGTTGATGTTGTTGATGATGATGATGATGATTGATGGTGATGCTATGAAGTTCCATCTAGAATTGAGACCACATGACAGGGTTGTATACTGTGCTTCCCAGCATTATCTAGTCTGATGTCAGACTGGCTGAGAAGTAAACTTGTGGTGTAGCCTGTAGGTCAGGACATTTGAATAACACCGTCAATGAAACATTTGTGACGTGGATGGAGTTATTCAGCTGTGTGGTCCGCGTCTTCCCTATAAGCTCATAGCACACTGAAGTCTGGGTAGGAGCTGGTTGGAAGCCGAAAATTCCTGCAGTGATTTTGAAAAAAAAAAAAATGATGGGATTTGAACCCACAACCATCTAGTCAATAGTCTGTTGTGCTAACTGCTATACCACGACAGTATTAGTTAATAGACTGTTGTGCCAACTGCTGCACCATGGCAGTTGCTTTAAATGCAGCATTGGTGTTTGTTTTCCTTCAGATTATTACAAGAGGACCCAGAGTTGTTCCAGTTGTACAAGGACCTTGTTGTTTCTCAAGTTATCACAGCTGAAGAGTTCTGGGCCAGTCGATCCCATGTATGTATACTATTTTGTAAATGTTGTGTGTTGTGTGTGTGTGTGTGTGTGTGTGTGTGTGTGTGTGTGTGTGTGTGTGTGTGTGATATATTACTGAGAAATTTGTGCCATCCAATGGCTTGTAGTGATGTGTGGCTGTTTATGTAACTGTGAGAGTGTGTGTGTGTGCGCAGACCTGCCAAATGATATTGTTTTTGACATAGCATGTTACACTTAATGCAGTATACTGCGCTCTTATGCTCACGTTCAAATTATTACGTATAGAGAAAAAAATCAAGTGCAGATATGTGTGTGTGTGTATACAGCATGCAAAATGTCCATCCATGATATCAGTGTGTAAATCTAAAACGTTCGTTTTGCGGTAGTGTTGAAGAATAGAAATGGTCTCACTATGTACAATCCAGTAATGTCTCATACTTTCAGCCATTGATTATGCTGATTCAGCATGAGACATGAGATATGTGTTATAGCATGATATTGTCAGGAATACGTTCAAGTAAAGAACAAATTCAGTGCATTTCAACAGCAATAGGTAAAATTTATCAGTATACATATCACCTTCTCCCTTCTTTTACAAACGCTCAGACAGTCAAGTCAACCCATATCAGGTCCATATCTGTCAGAATTTAACCAGGGGTGTTGATTCGCCAGTATGTCTCAGATTGAAAATACATTTTCTGGTGTGGTAAAAGTAAAAATGAAATTGCTTTGGTATGTAAAGATTGTCTCTTGCATCTGGATTGCATGTCAGGAGTAATGTCCCTTGATCTTGAAGGTCCACAGTGGGTGCCATGTGCTGATTGTGAATATAATCCTTTGACCAACTAAGAGGTTTATAACGAAAATACTTTCAACTATAATAATAATAATAATTACAATATTTATATAGCGCAAAATCTTGATAGAAATCAAATCTAAGCGCTGGACATACACATAGGCACACATGCACACACACGCACACGCACACACATGCACACACACACACACACACACACACACACACACACACACACACACACACACACACACACACACGCGCGCGCGCGCACATGCACGCGCACGCGCACGGAAACGCACACGCACACACACACACACACACACACACACACAACACACAACACACACACACACACACACACACACACACACACACACACACACACACACACACACACACACACACACACCACACACATGGCTATAAATGGGGGAAAAGAAGAAAAGCAATGGAAAATTATAGAGAGCATATTATATACAAATATATATTATAATGTGATTCCACTCCGAGTGGAGACAGGCTGCAGAGGGGGTTGAGTGAGGTCAGGATTTTATGCAGAGGAGAAAAGGTGAGTTTTGAGAGCGGACTTGAAGGAGACAAAAGTAGGTTGCTGACGGACAGAGGGAGGAAGTTTGTTCCTGGAGAGTGGACCAGAAACACAGAAGGCTCATGGACCATAAGTATTGAACTTAGTGCATGGAAAGCGACAAGTCAGAGGATCGGAGGCAGAGCAGAGGGTACGTGAGGGAACATAGATCTGAAGTAGGCTTGACAGGTAATCGGGGGCTGCGTTATTGAGGCTTTTGTAGCACATGGTGTCTAGTTTGTACTGTATGCGCTTTGATACAGAGAGCCAGTGAAGTTGTGCCAGGAGAGGAGATATGTGGTCAGCTTTTTTCTTTTTGAGTATAAGGCGTGCAGCATTTTTTGAATGCGCTGTAGGATGTGAATGGTGGAGGCAGGAAGACCAGACAGGAGTGAATTGCAATAGTCAAACTGGTACCAGTGTTTCTTTAATGGAGCAAGGTGTCAAAAACAAATAAAGGTGGATGTGGGGACAGAACATTTTAGGCATAAACAGCGCAGATAGCTTTGACATAAATTATCTTGTGTCAGGGAAGACTTGGGAAAAGTTACATTTTTTTTTTCATGGCCGTTGCAGCCACTACCCTGTATTCCAGTCTGTGAGAGATCCTAAAATTGACTTTACTGAGTCAGAAAATATTAGGCATGAACAGTGCTGATCTAAATTGGAACAAGCAACAGTGACATTTTTTTTTCTTTAAACATTACTGCCACTGCTATGTATTCCAATCTGTGGGAGGTACTAAAATTTGGTGAAAATAACTTTTAAGCAGCCAGGCAGTCCCTTCACCTCACTATGGTTTGAGTGATCTGGCCTGCTTGATGAGTGTGAAACAGATGTCTTCCAGTGTTTTGTAAGTTTAACTCACTCGCTACGCACAATTATGCCCCTTGTCGATCCCCTGATATGCACCGTTTGTATAGGTCATGAGAAAAATTCTCATACAAACAAATGAAAACAGACAGCTTTGTAATTTGGCAGGTCATATATTAAAAGATTGGTGTACAACATGCTGACATTTCAATTGTCTAACCCTCATGGTTGCTGAGTAATGGTACAAGTAAAATTAGAGAAATTTTCAGGTGAAAAATGTCTTCCAAAATACACAGTCAGGTCAATACATCAGTTCCTACAGTCACATTTTAAATGAAATTTCATAAAATCCAACTTGCACACACACCAAGTACACTGAAGGAAGAGATCGTCTTGAAGAGTGCCGAGATATTGAGTATTGTTCAGCCATTTGTTTTTCCGTTGTCTGCTTTGCTGCAGAGCTAGTGGGTCGTGAACTTTGCACTATCTATACACCAACTGCGTAGTACAGTGACCTAATGGCGTGAAACAAGGCTAAGACTGACCAAAGAATCTATTTCTGGCCATTAGTTTTGGGTAACGAAAATACTGAAAGCCCCGCGATTTTTCAAAACCCAAGTCGGATTTCTCAGACGCTCGTACTCAAACGTTACTGAGACATGATCGGGAAATCCTGACGCTCGTAGTGAGAGAGTTGATATCTTCTAAATGTTATTAGTTTCATGTCGGTTTATCACTTACTTATGACTAAAAATTAGGATGCCAGATAAGTATGCACACACTCACACATGCAAAAACATACATGTACACATGCAGGTGTGCATGCTTTTCTTCAGGTTTATGTTTTGACTTTGAAGCCACTGGAAATCAATTTTAGATCTGCAGATTTGAGAATTTTGACTTTCATATTTAGGGGTTCCCTTTGCACTAGCACTCCTGTATAATACAGGGGTGGGATTCTTCCGCGTATGGACGGATTTCCACAGAAAAAAAATTTGGAGAAAAGAAAAAAAAGGAAAACGTGTGGAATGGTCAGATCAGTCGAACCCGTATCACTATCAAGTGCAGACTTCATAAGTTCAGTGCTTTCAGAGTTACCTCCCATTTGCACTGTGCATTCTGGGATTCAACATGGCAACGCAGAAAGACATTGTTGCTCGTGGGGATACTTTCAGTGAGTCTGGAGTGAAGAATTTTTTACACTGCCTGTTGTGCATTCCTGCTTTTTTTTGTTGCTTTTTTTTCATTTGAATACAATTACTATAGTTATTTTTCATGTAGTTTTATTGTTAGAAATAACAGGCAATTTTTATGTGAAATTCAGACAAGTTTAATAATTTTCTCAGTTCAGAAGTGAATTTAGAACCCTGAAATGCGCCAGATTGCACAGATTTGCGTTTAGATTTCAAAATTTTCGGGGGGGGGGGGGGGATGCCCCACTACCACCACCCCCCCCCCCCCCCCCCCCCCCCCCAGATTGGGTTCATTTTTCCTCTTTTTTTTTTTTTTGACGTTCCTCCAATCCCACCCCTGATAATAAGTATCAGTATCTTTCAGCTTTTGCGTTATTTCATGCCCGTTCTTGCCTTTCATATTAGCACAAAATTATCACCCAATCCCCTCCACATGCATCTCTGCACACTCACATTCATACGTATGTATTATAGACACTCCAGTTCTGGGTCATACAGTCTCCTAATCAATGTGTAGATTTTCTTGTTTGAAATTTTCAGCTGGATTATGTGACTTTTTTTTATCCTCCACCAGAAATTTAGCAACTCCACCAAGAATGACAGCAAGCAAAACACTGGTGTGTCTCCAGCCTTTCTGGTGAGTGTTGCACCTTTTGACATTTTATCTACATATATGAATCCAGTTAAGTCTCTAATGTTTTAGGTATGACTGTACTGTGTAAATAATATGGTTCAGACTTGTTATTCATATGAACTTGAATTTAAACAGCTGGTTTGACAAGTGGGATAGTGAAGTAGTTTGAATGTCGGACTTGTGGTAAAAAAAAATGCCTTGAGTTCAGCCGTGCTTGGGTAGCACCTGGTGGATAAAAGGTGGAGATTTTTCTGATCTCTCAGGTCAGCATATATACAGACCTGCTAGTACCTGAACTCTCTTCATGTGTGTGTGTACACATGGGTGATTTTCCTTCCGTCTGAGACGGAATTCCGTATTTGGGGAAAAATCCCCCCCCCCCCCAAAAAAAAAAAAATTTTTTTTTGGGATACCGATCTGGCGATCGTCGGTTGGACTTGATGCAGGTCCATGTTTTCGTTCGGGTCCACCTGGGCAGTTGCAAATGGAAGCCAGACAATATACCTGTGATTCAGATATCAAATCATTGGCTTTCACAAAGAATGATGAGATTGACAAAGGCTGGTGGTACCCTGTCAGTCAGCTCAGAGCTACTGTAGGTGATGGATTGCGCTATCCAGTTCTTTCAAAGTTGGTGAAGGCTGTATTGACAGTTTTTTCTGGCCCTGTAATTGAAGGAACATTCAACATTATGGATGACATCATTGAAAATGACAGGACAACATTGACAACTGAAAGTTTTGAGGCAATAGCTGTCACCAAGTATGCATTGAAGGCAAAGAAGGAGACGTGTTGCAGCATGACCATCACTCATAAAATGAGAGTTTCAGCAACCTCAGCTCATGCTAAGTATGTGGACTTTCTTGAACATAAAAAATGTCAAGTTCAAAAAAGAAGACAGGAGCTGATAGAGCAGGCTGTAAACAACTTGAAATCCTATTCTGAAAAGAATACTGCAAAATCACAAGCAGCCACCATAAAATCTGGCTTTACCATACCAAAAAAGACCAATATATCTCATCCACCAAAGAAATCTGCTGAGCATGAATGTTCTGCAGAACAGACTTCTGTGCCAAACTCTAAATTTGTAACATCTACCACATCCAGCGTGAACATTTCTAGTTCTCACCCAACAGACAGGCCTGGTGAGCATGCACCTAAGAACAAGAAAATCTTTCAGAAGTTTGCACCAACCTTGGCATCTGCAAAATCTTCAGCTACTAAGAACACTGACAAGAACATTTTGAAATGTAATCAAGATGAAGGAAACAACTTTGCAAATGCATCAGGATCTGAAGAATCTTCAACTACATCTCGAAGAAACTTTTTTGAACACCTCAGTCAAGAGCTTCAGCATGCTGCCCAGTCATCCTTTGTGGAACTGCAACGAGCAGCTAAAGAGGCAGGAAAAGAAATTGTGAATAGATGGCCAGTTTGCTGCTTACATGAGTTGGAGGCATCAAGCTACAAAGAAGACTGCTGTGCAGCAGACCTTTATCCAAATGATGCCCCACCTCTGATTCCAGTGGAGATGGGAATTGTTTGCCACGGAGCGCCTCTTTGCTTGCTTTTGGCAATGAAGACCAGCATGTAGAAATGAGAGTCCGCATGACAATTGAATTGGCTGTCAATGAAGAATTCTACCTTTCAGATGAAAATCTGAAAGATCCAGATACTTCAATGGTTATTCCTTGGTCTAAGCACTATGCAACCTACAGTGAGGAATTAGAGGATGAGAAGTTGGAACCAGGGGCAATCAGGGACATCTTTCACAAGGAAGTTTTGAAAAGCATTTTGCCTGGTAGATACCTGGGAATGTGGTTTCTGCATGCAATTTCAAGCATTCTCTGCAATCCTATCCAGTCCATTTATCCACAGTATGGGGGTCACACTGTGAGAAAGCACCTACAGCGTAAGATTTGTCCCCGAATATATGAACATGATAGCCAAACAAGTCGCCTACCAGCAATCATGTGGACTCGCATCTATGGCAAAGACCTTCCTGAAAACAAATGGGAACCCAACCATTTTGTGGTTTGCTTGCCTGGGAGGAAAGTTCATCCATCAGCAAAAAGGAAAGCTCCACAAGACATCCGAGATTTCTTTGCAAAGAAAGCCAAGCAGTAAATGTGCATTCATTGATTCAGTGCCACCATTGACTCCCTCCTCCTCAGATGTCTCCATCTTCAGTTTGAAATCCTTTTGTGCATATTGTATACATGTACATTGTATTTCCCTAATTTCGTCAACTCCGACTACATAATTATGTACAGTATCTATCAATGACAGATTGTGTCATCACTTTAGGTGCATCTGCCTGACTGCACTGCTCATCACATGCTTTTGATCCATGACTGCTGAAGCCAGTGAAAATAATTTATGCATGGGACTTTGAGAAATAAAGCTTTTCATTTATCAGAGTCTGGTAATAGTCTGCCTGCTGCTTCCATCACCTGCTTCCATCACCTGCTTCCATCACCTGTTTCCATCACCTGCTCACTCGTTGAGGAATGGTCAGTACAATCTGTTCACTTGAATTCTGATTCTGCATTGTACAGTTTCTGTAAACAGGTGAATTGTAATATTACAGTACTGAAAAGGTATCCGTTTTCTCGTTGCAGTAAAGTTCCTGATATTTTAGACTGCATTTTGACATTTTATTGTACGTTATTTACTGTGGTTTCAAGATCCACACTTAAGTTCTTAATATTTTTGTGCGAATTGGTTTTGAATGGCGCTACAGACCCGATAATGAAGAGTCGTGGAATAGCCTGACCCTCCGGAAAATGTTCAGTATTGGAAACATTTTGGAAAATCACCCATGGTGTACATGCAGACCATCAGATATATATACATAAGATCTTGTCGGTGGTTAGTGACTTGCAGAAACATGAAATAATACTCACCATGCAGACTCGCTGAAGATGGATTATGCAGACTGTGCAGCGATGTAATGCCAGCACAGTGATCCAGACGATGTATGTACACATGTGGAAACAAAGAATGCTTGGAATACACACTCACATACAGACCTAAAAATATAATAAATAAGATGTGAGAAAGAGCTTGGTCAGTATTGGTTTCATGTATCATTTTGTTCTGAAAATAGTTATGTTTAGAATTTAGAAATCAGTTTTTCCCTTTTCTCACACTGGACCAGCAGCAGGGAAGTTTCAGTCTTTTTCTCCTAATTTTTGTATGTGGTGTTTGTTTGTTTGTAATCTTTTTGGCCGAAAATTTACGCCTGTCTTTGTCTTGTTGTAAAATAGGCGTTCTTATTCTTCTTTCGTGTTTTTTCTGGTTCCTGTTTGCTTGAACGCGGGCAGTCAATTTGTTTTGAATTATGTTTAGAATTGTTTTATAATTTAACCAGTTATACTTAGAATACTGAACTTTTCTTTCAGTGAATGGCTGTTAAGATACAGATGCAAGTAGGTATTGCATGTCAAGTCTCATAGGCACCCCCCATGGGAATGCCGGGGGCTTTTTCAGTATAAATAGTATCCACACCTTTTGGAAATTCTGTGCTAGAAATTTCTTCTTTTCTGTCACTCTGTTTGTTTCTGCCTTGTTTCTTTCCTTTCTGTCATGTTTTCCAGTCATTTTTTGCTTTGCTGGTCCATTCATCAGTATGTGTTCGTGATACGTTTTGTGTCATCAGGTGATGTTTAATATGTGTGTTGTGTCATGTGTGATGTGTTTTGTGTTGTCAGGTGATGTTTGATATGTGTGTTGTGCCATATGTGATGTGTTTTGTGTTGTCAGGTGATGTTTGATATGTGTGTTTTGTCATGTGTGATGTGTTTTGTGTTGTCAGGTGATGTTTGGTATGTGTGTTGTGTCATGTGTGATATGTTTTGTGTTGTCAGGTGATGTTTGGTATGTGTGTTGTGTCATGTGTGATATGTTTTGTGTTGTCAGGTGATGTTTGATATATGTGTTGTATCGTGTGTGATATGTTTTGTGTTGTCAGGTGATGTTTGATATGTGTGTTGTGTCATGTGTGATATGTTTTGTGTTGTCACGCGATGTTTGGTATGTGTTATGTGCCATATGTGATATGTTTTGTGTTGTCAGGTGATGTTTGATATGTGTGTTGTGTACTTGTATGTGACATGCCTTTTATTGTTGGGTGATGTGTGACATGGTTTGTGTCGCTAGGTGATGTGTGAAATATATGACATGGCTTGTGTCATCAGGTGATGTTTGATATGTGTATTGTGTCATTTGTGTCATGCAATGTGTAATCTGGTGATGTGTGATATATGTGACATGGTTTGTGTCATCAGGTGATGTTTATGTGTTGTGTCATGTGTATTGTGGTTTGTGTCATCAGGTGATGTTTATGTGTTGTGTCATGTGTGCTGTGGTTTGTGTCATCAGGTGATGTTTGATATGTGTAACATGCTTTGGGTCATTAGGTCATGTTTGATATTTATGGTATGGTTTGTGTGGTCTGATGATGTGTGATATGTGTTGTGTCATGTGTGATATGTTTTGTGTTGTCAGGTCACGTTTAACATGTGTATTATATGTGGTATGTTTTGTGTCGTCAGGTGATCTCTAATATGTGTGTCATGTGGTTGTGTCGTGTGTGATAAACTGTGTGTCATTAGGTGATGTTTGATATGAGTGACATGCTCTGCGTCATCAGGCGGACATCAAACCACAGACAGATGGCGCCAATGGTCTCAAGTACAACCTGACGTCAGACATCATAGAGTCGATATTCAAGACGTATCCCATGGGTCAGTTGCTACATTGTGTCATGTTCGTAAATTGTCCCATAGCCCTGAAATCATAGCTGAAGAAGGTGTTTAAGGTCATCTCTTCTCACAGCTTTGAAACTAGCTCTTCTTATGGCTTTGATACTAGCTCTTCTTATGGCTTTGATACTAGCTCTTCTTATGGCTTTGATACTAGCTCTTCTTAGGGCCTTGATACTAGCTCTTCTTATGGCTTTGATACTAGCTCTTCTTATGGCCTTGATACTAGCTCTTCTTATGGCTTTGATACTAGCTCTTCTTATGGCTTTGATACTAGCTCTTCTTAGGGCCTTGATACTAGCTCTTCTTATGGCCTTGATACTAGCTCTTCTTATGGCCTTGATACTAGCTGTTCTTATGGCTTTGATACTAGCTCTTCTTATGGCTTTGATACTAGCTGTTCTTATGGCTTTGATACTAGCTCTTCTTATGGCCTTGATACTAGCTCTTCTTATGGCCTTGATACTAGCTCTTCTTATGGCTTTGATACTAGCTCTTCTTATGGCCTTGATACTAGCTCTTCTTATGGCTTTGATACTAGCTCTTCTTATGGCCTTGATACTAGCTCTTCTTATGGCCTTGATACTAGCTCTTCTTATGGCCTTGATACTAGCTCTTCTTATGGCTTTGATACTAGCTCTTCTTATGGCTTTGATACTAGCTCTTCTTATGGCCTTGATACTAGCTCTTCTTATGGCCTTGATACTAGCTCTTCTTATGGCCTTGATACTAGCTCTTCTTATGGCCTTGATACTAGCTCTTCTTATGGCTTTGATACTAGCTCTTCTTATGGCTTTGATACTAGCTCTTCTTATGGCTTTGATACTAGTTCTTCTTATGGCTTTGATACTAGCTCTTCTTATGGCTTTGATACTAGCTCTTCTTATGGCTTTGATACTAGCTCTTCTTATGGCTTTGATACTAGCTCTTCTTATGGCCTTGATACTAGCTGTTCTTATGGCTTTGATACTAGCTCTTCTTATGGCCTTGATACTAGCTGTTCTTATGGCCTTGATACTAGCTGTTCTTATGGCCTTGATACTAGCTGTTCTTATGGCCTTGATACTAGCTCTTCTTATGGCCTTGATACTAGCTCTTCTTATGGCCTTGATACTAGCTCTTCTTAGGGCCTTGATACTAGCTCTTCTCACAGCTTTGATACTAGCTCTTCTTATGGCTTTGATACTAGCTCTTCTTATGGCTTTGATACTAGCTGTTCTTATGGCCTTGATACTAGCTGTTCTTATGGCCTTGATACTAGCTCTTCTTATGGCTTTGATACTAGCTGTTCTTATGGCTTTGATACTAGCTCTTCTTATGGCTTTGATACTAGCTCTTCTTATGGCTTTGATACTAGCTCTTCTTATGGCTTTGATACTAGTTCTTCTTATGGCTTTGATACTAGCTCTTCTTATGGCTTTGATACTAGCTCTTCTTAGGGCCTTGATACTAGCTCTTCTTATGGCCTTGATACTAGCTCTTCTTATGGCCTTGATACTAGCTCTTCTTATGGCCTTGATACTAGCTCTTCTTATGGCCTTGATACTAGCTGTTCTTATGGTCTTGATACTAGCTCTTCTTATGGTCTTGATACTAGCTCTTCTTATGGCCTTGATACTAGCTGTTCTTATGGCTTTGGTACTAGCTCTTCTTATGGCCTTGATGCTAGCTCTTCTTATGGCTTTGGTACTAGCTCTTCTTATGGCTTTGATACTAGCTCTTCTTATGGCTTTGATACTAGCTCTTCTCACAGCTTTGATACTAGCTCTTCTTATGGCCTTGATACTAGCTCTTCTTATGGCCTTGATACTAGCTCTTCTTATGGCCTTGATACTAGCTCTTCTTATGGCTTTGATACTAGCTCTTCTTATGGCTTTGATACTAGCTCTTCTTATGGCCTTGATACTAGCTCTTCTTATGGCCTTGATACTAGCTCTTCTTATGGCCTTGATACTAGCTCTTCTTATGGCTTTGATACTAGCTCTTCTTATGGCCTTGATACTAGCTCTTCTTATGGCTTTGATACTAGCTCTTCTCACAGCTTTGATACTAGCTCTTCTTATGGCCTTGATACTAGCTCTTCTTATGGCCTTGATACTAGCTGTTCTTATGGCTTTGATACTAGCTCTTCTTATGGCTTTGATACTAGCTCTTCTTATGGCTTTGATACTAGCTGTTCTTATGGCTTTGATACTAGTTCTTCTTATGGCCTTGATACTAGCTCTTCTTATGGCTTTGATACTAGCTCTTCTTATGGCCTTGATACTAGCTCTTCTTATGGCCTTGATACTAGCTGTTCTTATGGCTTTGATGCTAGCTCTTCTTATGGCTTTGATACTAGCTCTTCTTATGGCTTTGATACTAGCTCTTCTCACAGCTTTGATACTAGCTCTTCTTATGGCCTTGATACTAGCTCTTCTTATGGCCTTGATACTAGCTCTTCTTATGGCCTTGATACTAGCTCTTCTTAGGGCCTTGATACTAGCTCTTCTTAGGGCCTTGATACTAGCTCTTCTTATGGCCTTGATACTAGCTCTTCTCACAGCTTTGATACTAGCTCTTCTTATGGCCTTGATATTAGCTCTTCTTATGGCTTTGATACTAGCTCTTCTCACAGCTTTGATATAGCTCTTCTTATGGCCTTGAATAGCTCTTCTTAGGCCTTGATACTAGCCTTTAATACTAGTCTTCTTATGGCCTTGATACTAGCTCTTCTTATGGCTTTGATACACTCATGGCCTTATACTAGTGTTCTTATGGCCCTTGATACTAGCTCTTCTTATGGCTTTGATACTAGCTCTTCTTATGGCCTTGATACTAGCTCTTCTTAGGGCCTTGATACTACTCAGGGCCTTAACTACTCTCTAGGTTCTTCTTAAGCTTTGATACTAGCTCTTCTTATGGCTTTGATACTAGCTCTTCTTATGGCTTTGATACTAGCTCTTCTTATGGCTTTGATACTAGCTCTTCTTATGGCTTTGATACTAGCTCTTCTTATGGCCTTGATACACTCAGGGCCTTAATACTAGTTCTTCTTAGGGCCTTGAGATTAGCTCTTCTCAGGGCATTGGAAATAAGCTTTTCTCAGGGATTGGAAATTAGCTCTTCTCGGGGCAGTGGAAATTTTCTCAGGGCAGTGGAAAATTAGTTCTTCTCAAGGCCTTGGAAATTAGCTCTTCTCAGGGCCTTGGAAATTAGCTCTTCTCAAGGCCTTAATACTAGCTCTTCTCAGGTTCTTGGAGACCAGCTCTATTGAGGACCTTGGCAACCAGCTCTTCTCAGGGCCTTTGGGACTAGTTCTTCTCGGGGCCTTGAACTTGTGTTCCATTACTCAAGATAGAATTAGAAAATATGTCATCAGTAATTGTGTTTTGTTAAGGAGGCAGAAGTTGCAAATGTTTTATTATTACTTGTGTTTTGTTACACAAGATAGTAGTAGGAAACAGTTTATTAGTTTTTGTGTTTGTTAAGGAGGCAGAAGTTGCAAATGTTTTATTATTACTTGTGCTTTGTTACACAAGATAGTAGTAGGAAACAGTTTATTAGTTTTTGTGTTTGTTAAGGAGGCAGAAGTAGCAAGTATTTAATTAGTACTTGTGCTTTGTCACAAGAAGCAGAAGTAGCAAGTATTTTATTAGTATTTGTGCTTTGTCACAAGAGGCAGAAATAGCAAGCAAGTACTTGTGCTTTGTCACAAGAGGCAGAAGTAGCAAATATTTTATTAGTATTTGTGCTTTGTCACAAGAGGCAGAAACAGCAAGCAAGTACTTGTGCTTTGTCACAAGAGGCAGAATAGCAAGCAAGTACTTGTGCTTTGTCACAAGAGGCAGAAGTAGCAAATATTTTATTAGTATTTGTGCTTTGTCACAAGAGGCAGAAACAGCAAGCAAGTACTTGTGCTTTGTCACAAGAGGCAGAAGTAGCAAATATTTAATTAGCACTTGTGCTTTGTCACAAGAGGCAGAAACAGCAAGTATTTAGTACTTGTGCTTTGTCACAAGAGGCATAAATAGCAAATATTGATTGTTACTTGTGTTTAGTTACAAGAGACAGAAAGAGTAAATATTTTATTAGTACTTGTGTTTTGTTACAGGAGGCAGAAAGAGTAAATATTTTATTAGTTTACATGTATGTGTTTTGTGAAGGATGCAAACTAACAAGTAGCTGTAGTTTTGCTTTTCAGAATTCTGTCATGATCCTTGAACATGTAAAGCTCGGCAGAATTGTGAAGTTTGTTAGTACTTATGAGTTCACTGTAAATACATTTATTTAAGTGAACTGCAGGAGATATAAATGTGTATTTTGCAGTAAGAAAGAAGCATGCGGAATGTGTACCACACAGTCTGTCGGAGAGCGAGTTTTGGACGCGGTTTTTCCAGTCACATTACTTCCACAGAGACCGCATCGCTATCAACAATAAAGACATCTTCTCTGAGTGTGCCAAGAAGGATGAAGAAGGTGAGAGTCTCGATCATCCCCCACCCTTCTCACTATATCACTTTTCCTGCGTACATGTGCAGCAACTCTCAGGATACGTGTATACATGTGTGTGTGAGTGGGTTTCTGGTATACGGCCCTTTTTAATCCCGCCATATTGTCAGTCGTAGTCTGATGGTCCAGTGCCAGTTTTTCTATGTATTGAGGTGAGGGAGAAGCCAGTGGATGTTATAGCAGCATTGTCAGGGACAGTTCATTTGTTGTCGCTCGATTTTTAACCAGGGTTTGTAAAGAGTCATGAAAAGTCTTGGAAAAGTCTTGGAAAAATGGGAGAAACGTTTTCCAGGGCTGGAAAAGTCTTGGAAAATAATGTTTCACCTGTCAGGGAAATTTTCATGAAGGCTTTGACCAGTACCATTCAACGTAAGGGTTTTATGCAATAAAAAACTAACAAAAATAGTGATGAAGATTAAACATTTGTACTGAAATTTCTGCCTGTCTCTTTTGTTGGTGGTGAAGCAGACAAATTATTAAGTGTGCAGTGATCTGTGGCACAAGTGTGCATGCTGCAATTCACAAACTCCTGTTTTTTTTATTTGGAAGTTGTTGTGAAAAATGCTAGGATTAAGAAATTTTAAAATGGGCAAGTACGTGTTTAGCCAAGCTCAGCTGACTCATGGTCAGTAGGGACCAAACATAGAGCACAATATCAGTTGTGCAAAAAAAGGCACAGAACTTGAAGTGGAAGATAGATTTCGAAGAGGTCAAGAATCTGAAAACAAAGAGAAAGAGATTGGGAAAATGTGCTGCTGGTATGGTTTGGTCAGCAGATATTAACCTACTACTGTGCAGATCAGTTATGAAAAGCTTTGACATTATCACATGGAGCAAATGTTGTAGAGTTAGCTGTGAATGTTGATGTAAATACTTTTGGAGGTTTTCCATTGAATGCAGTCTGTCTACTTTTGGTAAACTTTTTGCACAATAATACTTTTTGGAAACCACGGTTGTCATTCCTTGTGCATCTCATTTGTGATGTATTTCTTTGTAGTATGGTCTGTGTCTTGTCTGAATTCTTCCATAACAGTTCAGATGCACCATTTTTCAGAAATTAAAAAAATTCAGTTTGGCTTTGTGTTTGGTGTGAAAATTGTTTTAACCTGATCTCGAAAAGATTGGGGAAAAGTATGGAATTTTATTTGCCACATCTGTAGGAACCCTGTTTAACTTACACTGTGTGGTCTACACAGAACCTTGGTTTAACACTATTGTGACTGGCCCTGCCTCTGCCTGAATTTCCGGTCAGCCTGAGCCTGCCTCCCAATAAATTTCCAGTAGTTGTAAACAAAACTCTCTAGCAGGCCTGAATGAAGTCCAATTGTCACCAAAATTTGTGTACTTAATGTAAAAAGGACGCTGAGTTTAGCCGTGCTATTTATAAAGCTATTACTTATATAGCTTTTAGCCGCCATCCAGTTCTGTACCATATATCACCGAAACGACTTTTAGTGCTACCCGGCAGTAGGTGAAGCTCGGCGTTCACGACTATAGTTGCGTCCCATCACGGATGTGTTAATGCCTCACCCCAAAGGCTAGCGCTTAGACCACCACTTCCCAGGTTTCTCTGATCCTAGGTAGGTGTTTTATCCCCCAGACCTGGTTTCTCTGATCCTAGGTAGGTGTTTTATCCCCCAGACCTGGTTTCTCTCATCCTAGGTAGGTGTTTTATCCCCCAGACCTGGTTTCTCTCATCCTAGGTAGGTGTTTTATCCCCCAGACCTGGTTTCTCTGATCCTAGGTAGGTGTTTTATCCCCCAGACCTGGTTTCTCTCATCCTAGGTAGGTGTTTTATCCCCCAGACCTGGTTTCTCTATCCTAGGTAGGTGTTTTATCCCCCAGACCTGGTTTCTCTCATCCTAGGTAGGTGTTTTATCCCCCAGACCTGGTTTCTCTCATCCTAGGTAGGTGTTTTATCCCCCAGACCTGGTTTCTCTCATCCTAGGTAGGTGTTTTTATCCCCCAGACCTGGTTTCTCTATCCTAGGTAGGTGTTTTATCCCCCAGACCTGGTTTCTCTGATCCTAGGTAGGTGTTTTATCCCCCAGACCTGGTTTCTCTATCCTAGGTAGGTGTTTTATCCCCCGACCTGGTTTCTCTGATCCTAGGTAGGTGTTTTATCCCCCAGACCTGGTTTCTCTCATCCTAGGTAGGTGTTTTATCCCCCTGACCTGGTTTCTCTATCCTAGGTAGGTGTTTTATCCCCCAGACCTGGTTTCTCTGATCCTAGGTAGGTGTTTTATCCCCCAGACCTGGTTTCTCTGATCCTAGGTAGGTGTTTTATCCCCCTGACCTGGTTTCTCTCATCCTAGGTAGGTGTTTTATCCCCCAGACCTGGTTTCTCTATCCTAGGTAGGTGTTTTATCCCCCAGACCTGGTTTCTCTGATCCTAGGTAGGTGTTTTATCCCCCAGACCTGGTTTCTCTATCCTAGGTAGGTGTTTTATCCCCCAGACCTAGGACTTGCAGTAAATATCCTAGTGTAGTGTGTTATTTTATGAAAGGGTGGGTTTCTCTGTGATATCACTGTAGTGTTTTATGTCCCCCAGACCTGGTTCTCCAAACTAGTAGGTGTTTCTACAGACCTGGTTTCTCTCATCCTAGGTAGGTGTTTTATCCCCCAGACCTGGTTTCTCTCATCCTAGGTAGGTGTTTTATCCCCCAGACCACACACATCACAGACAGACTTGCAGTTGAAATTGTGTGTCAGTATGTTTTGGTTATTCTTGATGGCAAGGTGAGGAAAGTTATCTTCATGGTGATATTCACTGTCACTGTGTTTATGTGACCCAGAAATCCGTGAGGTGATCAGCCAGAAAATCAGTAACCACCTGGTGGATCTGACGAGATCAAAGACTCTGCAGCAGAAGAGGTGAGTGTTTGTTACATTGTGCTCTGCTTTTCTGTCTCCTTTTCCCTCCGTCATCCTTTCAACCAGCTTCCTTTATTGCGTCTTCTTTCTGGTATCCAGTGAAGGGCAGTCCAAGTGATGTTATTCTGCTCTCTTAAGATGATTGTCCAATTTATTTCCATCATCTTTTTGTGATTATAGTGTCCTTACTTGATTGTCCAATTTATTTCCATCATCTTTTAGTGATTACATTGTCCTTACTCACTTGATTGCATTAGGTGAATAGTTGTGAGTAGAGATGGGGTTTTGCTGATGATCATTGGGTGGTTCTTTGTGTGAAAGGTTGACGGCTTGGTAACGCTTTAAATCAAAAGTTAAGAGCCCATCATTTCCAGCAGGCTTTTCCACATTTGTAAGATAATAGTCGTCATCATCATCATCATCATCATCATCATCATCATCATCATCATCATCATCTTCTTCTTCATTGTCATAATTTATTTTATGTATCGCAAACGGTCTACATCAAAAGTATACTCATCGCACTTTGCAGTAATTTATCAATAGTAAGCTTTTAAGTAACAGCAGACATTGGCTAAACATTGAATAAAAACAAGTATTAGGAACCGTTGTAACAATCATTAAGAACCACAGTAACAGTAAAAAGATGAGCAAAATAGTAGAAATGAACTCAGGTCTTCACACACACACACAGAGGATGCTGAGTGAGAGTACACTCAGCCTGTTATGTGTGTGACCCTTGACTCAAGGTGGTGTCCTTTCTCCATCTCACACATCGTACATACACACACACACCATTTATGGCAAGATTGAACAATACTGTGCTTGTATATTTGACAAAATGGTCACTATTACTACTGGTGCTTTTGTCATGACAGATTCGTAACCATTTGTGAAAATTGTTCAGTAGATCATATTTCAAGGAAAACAATAATGAAACTGCAACTGAATGTCAGTATGTGTCTTTTAGGTATTGCATATTTCTGTTTAAATGCAGTCATTTGTTTACTAGAATGATGCTGTATAAAAACAATTGTAATCATTAACTCTTTGAAGACGTAATATAGTTGCCTTGCACAACCACTGTGGACGCGATCAACGGGACCTGCCACAACCCTTGGCGACGCACGATTTTGGGGGGTTTTCAAAAAATTCTCAAAAATACAGATTTTACAGCACAAGAACATATTTTATATCAAAGTAAAATTCAGTTTACGCTCTTTGAGCTGAAGCTACATACAAGGACAATACATCTATTCTACTTACCTTCCTAGAAGGTGAAATGGGGTAGGGTTTTGGCTCTGGGAAAGAAGTTTTTGATTGACAGTAATCCAACACATACAGTCAGTGAAACACCCATTCTTGACCAGGTAATCCAGAAATCCAGGTAATCACAAGTCCTTGGTATGCCCAGAAGATATAAAAAGAACAAACACAGCTTTGTTTTAACACAGGTGAAGCAGCAAAGTGATTATGACGATCCTTTGAAGAAGAAGGCCTAAATGTCGCCATTTTGGTGCAAGGATGGTCACTCCGGTTGGTTTGGATAAAGGCAAAAACTGTAACTAATCGGGATAAAATCGATGCAAGGGAAGTAACAAACACTTCAGAAGATACCAAAGAGTGTTCCTATATGTGTAGTTAGTTCCCCTAGACCAGCGACCGGCTTGCATCTATTTTTAAAAACCGCAGCGGAATGTCCGCTGTCACGTCTCCAAAGAGTTTTAAGAGAACAGTGAACTCAAAACGTCATGTTGTGTGTGTACACAGGAGTACAGAGGTATAACAGAAGACAACCGGACCAGCACCAACATCTCCAATCAGTCCCTTATCAGACGCTTTAACCACCACTCCACCATGGTCCTGCGTGCCTGCCAGGGGGATCCAGCAGCTGCCACCACCTCCGCGTCTGGAGACAACGGTGCCAACGGCCGCAACAACAACAGCCAGGAGTCCAAAGGCGCTACAAGCAAAAATATGGACTTGCAAAATGGCCGCCTGCTAAAGTCTAATTGTAGTAGTTCCAGGAGTGAAGATGAGCCACCTGAGAAAAAGGTAACAGAAATAACCGTGAAATTTGATGGCACATTATTTTATCTTTTAGAAAGCAGACACCACTACAAGCGTTAACCCTCTTGTATTTCTATTCTAAAGAGCTAAACTGCCCCTAGATTTCGAATTTGTCAGGTGTCGGTAAACATGCTTTGCTTGGATATCCAAGTGAGTGTGTCTTTCTAACCACTGCCTGTCGTGTCATTGTCACCAAAGATGTCACCAAACATGAATAAATAAGTGACATATATATCAGAAGAAGAGAAGCACACCTGTACGTGACCACAACACATACAGATGAGTAATGAATTAGAGTATGGCCTACCTAAAGTGTCTAACAGCATTTCTGTGTGATAGTACTCCCAGTGGTCACCAAATGTCACTCAGGTATTTACACAGTTTGTTCAGGTAATTTTCACTATTTTTCTTTCCAGAACAAATCTACATTCAACATTCATACTACAGTTTACTAATTGTCAGTACAAAAGCTGGGCATCAGCTGGCAGTGCATGATTTGGTTCGACCAGGAGACCAAATTTCTTTACTGTCAGCGGAACCAGTGCCGGGTGCACTCTTGCTGGAATGCGGCCAGTGGCACGTTATCTTCTGTGTCGCTCTCCTCTCCCAAATCACTGTTTTCGTCATCTTCCCCCTCACCATCCTTAATATCTGACTTGGCTACATCTTCTTCATGTTTTTCTAATTCACGAACAATAGTATTTAATTCCTTTGTCTGAATAATCTGGAGAATCATCTGTATCCTGAGAACTGTCTGCTACAAAAGGCATTGCCATTTTTTCACACGCTACATGGCATGAATGAAAAGACCCCCATCACTCTTTTACATGCTCAGTCTTTAGTGAGTGGATGTGTGTTTAGTTCTAATTTTACCAAGGTCATGTCATTGGATAATAACCAGGTTGCCTGTGTGAGAAACACGCGGTCAGTATGTGATAAAAATAGCCTATGCACTTGGCCGACTTCTACATTCGGGTGCGGTCGTAACGAAGCGCCAGGCAGTGCTGTCGGAACGGTCAGCTGCAGTCGGACAGAAGCTAAAAAGGATAACAGAGATAGAAGACTGACCAGAGTTGTTATTGCAATGGACTGCGAAGAGGTTGTGGGTTTGAACCACCATCAAAAAGAATTACTGTGGGTTGTTTTTTTTTGTTTTTTTTTCGGTTGTGGCCCAGAGTTGAATGTGCTATGGGCTCGTTGGGAAGATCGGGACCACACAGTCCTGTCGTATCCTCTTTACAGATGCATCATTGATAGTATTGCTCAAATTTTCCTCACCGACATCGCAGATGTTTGTATCCATGGGGCGTGGTAGACACCAGTAAGCATAGAGTTCAGTTGTGTCAAGCAGTTTCAGTCCGAAATGGAACTCCATAGTATCATCACTATCATCCCCATTCTTAGTATTACAGCATTGTGAAAAGTAGTTCCAAATTCTTTGGCCTCTCATGCCATGTGATCTGTTTTGGATAGTTTGTAGTTGTGTTGGAGAGCTAAAATTTGGGGTTGGGTTAGTGACACAGAAACTGTGCAAAAATAAAGACAGAGAGAGGGGGGAATAGAGACAGACAGAAGACCTACGATTACATCTTGTGCCTTCTTACTATCAACAGGCAAGAATACAAGCAGTGACAGAAATAGAAGACCTGAGCAAGGAGCCCCAATCGTCAGGCGTCAGTCTACGCCTAGAGAAGATGGAACGATATCTGCATGGTCCCACCCCTGCTGCCGCTTCACGCTACACTAGCACAGAGGATGTACTTATCGCCTTTCACACTGTTTCCAGTCAAATGCTGGCATGGGATCCTAACTCTGCTATGGTTAGTGTGTCTGAGTGTGTGATTGTATTTGTTTCTGATTTTGTGTGTGTGTGTGTGTGTGTTTGTTCAAAAATATATCAACGTGGGCGTGCTATGGGCTCAGTGGGAAAACTGGGACCACACAGTGGAGTCTCATCGACTTCACAGATGCGTCATTGAGGGTGTTGCTCAGGTGTCTGTATCTCTCGGACCTGGTTGACGCCAGGATATATTATGATAGTAAGCGTACAGTACAGCCCTGTCACGCAGTCGCAGTCCTAGATGGAACTCCATAGCACCTTGATGATCATCCTGATCGACATCATCATCATCACATTGTAAAAACTATGCCAGCTTCTATATCCATTAAGGTGGCATAAAAAATGGGACAAAACAAAAACAAAAAAACAAACAAAAATTTACAGAAAAGAAATGTCTGTGTTGTACTATTCTCCAGTTGGTCGTCTTCATAATTGTACTTCTGAGATCATGTTACCAGAAATGAAAGATGATGTTTTTGTTTGACATTTTCAGGTTGTGAATGGGCCTCAGGCATTAGGTGTGCTTGGTGAACTATCACCAGGGGGTGCTCTGATGCAGGGAACAACGCAACAACAGTTACATGGTGAGCTCTTTACTACATAGTGTGTGTGCAAGTGTGTGTGTGCGTGCATGCGCGCACATGTGTGTGTGTATGTGTGTGCGTGTGTGTGAGAGTGACCTCAGCTTCAGTATTTTTGGAGGTTTGTTGAAGAACAGAATTGAGCTCTTTAGGGGTTGGTGGCAGAGAGACAATACGGAAGCTGAGGCAGAAAAATAACTAAATACATAGATATATTGCACTAGTTATCATGGTGTAGTGGTTAGTGCAACGGACTACCGACTGGAAGGTTGTGGGTTAGAATCCCAAAAATTCCCTTCAAAAATCATTGTGGGATTTTTCAGCTCTAACCGGTTCCTACCTTGTGTTGGGCATGCAATGGACTCGTTGGGAAGACTGGTACCACATAGTTGAGTCTCATCCACTTCATGGATGCTTCACTAAAGGTGTTGCTTATATATCTTCTGACCAGCACCACAGGGTCTGTATCTCTTGGGCCCGGTTGACGCCAGGATATATTATGATAGTAAGCATAGAGTACAACTCTGTCACGCAGTCTGAATCCTAGATGGAATTCCATAGCATGATTATCATGCCGATCGACACAATCATCATCGCATTGTAAAAACTATGCCAGCCTCTGCGTCAGTTAACTCTTTGGCGTCTTGACGGCAGTCTGCTGCCGCCCATCTATACCGCGATCTTAGTCGTGACGGCAGGCTGGTGCCGTCGGAAAATGCCATTTTTTTAATTTATAACATGAGCAGTATTCGAGGGAGAAAACTCCTGAAAGTCAAAGTATAATCATCTATGCATCGATTGCTTCCCTTAGACCATATCTAATCATCATACAGTCTTTGTTTTAACAAAGTTTCTAGAGTCAGTAAGTGAATCTGTATTCACCTATTTTCAAAATGGTGGCAAGGCGA
Source organism: Monoplex corrugatus (assembly GCA_030674185.1). Taxonomy (NCBI): domain Eukaryota; kingdom Metazoa; phylum Mollusca; class Gastropoda; order Littorinimorpha; family Ranellidae; genus Monoplex; species Monoplex corrugatus. The sequence continues at coordinate 11,763,582 of JAPXFY010000024.1, forward strand.
CTTCGAAACCGGCGTATGTTTTCTGTGCAAGAGGCGATCGATATCATCCAAGCTGAAGGATCTGATGATGAATTAGATATTGTTGGTGAATTATCTGTCGAAGATAGGGATGATTTGTTGGATTCAGATACGAGTTTGTTCCTAGCATTGGCTTAAGTGACATCGCTATGTGGTCGATCATGTTGTTCAAAACTTTTGTTCGGAATGCTGTTTGGATACCCTAATTGGAGTAATTTCTACATTCAAGTGGGAAATCAGCACACAAATTGTGAGTAGAATCTAATGTAGCAAGCTTCTGCCTTTCTTTTGCACTTCACTGTTTGTTTCTATCTTGTCTGGTTATTTTGTAATATTTTTTTTAAAAATGGCCGAAAACATGCGATTTCAGGGGTCGACAAGCACTATTTGACTGCGACTCCATTGAGTTAAGGTGGCGTAGAAAATGGGACCAAAAAAGAAAAAAAGATGAGCACAAAGGTCCCTGAGTACGATGATCCTAAAAAAGAAAAATAAACAAATCTATATGTTGCTGCATATGTTGTGTCAGGTATTGTGGCACCAGATGTTCAGGCAGAACTGAAGAACACGTACAACGCCCTGTGTGAACTCCTGAGACATTTCTGGACCTGCTTCCCCGCCACCACCAAGATGCTAGAAGACAAGGTAACTGTACTGTCTGTGTGTGTGTGTGCGCATATGCATGCGTGTGTGTGTGTGTGTGTGCTTTCATGCTTGCATGTGTGTGTATGTGCGCACGCGCGCGCTTTGCTTTTGCGCTTGCATGTGTGTTTGTGTGTGTGTCAGCATGTGTCTGTGTTTGTGTGTCAGCATGTGTGTGTGTGTGTGTGTGTGTGTATGTATGTGCATGTGTGTGTGTCAGCATGTGTGTGCGCGTGTGTGTGTATGTGTGTGAGAGAGAGAGAGCATGTGTCACTGTGTGTGTGTGTGTGTGTGGTAAAGTACGGGTAGGTGGTGAACATGACTGACAGGTGTTGTGTACGATGTGAAGATGACTGACAGGTGTTGTGTACGATGGTGAAGATGACTGACAGGTGTTGTGTACGATGGTGAAGATGACTGACAGGTGTTGTGTACGATGGTGAAGATGACTGACAGGTGTTGTGTACGATGGTGAAGATGACTGACAGGTGTTGTGTACGATGGTGAAGATGACTGACAGGTGTTGTAGTGGTACGATGGGGATGTGAAGATGACTGACAGGTGTTGTGTACGATGGTGAAGATGACTGACAGGTGTTGTGTACGATGGTGAAGATGACTGACAGGTGTTGTGTACGATGGTGAAGATGACTGACAGGTGTTGTGTACGATGGTGAAGATGACTGACAGGTGTTGTGTACGATGGTGAAGATGACTGACAGGTGTTGTGTACGATGGTGAAGATGACTGACAGGTGTTGTGTACGATGGTGAAGATGACTGACAGGTGTTGTGTACGATGGTGAAGATGACTGACAGTGTGTGTATGATGGTGAAGATGACTGACAGTGGTCGTGTGTGGTAATGAAGATGACGGACAGGTGGTGTGTGTGGTAGTGACGATGACGGACAGGTGTTGTGTGTGGTAATGAAGATGACGGACAGGTGGTGTGCAAGTGGTGAAAATGACTGAGTGTTTTGTGTGGTAGTGAAGATGACTGACAGGTGTTACGTGCAGGTGGTGAAGATGACTGACAGGAGTTATGTGCAGGTGGTGAAGGTGACTGATAGGTGTTGTGTGTTGATGTGCAGGTAGTGAACATGACTGACAAGTGTTGCGTCCAGGTGGTGAAGATGACTGACACGTGTTTTGTGTAGTAATGAAAATGACTGACAGGTGTTACGTGCAGGTGGTGAAGATGACTGTTAGGTGTTGTGTGTTGTAGTGAAGATGACAGACAGGTGTTGTGTGCAGGTGGTGAAGATGACAGACAGGTGTTGCGTGCATGGTGAAGATGACTGACAGTGTGCATGCAGGTGAAGATGACTGATAGGTGTTGATGTGCAGGTAGTGAACATGACTGACAGGTATTGCGTGCAGGTGGTGAAGATGACAGACAGGTGTTGTGTGCAGGTGGTGAAGATGACGAACAGGTGTTGTGTGTGGTAATGAAGATGACGGACAGGTGGTGTGTGCAAGTGGTGAAAATGACTGAGTGTTTTGTGTGGTAGTGAAGATGACTGACAGGTGTTGCATGCAGGTGGTGAAGATGACTGACAGGAGTTATGTGTAGGTGGTGAAGGTGACTGATAGGTGTTTGTGTTGATGTGCAGGTAGTGAACATGACTGACAGGTGTTGTGTGCAGGTGGTGAAGATGACTGACACGTGTTTTGTGTGGTAATGAAAATGACTGACAGGTGTTACATGCAGGTGGTGAAGATGACTGACAGGAGTTATGTGTAGGTGGTGAAGGTGACTGATAGGTATTGTGTGTTGATGTGCAGGTAGTGAACATGACTGACAGTTGTTGTGTGCAGGTGGTGAAGATGACTGACACTGTTTGTGTAATGAAAGACTGACAGGTGTTACATGCAGGTGGTGAAGATGACTGTTAGGTGTTGTGTGCAGGTGGTGAAGATGACTGACAGGTGTTGTGTGTTGTGAAGATGAAAGACAGGTGTTGTGTGCAGGTGGTGAAGATGACGTGTTGCATGCAGGTGGTGAAGATGACTGACAGGTGTTGCATGCAGGTGAAGATGACTGATAGGTGTTGATGTGCAGGTAGTGAACATGACTGACAGGTGTTGCGTGCAGGTGATGAAGATGGCTGACAGGTGTTGTGTGCAGGTGGTGAAGATGACTGACACATGTTTTGTGTGGATAATGAAAATGACTGACAGGTGTTACGTGCAGGTGGTGAAGATGACTGTTAGGTGTTGTGTGTTGTAGTGAAGATGACTGACAGGTGTTGTGTGTTGTAGTGAAGATGACAGACAGTGTTGTGTGCAGGTGGTGAAGATGACAGACAGGTGTTGCGTGCAGGTGGTGAAGATGACTGATAGGTGTTGTGTGTTGCATGCAGGTGGTGAAAATGACTAACAGGTGTTGTGTGTTTTGTGCAGGCGGTGAAGATGACTGACAGATGTGGTGTGTTGCATGCAGGTGGTGAAAATGACTGACAGGTGTTGTGTGTTGCGTGCAGGTGGTGAAAATGACTGACAGGTGTTGTGTGTTGCGTGCAGGTGGTGAAGATGACTGACAGGTGTTGTGTTTTGTGTGCAGGTGGTGAAGATGAGAGCCACATTGGACAGGTTTCAGTCTTCCAAACTGCTGCCTCTCAAAGAACGCCTCAGTCATTACCACTACACCATAAATGTGAGTCTCTCTCTTTGAATTTAGTTGGCAGGTTGTCTTTGTGTGTGTGTGTGTGTGTGTGTGTGTGTGTGTGTGTGTGTGTGTGTGTGTGTGTGTTTTTGTGTGTGTGTGTGTGTGTGTGTGTGTGTGTGTGTGTGTGTGTGTGTGTGTGTGTGTGTGTGTGTGTGTGTGTGTGTGTGTGTGTTGTTTTTTTAATGCATTCAGGCATAGTTACCTATCAAAAAGTAAGTCTGGTAGTTTGAATGAAGGATGTGGTTTTCATTGTGTCCTCTTTGTTCTTGAGAGCTGCTTTTTCAGAGTTGTTCCATTTGGCCACTGATTGTTTCTTTCATTCCTGAATAGTGGATAAAATTGTAGAACATGCTCTGGAGACTTTGGTCCTGTCTGGTATGGACACTCATTCATGTGGGATGTGTGTTGGAGTAGGTGTCAGTGGCCAATTCTCAGACAGAAGATTTACAATACAATACAATACAATACAATACAATACAATACAATACAATACAATACTTTATTTGTATAGCACAAAATCTTGATAAAATCAAATCTAAGTGCTAAAACAGACGCACGCACGCACGCACGCACGCACGCATGCACGCACGCACACGCACACACACACACACATACACATATGGCTAAAATGGGGAGAAAGAATAAAAGCAATGGAAAATTATAGAGAGCATATTTGGTTTGTTGCTGCCGCTCAAGGTAGTGGACAGAATTTTTGTGTGTGGAAGAGTCTGTTTTAAGTTGATCTTGGCCTGTCTAATGGTGATGTGTCAGACTTATAGATGAGATATGAAAGCAAAGTCGAGTGTGAGGCATACACTTGGGGATGTCAAAGAAACCATTGCAACGAAGGTGTTGCCTCTGGCAAAATTCTGTAGAAAAATCCACTTGCATATGGCCAACAAAATTACTCAGAGACCAAAAAAAACCCCGTGCTTCAGCAATTTTAATTATCTCCATTTTCATAAAACATAATTACAGAAAATCCCGATGTACTTGTCAAGGTCACTATTGTCTGACGAAAGTATCAGATGAAATAAAACATGATGTGAAATGAGGAGAGTGGTAAACTGTCACAACAGTGAAAACAGGATGTAAATGATATAAGAAATTCCTGAGAAAGTGATGTCCTTTAACCCTTTTGCATTTGCACTGCTAGATGTAAAGCTAGCTCCTAGTATTCACATTTGAATGTACCACAGAGTCAGTACAAAGTCTTTCACTAGTGAATGGAAAGTTCCTTGCATCCCAGAATGCTCATACTATTTTTAGAAAATTCAACGCGAGACTGACCAAGATTCTAACCACGCGCGCGATAAGACAGCAAGGCCAGTAGTGATGGAAATTCCACACACATGTGCTGTTAAAGGTTGGGCGATCTCAACCGCTATGAACAGATTGGCACATTCTTCCGCAGGGCGGTTACCGGCTTTGTGAACAGCTAAGGGTTAAAAATGCTGGTTTTAGGTGCTTTTTCCTCTTTTTGGGAATATTTAATCTCAGTCTTGAACATTTTAGACTTGCAAGATTAACAGTATGGTTTTTAATTTTTTATCTTTTATTTTAATCTGGTTGTCGTTTTTGACATGATGTTAGCCCTGATGTGACTTTAGTAGTCGGCTGGGTTATAATAGGTATTCCAAAGTGCTCTTCGCGGGCGGCGAAAAGTACGGCAAAGTGCGATTTTTCACTGGTTTTCAACTTGCTCGTTCTCAACAAAATGCAGTGTCAGAAATAAAAAACATAGATCATGTTGATCTGTGATCCTTTAAGCTTTGTTTAAAGTCAAAATAAATCAATAAGTGTAACATTTACCGTTTGAAATATGCTTTTGATGATGGGTACTAAATTGCGATTTTGCTGCAACTGGAACGACGAAATCGGAACGCGGTTTTGACACCTACCTTGAAAACTCGCCTCGCGGAGATCAGCTGGGTCAGATATCAACAAACCATTTACACAGTCAAAAAGACGACTAAACTTGCTTTCATCCGATGTAAAAAGTGAACTGATAGGTTTGCATTTAGTCGGTCGTTTCGTGCGTTAAAAACTTCCGTCGATGATTTCGCAACCTTACTCAAAACCAATCTCTCCATATTTTCCACTGTGCAAAAGGTCAAGGTTTCAACTTTCAACTTCTGCTAGTTGCATGTGGATTCAACCACTGGCTGTCTTCCGCGAGGACTGAGAAAAAGCAACCTATTTTCGCTTTCCCTTAGCGTCTGATGCGCAATGGCGGACACGCGCGAAGATCGTTCGGGCGAGCACATGGACGTCGAAGTTTACGTCGACCGCTCCAGCCACGACGAATCAAGCGATCCAACTTATCTAGAGGGTAAGTGAAATATCTTGCAGTTTGTTTACTATTACTTTTCGACATTTTGTTTCCTGATTTTAGAATATAATTGTTTGGAAAGCGCACAGCTGCAGCACCCACAGTATCATGAATATGTTAGAAGGTAGGGGTAGGTGACGGTTTGGGGTGCGGTAATTTTACAGAGAGTGAGATCAGGCATATGATTAAAGGAAAATGTTTACAAAAGATTTTTTTAATAATCCATGCCTTTATTATATTTATTTATAATGATGTTAATGAGAGATTAGCGATTTATTGTGGTCACGTGACCAACGCTTTGATCGATCGATAGTCGAATCGGCCGAGTGCCCTCCCTTGACTTCACTCGATCTGGTTCAGTGTCGTTCAATAATTTCACAATGTTACACCTTTTTCTTTTCTGCCTTTGTGTAAACTTCCTGAATGGTACCATTGAAACAAATTTGCATGTTTATCAATCCTATTATTTTTAGGCCCAATATTATTATCACCTAGATCTAGTTCAACAGCTTTAAAAGTTTATTATTATTATTAATATTGTTATCATATTTTTGTTATTATTTTACTATCATTATTCATTATTATTTATCATTATTATTATTATCATTATTTCATTATTAGTTTACTATTATTCATTACTATTTATTATCATTACTATTATTGTCATCAGAAATAATATTTAAACAAAATAAAGTAGGCCTACCAGGTTAATGGGTTGGACACTATGAACCTTCCTAACTAGGCCTATAGTGTTTTTGAGATAAATTTTGTTGTGCTGATTTGAGTAGGCCTAAATGTATGGAACATTTTACTTTGCCCACTGCTTTGTGAGTTAGGGTAAGGTATTATAATTTTATTTTCAAAGCTGACAATAATACTGGTAGGCTTCTTACAGCTCCACCCACACCAATCTCTATCTCTCTTGATCCTTTCTCTCTTTGACAGGCAGGGAAGTTGAGCAGGGGTACAAAAGTCCTTGTGTTCCTGCATGTTTTATGTTCTTGTTTTTTGGATTTGTTTTTGTTTTGGTCAGTATTTCCTCCTTGCTCTGTATGTATAGGCCTGTTTGTCCCTACAAATGGGATTTTCACATTACGCTACAGGATAGAACAGATAGATGTACTAATACTTTCCCTCTACACTATTTTTCTCACAGATGATCTCTTCATGAGGATGAAGGAGCGATTTCTTAAGACTGGCAGAGGGCGGAGACCTGTCTTTTGGACAACTTTGACAGCAATGATGATGAACTGCATCTTAACATGTTTTAATTTCCTGTCACTTGTGAAGGGGAATCACTGATCATAGACACTGACAAGTATTTTTTTACATTTCATTACATGATTTTTGTAAAATGAGATGATTTCTATCTTTTGTGCTTCCGGTCCAGTTTAAGTTGAAGGCCAGGACAGTTATCTACTGTGATTAAGCAACAGTGAAAGGTCAAGACAATGATGTGGAAGCTTTTGATAATGTTCTACACACAGTTAAGGAACAGTTAAAGGTCAAGACATGTTTTAATTGTTGTTTAATGATAAAAAAACAAACAAATTGGCATGTAAAAACTATGAAGATGACTTCTTTGAATGAATGTTGTTGATGTACATGTCTTGTTTGATTCGATATGTAAACAAAACGCATTATTTGTTACTATTATCAGCTGACATTTGTTATAATTTTGTCATCTGATTTTTGTTTACAGAAAGATTGAAACCTAATGTCTTGTTTGTTATATTGACAGATCATAAAAAACTGATCATTTTGGTATATGGTACTTTGCAGTAGGATGAATGTGACAGAAGTTACGGAGTCTTGCAAAAAGCTAAAATACACATTTTTTTCAAAATAGATATTTTATCCTTACCCAAATATGGTTTGATTAAACATACAGATGTCTGGGGTTGTTTTACATTGAAAGAGTTTGTCATGCTGAGCAATTTGATATCAAAACCATTTTTGTAACTTTAAAGTGAAAAAAGTTATGGTGCACCAAATATGTGTAAAATTCGCCATTTTTTTCACTGTGACAAATCGGCATATTTCGCATTTTTGACATCTGATATCTTTTCAACCAGCTTTCAGATGAAGCTGGAAAAAATTAGGGTTAAATTCCTTAATATGTTTATCATATATGATTCATTTCAGTGTCACTGTATTGTATTTCTTAAAGATAATGGAGTTTGAAATTAATGAAAATGGGTCCCTTGCCCAGCTGTTTGGAACGGCGGTGTCCAATTTTGCTATTTTTTGTCATTTTCATAGGTCTGTATTTTTATTGATATGCATTTCTGTCCATATGTTTTTTGCACATCAACTTAACAAGTAAAAACCTCCTCAGAAATGATTTTCTGGACTTGTGTGATTTTATATGTGTGTTCAAGGCATGTCTGAATGTGGCCTAAAAAAATGTGCGAAATTTTTCTAAGTCCAAAAAGAAAGGAAAAAATCATAAAAAAATTATTTTTTTATCCCACATTAAAAAATAAAGTATGTATGTGTTCAGAATGAAAATCTCTATTTTCCCAGCTGATTTTTATACAGGTAAGTTCAAATTTGAAAATCACTTTGGAATACCTAGTTATAAGCAATTTGAACTAGAAATTTCAGTCTTGAAGCTTAACCCTGGTGTGTGCTTTGATCATTTTGGATCTTCTCCATCACGTGGCACCTGTGGCATCACTGCATGTGGAATTCTTTTCTTTTTTTTCTCGATTTTTTTTTCAGTCATTATAGGCAAGTAATTTAAATAAATGCGGAACAACCGGCAAAGGTGCATATGGAATTCACTTTAGTGGTGGAGATGTCATCTTCAGAAACTGAAACTGAATTGGAGCTTTCCCTCGAGGCTTGCGTCTTGGTGATTTCTGGACAGTCACACAGCATTACCAATGTTTGTGGAAAAGATGCTTCAAGAAACGGCTGAGAAAACCATGCTAACACATTTTTGTCACAGATACACAATTGTCTCCAGGCCATAAGAAACAGTGCTGCTGCATTGCAGTGATGTGTTCTTTGCTGGCAAGCAGCCAGAATTTTTTACAGCAAATCTGTTAGGACACAAAGACAAAAATGCAAAAGATATTAAGGTTAAAGGGTTTTTTGGTTGTTGTTGTTTTGTTTTTGTTTTTGTTGTTTTTTTTGTAAGCATGATGTTAATTTCCCTCCCCCATGGGGTTGCCGGGGGATCTTTCAGTATAAATAGTATCCCCACATTCTGGAAATTCTGTGCTAGAAATTTCCTCTTTTCTGTCACTCTCTTTGTTTCTGCCTTGTTGCCTTGCTTTCTGTCATTTCTACTTATTTTCTGCCTTAATGATCCATTCACCTGTATTTTTTTTCGATAAAGTCTTACGTGCTTTTCTTCGGATTGATAATTGGGTACATGTGTTAAGTGCATTTTTGGTTCTAAGGAGGTGAGATATGGGGAAGCAATTTTAGATAATTTATGCCTGTTTTTATATATGTTTTGGTGTCATTATGTATGTTTATATTTGTATTCAGGTGTGATTTTTAAATCTCCCCAGTGCGATAAATCGGACGGAATGGTCCTACGCCGGGGGCATGTCCTTAGATTATGTGCGTGAATGCGTTGATATGTGTACTTAATTTTTTTTTTTTTTTTTTTTTCTGTTGAAGTTTTGTGTGTTTTGAAACGGTTATAGCCCTGATATGGCTCTGCGCAATCGGCTGGGCTTTAAACAACAGTAAAAGAAAAGAATGATGTTAATTTTGTTTTGTTTGTCGTCCAGCTGACAGGCCATATGGAGGAAATGCTGAACTCGGCGTTCAACAAGTTTGACATGTGGCAGACACGACGACTGTCCCGCAAGACTTGAGCTAGGCAGGGGAGAGAGAGAACTTTTGTCCATTCTTCAACGGCCACTGTGCTGTGCTGCCATCGGCGTCATCATGGAGAGAGAGATGTGCGGCATGGTATATCGGTCCACTGCTGTGATACAACCCCCTGCCCTGCGTGAACATAAACCCGTCCTTTTGGAAGGAGGTTTCTGTCTGTGGTGATACACTTGAGAAAAGTGAAAAGTGTGAAGTGATCACTCTTCATTGAGCTGCTTCAGTAAGCTACGAAACGAGACTTGACATCGTGTTGGTGGCTGTGTGCTTGTACTCAAGCCACCTCTGTCTGGAACTGTCTGGATGTCTTGAATTGTAGAAGGAGGGCATGCAAATGAACCACTGGACTCTGGTGGTCAAGTTTTGACTGTCGTAAATTGAACAATTAGACAGCATCTGGTGATATCTTACAGTAAACAACGGAATACTTTATGACAGTGTAGACAGCTGTGAGGCTACAATCAAGCAGCTTTTGTTGCCAGTGTCCAGGGCCTCCTCTGGTTTGTTGCTAATGTGCGTAGTTTCCTGTGGTGGGTGGCTCTGTGGCGACTTGACATTTCTGGTAATGAAAAAATTCTATTTGCGTAGCGCAAACATACATGTCGGAGAATGCTCGTTGCACTTTACAAACAGCGTAAACATTGTGATGTTTATACAGTATGCAGTACAACAACTGGATACATGTACTACCACATCAATGCAGCATAAACATATTGATGCCAGTACATTATAATGCTGTACAAAAATGTGGGATACATGCATACACCAATAAATCAATGCAACATAAACATGGTTCATCAAAAATAACAACAATTATGTTTTTTGATTTATCAGTGATAATCACACATGAAAACACTCACATATAAGTATGCATACACACACACATGCACACACACCTTGTGCATACTTGCATATATGCACGCGCGCACGTGCACACACACACACACACACACACACACACACACACACACACCCCAACGCTTGTGCATACTTGCATCGTATGCAAGCGTGCACACACACACAGATGTACACACACATGCACACACACCTTGTGCATACTTGCATATATGCACTCACGTGCACACACACATGCACACATACCTTGTGCATACTTGCGTAATGTATGCGCACACACACACACACACACACCGCACACACACAGGACAAATTGCAATACCATTGGATTTAGAAGAGCCACAAGCATTAATTTATGATTTTGGAGATAGGAAAGAGATAGTGGTGAAGAGATAGTGTGAAGAGTAGTGTGAAGGATAGTGGTGAAGAGATGTGTTTGCTTTTGGAAAGAAAAAAGGCAGCTGCTGTGCTCAAAGAGAGAGTTCTATGTTGTTGAACGAAAAACACAATGATTTCTTTCTGCAAGTTTTTAGTGAAAACTGAGAAACAGTTGAGAGAGAAGCCTTTTGAGACCTGAGAGCTTTGGAAGGTTTGTATGGCCAGGAGTTCTGATATAGAGAGCTTTGAAGGTTTGTATGACAAGGAGTTCTGATATAGAGAGCTTTGGAAGGTTTGTATGGCAAGGAGTTCTGATATAGAGAGCTTTGGAAGGTTTGTATGGCCAGGAGTTCTGATATAGAGAGCTTTGGAAGGTTTGCATGGCAAGGAGTTCTGATATAGAGAGCTTTGGAAGGTTTGCATGGCAAGGAGTTCTGATATAGAGAGCTTTGGAAGGTTGATGGCAAGGAGTTCTGAAGAGAGTTTGAAGGTTTGAGACAAGGAGTTCTGATATAGAGAGCTTTGGAAGGTTTGTATGACAAGGAGTTCTGATATAGAGAGCTTTGGAAGGTTTGATGACAAGGAGTTCTGATATAGAGAGCTTTGGAAGGTTTGTATGACAAGGAGTTCTGATATAGAGAGCTTTGGAAGGTTTGTATGACAAGGAGTTCTGATATAGAGAGCTTTGGAAGGTTTGTATGGCAAGGAGTTCTGATATAGAGAGCTTTGGAAGGTTTGTATGACAAGGAGTTCTGATGTAGAGAGCTTTGGAAGGTTTGTATGACAAGGAGTTCTGATGTAGAGAGCTTTGGAAGGTTTGTATGACAAGGAGTTCTGATTAGAGAGCTTTGGAAGGTTTGTATGACAAGGAGTTCTGATATAAAGAGCTTTGGAAGGTTTGTATGACAAGGAGTTCTGATATAGAGAGCTTTGGAAGGTTTGTATGGCAAGGAGTTCTGATAAGAGAGCTTTGGAAGGTTTGTATGGCAAGGAGTTCTGATATAGAGACTTTGAAAGGTTTGTATGGCAAGGAGTTCTGATATAGAGAGCTTTGGAAGTTTGTATGGCAAGGAGTTCTGATATAAAGAGCTTTGGAAGGTTTGTATGGCAAGGAGTTCTGATGTAGAAAAGCTTCGGAAGGTTTGTATGGCAAGGAGTTCTGATGTAGAGAGCTTTGGAAGGTTTGTATGGCAAGGAGTTCTGATGTAGAGAGCTTTGGAAGGTTTGTATGGCAAGGAGTTCTGATAGAGATGTTGAATTGTCTTTGAACCCAGACACACAGACCTTGGGTGTTATTGCCTTTGAACCCAGACACATGGGCCTTGGGTGTTATTGCCTTTGAACCCAGACACACTGGCCTTGGGTGTTCCACTAAATGAACTTGGGTTTAGTCAGGTGTTTTGGGTCCAGAAGGACCAGCATGGGATCATCACCACTGAAACGGGGCAAAGGTCAAGACAGAAATTAACAAGAAACACAAGGGTGCGGATGATAAACAAAAAAACAACTTTGGTCAGTAATATGTTTGGACTACAGCTAGAGCATCCATGAGTGATACAACCGCTTCCCCCTTAACCCTTTGACTCCCGCACCCTAATCCACCAACAGCAAAAACTTAACCCTTTGACTCCCACATCCTATCCACCAGCTTCCTGAGGGAAGCTGGTGGATAGAGTGAGGGAGTCAAAGGGTTAAGTTTTTGCTTTGCTGACATGGTTGACAGTGCAGGATGCTGGTGGACCAAGTCCGGGAGTCAGAGGGTTAAAAGAAAAATCCTGCCATCTTATGATCTGTAAACTTACACACTGTAGACAGTGTGCTCCTCACTGGACTTTGGAACATCAGTGACAGTGTTTTAACGGTTGGGTACAGGACAGTGTGCTTCACTGGAGCAGGCACAGATGCAGTAGTGTTAGTATGTGATGAAGCTGAGGAAGTAGGATCATTGGGTACAGTGGTGGTATCATCAGTCAGGATAGAACTTTAGAACAATAGATGTAGTGGGTGCAGATAAAAAAAGTTTTAAAAAAATATCCCTGCACCTCTCATAACAAATCATTCTACTAAGGTTACTCCCTCACACCAAAAGGACATATATATTCAACATGTCAAGAAGTCATATTACAAAAATATGCGTCTGCTGTACTACTGGATGTTTACAAAATAGGGCTGTTTTGGGGAAGACTCTGTAGTTACCTCTTTGGGTTGGTTTGTTGTTTTTTTTCAGCTGTACCCACCCCTGATATGTGACATCCCAGCACGAAATCAGTCTTAACTAGCATTTTGGGTATTTTGAGATATACGTATCACTGGAAAGTGTACATTCTGCAGATTATTTTGGTACTTGAATAAAGTTTGTACTCAAAAAGATGTTGACGTTATGTATGTTTAAAGTCATTAAGTTGTACGATGGCCATTTTGAGAAAACGGCCTCTAAAGTTTTTATGTACTCTTCTACACATTTTCCTTAAATTTCTTTAATGGTGGCTTTGACCCTGTTTGTTTCTAATTTTAGCTGTCATTATTTGAAAAGTGCACCAAAGAGCTTTCTGTCAGTATATCACATACGGGGGTTCTGTACAGGTTAGGGTTCGCAGTGTGAGACAAAAATAGGTACTTTTGGTAAGAAATTGCATTCTTTCTGCTACAATAAATACCATTTTTAATTGATTATTGATATTTTTTCAAGAAAAAAATTTCTGTGGGGAAAAGATTATAGTCCACAGAAATCATTTTTGAGAAATAGTCAAAACACCCCAGATAGACCCTCAGTCACCTTTTTGGCTCCTAGTGCTGTTCGACTGACTGCGAGTTAAGATTGAATTGGTGGTGGGAGGTCACATATGTATGTTGGTGTGTGTATGAGATAGGTAGATGTGACATTACGTGTTTGTTGGGAATGTACACCGTTGTAATGGATAAAGGCAAATGCTATGCACAAGATGTAAGACATCAGATTATAACTTCTTGATTGGTTTTGACGTTAACCAAACTGTCAACTTCATGTTAATTCTTGTAAGATGTGCCATGTAATTTTGTGTTAGGTAATTATAGTTTTAACTCACTCGGTACGGAGAGTTTTTCCCCTTGCGTTTCCCCAGGTACGGCCCATTTTGAAGGGTTAGGAAAAAAATCACAAAAACAACAAAACATAAAGGATCAAAATGAAACTTTCAGATCTGAATATTTACATGCTGAGTTAGTTCATGCCAAAATATCGAAGTTCTTGAATATTTCTTCGTCATGTGCCATGTTGAAAATACCCCAAATTTTGTGGTCTGGATCACTGTACAGTCAGTCACTCTGATCAGCTCCATGAACACACAGTCAAAGGTGAGAAGGTCTTTGTATGCACAAAACAACATGAATAAAGTAGACTTTGCTCAGGGTAAAAAAAAAGATTATTAGTGATATTATATGAATAAATGTTACAAATTGTTACACAGGGGAATTATGGGGGCGTGGCACTCAAATGAGACATGCAGGCCACAAGAGCCAGAGGAGGACGCAAAGTGGGAGAAAAACAAATCTTCGTGCCAGACATGCATTCATAAAGTGAATGAAACCTCCATCAGACATGCGACTCGCTGTACTTGGCCTGCTGACTGCTCGCCTCTCGTGACGTGTACGCCCACCTCCCTTTCCCACTTCACTGTCGTCTGAAACTGGGTCACTGTCAGTACCTTCTTGCTGGCAGCTTCCATCACTTGATACACTTTCACCATTATCTTCAGCATACTCCTCGATGCCCAATCCTTCAGTCTGAAGCACTTCAATCACTTTAGCAGCAGTAAAACGCAGCCGTCGCGATCTAATTTGTTTGAAAACTCGTACTCGCCTGCGACGCCATTTTCGACATGAATGCAGATTAGCAAGTCATTCGGGGTGTCGAAGACAATCGCTTCCCGACGAGTGTAGTGTTACGGAATCTCACGAAGTAACTTTCCACTTGACCCTTGACATGTTTGCAGTGACCACTGTAGCTATGGTAGGCATGTGGGCTCAAAAGGGGAGCGTCGAAAAAATTTTAATTATCGAAACCGCTATAGTGTTCCGTCGTACGCAACCGTGCCTTTCATCACGACCGCTATAGCGTTCCGTCGTACCGAGTGAGTTAAACATCTGTCAGCTGTTTAGCTTCAGATTTCATTTCACTGGGGATACATCATATGACAGAATACAGGAGTGTGCCAGCTTCCATCAGTTTGTGTCGGAGTTAAGTTTGTTCCAGTCATGTGTGAAGAACTGTCTTATATAAGGTGTAGTGTTTTTGTAATTGCTAACAAGGAGTTACCTTAATGGACTTCAATGATAAGTTTGTGCAACATTACGGTGTGGTCTGCTCATGCTGGTGAATCTGACATGCTTTGTCAGTGGGTTTTGTTTTAAATGTTATGTCATTTTACTTTATTTACTGATGGCTGCTGGGGTATATTGTGACATAGGTCTGTCTTTTGGATGGGATGGAGGAGGTGGGCTTGGGGAATTTCCACAGTCGTGATGGGATGTGGGTGACCTGCACTGTTAGACTGGCAAATGATAGAGGTGTTGGGGACACTTATTTCAGTAGTTTGCATATTTCATGATGGGTGGAGGTTGGTGTATGGTGTTGATGAGAGGGGGCTTTGAGTCTGGATGGGTGGAAACTGGTGGATTGTGGTGGTGAGAGGGGGCTTTGAGTCTGGATGGGTGGAGGTTGGTGCATGGTGTTGATGAGAGGGGGCTTTGAGTCTGGATGGGTGGAGGTTGGTGCATGGTGTTGATGAGAGGGGGCTTTGAGTCTGGATGGGTGGAAACTGGTGGATTGTATTGGTGAGAGGGGGCTTTGAATCTGGATGGGTGGAAACTGGTGGATTGTGTTGGTGAGAGGGGGCTTTGAGTCTGGATGGGTGGAAACTGGTGGATTGTGTTGGTGAGAGGGGGCTTTGAGTCTGGATGGGTGGAAACTGGTGGATTGTGTTGGTGAGAGAGGGCTTTGAGTCTGGATGGGTGGAAACTGGTGGATTGTGGTGGTGAGAGAGGGCTTTGAGTCTGGATGGGTGGAAACTGGTGGATTGTGGTGGTGAGAGGGGGCTTTGAGTCTGGATGGGTGGAAACTGGTGGATTTGTTGGTGAGAGGGGGCTTTGAGTCTGGATGGGTGGAAACTGGTGGATTGTGTTGGTGAGAGGGGGCTTTGAGTCTGGATGGGTGGAAACTGGTGGATTGTGTTGGTGAGAGGGGGCTTTGAGTCTGGATGGGTGGAAACTGGTGGATTGTGTTGGTGAGAGGGGGCTTTGAGTCTGGATGGGTGGAAACTGGTGGATTGTGGTGGTGAGAGGGGGCTTTGAGTCTGCTTGATACATGAACACTTGGGACTTTGCTGGCTTGTGGCTGGTTTGTAAACTTTGTTTCTTGCAAACTGACATTTTTGGGCTGGGTTGGGAGCTTTCATGTTGTTTTCTGCAGGTTCTATGGGACATAACAGACAGCCTAAGTTTGTTTCAGTTGCGGATTGACACAAGCATAGACAGTAGTTTATAGAGTGTGTGTTAGGTAGAACCTCAAGAGCTTACTGGCACATAGGATTTGTGCGCAGGTCTGTGGTAAATGTCATGGCTCATTTTGGATCATTTTTCTTTACATGACATTTGAGGTATCTGTGTATAGTTATTCCGAACATGGAAACACTGTCTTGAGTAAAACAAACTGAAACTGTTCATGGCATCAACACAAAGCACTTCACGTTATGAAAGATTGAAACATCTATTTTTTTCTAAAAATGGAATGAATACCTTGGTGCTATCTTTCAGTGCAGGCCTGGTATGCATATAGCTGGAGCTGTGATCTTCCAGTCTTACCGTATGGGTTCGAATCTGTAAGGAGGAAAACTTTGTTCATGCATGGTCATGTCATCCCTGTTGTTAAGTGGGCACTGACCCTGTTTAAGGCTGGAGAAGGTAAAGCAGTGAAGAGGAGATGGGCATGCACTGCCCTCATGTTTATGGGACAGAGTTAATCTTTTTTTTTTCCTGTAGTGAAGTGAATCTGCTCTGCTGTGATCCCCTGTCTGTTGATGTGATCCCCTGTCTGTTGATGTGATCCCCTGTCTGTTGATGTGGTCCCCTGTCTGTTGATGTAAGATGGTTCACACCCATTATTTCCTTGTGAGTGATGGTGCATTTTCTGTAGTGTCTGAGGCTTCACTGATTGCCCTCACATGATTTTCAGAGACAGTATTTCAGAAATGTTGTGTCCTTCATTTCTGCAAGTTTTCTTTTTAAGAAATTTAGCACTGAAATTCATGGGTTAGGACACTGAAAATTCTGGCTTCAGAAAATTACATTGTGTTTACTAAATTTACCTTTGACAAAAGTGCACCTCTGTGGAAACGCCGGGGGCTCTTTCAGTATAAATTGTATTCCCACCTTCTGAAAATACTGGCCCAGAAATTTCTTCTTTTCTATCGATCTGTTTCTGCCTCACTCGTTTGCTTTCTGTTATCACTTCCTATCATTTTCTGTCTCGCTGGTCCATTTTCCAGTATGAGTTCTATAAAGCCTTGCATGCTTTTTGTTTAGATTGATAATTGGGTACATGGGTTTTTTGTTGTTGTTTTGTTGTTTTTCTCTGAGAAAATTTGACATGCAGAAGGAATTTTAGATGATTTTGGCTGTTTTTATGTATGTTATAGTGTCCATAGTTATGTTTTCATTTGTATTCAGGTTTGTTTTTTGTTGTTAAACCCTTTGGTGATAAATTGGGTAGAATGATAACACCAGGACCATTTCCTCATATTATGTGCACAAATGCATTGGTATGTGTACTTAATTTCTTTTCCAGATGTTTTCTTTTTTTAAACTTGGTGTTGTGTATGTTTTGAAATGCTTATATAAACAGCCCTGATACAGCTCAGCATAGTCAGCTGGACTTTGAACAACAATAAGAATAACAGTGACCAAAGTGGCCATCAAGGTTGGCCTCACTGGAGTAGTACAGAACAACACGTGATGAAGGTCTCTCCATGCTTGGTGAAGCTAAAAGCTCAGAGATGATAACTTTAGCAAACAAGCCAATAACCTTTGCAGACAAACTCTGCAGGGTGTCTTGTTTCAGTTTTACCTCAAAGTGACTGTCAGCATTCAAGCAAATAGGAATCGGAAACACATGAAAACAGAACACAAAAGACAACAAAGAATAGATCTTAGATACACAAAACTGAGAGAAAAATGGCAGCAAGACTTCTCTGTCCATGTGTGTCTGGTTTTCAGTTTTACTTGTTGATGATCTTCATTGTTTCATATTGACTGGAGAGGGGAGTGCATCTGTCTGTGACAAAAATGTGTTTTCGAGATTTTCTCAGCCATTTCAGGATGAATCTTTGCCAAATTTTGGTCGAAAGTGTAAACTTTTCAGGAATGGCAAGTATGTCAAGTTTGGGACTCATGGCATCAAGATTAAGGTCACAGGGACCAGAAAGATTGTTGAAATCAGCATTTTTTTTAGGAAAATATGTGAAGAGCACTTTTTTAGGAAATTACAGTATGTACATGTATGTATGTTCGGTTTCCATACTATTGTCCTCACTTCACATCAAGTTTTATCACGTGTTATGCCTCTTCAAAGTCACACTGACTTTGACACGACAGAACCTGTAGCTTCTGTAAGAAGCTTCACATTGAAAAGGGATTTTGATGTTGTTCAGTAGGATTCATCGCGCTTGGATGATTCCGTATGGGCTTCTCCCAAATGTGCCAGCAAATTACCTGGCACACTCCCTGAGCCTGTGCAAAAACTGTGCGCTGGCAAGATCTTGAACTGTGGAGCGGTAAGGTGGGGTGAGGTGGGGGGGGGGGATGGGGGGGGGGGGGAGACCTTTGAAACACTGACACCACCAGAATGATGGAAATATTAAGATGGGCAGCAAACAGGCCAGTTTTTAGTGTTGCAGTCTGGGACTGAATTCTTGATATCGGATCCCGAGTCCACGGCTCTATCAAAAGAACCAATCAGCCTGAAAAGGGAACCTGTTAGAATTGCATGAGCATTTTTGAAAACTTTGTCATGAAGTCTGCTTTCTCAGGGTGTTCATTTTATTTTGAACTTACAGAGGATAATCTGAACCTGATGGGGGAGACTTCAGGCAGACATTGAACAGACGTGCTGAGATGGCTCTTTCAATCATAGTGGTATTTTGAGGTTATTCTTTTGTGCCAGAATTTAGAAATTAGCACTATCAGCCCATCATTTCATGGAAGTCTGCCAGTTTTTGCCTGTTCAATGTCTTTGTAATAAACAGATTTCAGAAGGTGCTCAGTGGAAATTATGATAAAATATTCAGTACATTTTTGTCTCCCAAATGTGGTATTTTTTGTGTGCACATACGAGTTGTGTAAATATTGTAAATATTGCTTATGGACTGATCAACTTAATTAAGTTTGAATGTGTAACATAAGTTTTTTTGACTGTTATCATTGTGTGTATATTTTGTTTGACAAAGTTAAACCAAAATGATGACCTTATCAGTATGTTGTGGAGGAATATGTTTCATTTTTTTCCTTTTGAAAAATGTGTTTGTTAGTTAAGATACGTTGGACAGTTTCAGTTTTGGTCAGACTGAGATGTGAATCTTTTGAGTTTGGTGAAATGTGTTTCTTGTTTAGGTGAAATGGGAATATTTTGTATTTAATTACAATGTGGACATGTTGCATTGTAATGAAAATATGAGCATTTGTGTTGGATGAAATGTGCATCCTTTGTGTGTCGATGAAACGTGTTTGGTGAAAACTGAGAGGGAAGTGTGTATACTCACTATACTGTTGTGTAAGTGAAACATAAGTGCTTTGTGTTTGGCGAAACCTGAAATGTGGCTGGCCTGGGTGATAAAAAAAACATTTTGTGTTTAGTCAAATGTACGTTTTTAGATTTATAAATTTTTGTGTGAGAAATTTGGATATTTTTGTATCTGTATGTGGTGAAATGTGAAAGCTTTGTGTGTGAGTGTGAGATGAGCATATTTGTGTAAGGTGATACATGAATGTTTTGTATGTGGTAAAACATGAATATTTTGTGTTTGGGTGAAATATGAACAGTGTGTTTGTGTGTGAGAGTGGTTTTTGTTTGTTTGTTTGTTTGTTTGTTTTAGCCAAATTTGAATTCAAAAGTGTGACTGTCCGTGTTCAAGCAAACAGGAACCAGAAAAAACGCGAAAAAAAAAAAAAAAGAATGAGAAGGCATATTCAATATAACAAGACTTGTATCAGATTTGAATTGCTTTGTATGGGGTAAAACATTAATGTTTGAACATGTTTTGGGGTGAAGGGTGAACATTTTTCAGATTCCTTCCCTTACTAAACATGAATGTACTGTATTTGGTGAAACATCAATGATTGAAAATGTGTTTGGGTGAAATGTGAACATTTTCAGATCAACCCGTCTCCCCCAAAATACTAAAGGACTGCTTGTGGTAAAACATCAAATGATTGAACGTGTGTTTGGGTGAAATGTGAACATTTTCAGATCACCCCCTCTCCCCCAAAATACTAAAGTATTACCTGTGGTAAAACATCAAATGATTGATCGTGTGTTTGGGTGAAATGTGAACATTTTCAGATTCCTCCCCTGCCCACACCAAATACACATGCACTGTATACAGTGAAACATCAATGTTTGAACATGTTTTTGGGTGAAATATGAACACTGTTTGCAGGATAAAATGAACATCTTGTGTGGTGAAAATGAATGTTTTGTGTTTGATAAAGTGTAACTTTTCTTTATTTAGAATGTAAAATTTTGTGGTAATTTGTGTTTTCTGATCAGTGAAGTATCGGTGAATGTGGAAATGTAAATAGATACCTGACTGTGACATTCAAAGGCTCAGACTACAACTGTTTTATTCCTGCAAGCAAACAGTTCACCAACTACAAAGTAGAAACGGGTACAATTGCCTGCAGTCTC
Source organism: Monoplex corrugatus (assembly GCA_030674185.1). Classification (NCBI taxonomy): domain Eukaryota; kingdom Metazoa; phylum Mollusca; class Gastropoda; order Littorinimorpha; family Ranellidae; genus Monoplex; species Monoplex corrugatus. The sequence goes on from JAPXFY010000024.1 coordinate 11,784,260, forward strand.
CATGATTTAGACTAGATTGCACATCCTATCAAGTGGTCTTTTCAGATGTCCTCTCTGTTCTCCAGGCCCTACAGAATGACAAGTTTCCCCACCTGGCTAGGGCTTTTCAGCAATTTGGAAAAATAGTCCTCCAGTAAGTCCCTGCTCCCTGTGGGATGCAAGGAAATGATGTGGTAAATAAAGCTTGCAAAAAGACCAACCAGATGACTGTTGGCTGCAGCAAAAAGACCAACCAGATGACTGTTGGCTGCAGCAAAAAGACCAACCAGATGACTGTTGGCTGCAGCAAAAAGACCAACAATGACTGTTGCTCAGCAAAAGACCACCAATGACTGTTGGCTGCAGCAAAAAGACCAACCAGATGACTGTTGGCTGCAGCAAAAGACCAACCAGATGACTGTTGGCTGCAGCAAAAAGAGGAGCATACTCAGATCATTCCTTAACCCTTTGATTCCCTGACCCTATCCACCAACTGCAAAAACTTAACCCTTTGACTCCCTCACCCTATCCACTAGCTTCCTGCAGGATGCTGGTGGACAGGGCAAGGGAGTCAGAGGGTTACATTTTTGCTTTACTAGCATAGTTAACAATGCAGGATGCTAGAGGACAGGGTGCAGGAGTGAAAGGGTTAAGCCATGGACAAAAAGGGATGACTATCGGTTTGTGTCCAGAGAGCAGTAAGGGGTCCTGATAAGAGTCCACAACCAGCTCATTGCCCATGTGAACTGCAAGTTCAGACGTGATACCAGCACCAGCCTGCCCCTGCCATCAAGAAGACCAAACAGCTGAACACATTATTGCAGCAATGTCACCTCTATCACGTGGAGCATAGGAGGCATGGCTGACTACAACTCCTCTGATCCAAAATCTCTGTGGCAGCCAGCAGAAAATGGAAACAAAAATGGCCACATTCATGGCCAAATGTGGCCTGACAGTGTAGACAATGAATGAAAGAAGAAGAAGACATACTCAATAGCGTAAATGATAGTTGCCCAGTTGTTGATGTTTCAGGTTGTTGTCAGGGTGAGTGATGGCTGTGTGGCTGGCCTTATCGTTGTCGGTTGAAAGGCTGTCATGTGATATGAGAACTTGTTTATAGATGGCAGAAAGTTCAAAGCTGTCATCTCTATTCAGTAATGGTCGACTCTCCATAATTGTCGGCGCTTCTTTTTCTTCATGAATTGCAGTTTTCAGAGACGACAATTTTGTTCTCATGTAATAGGGGGTGGTGTTTCTTTGCAGTGTTCTGTCATTGTGGCGTTTGATGCTCTGTGACTGTAGTGCCTGGTGCTCTGCCATTCTCTCCCTTGTATTCTTTGCCATACCCATCATATGTTGAGGATTAATCTGTATTACCTTAATGGTTTGTTTCTGAAATATAAATGGTTTGTGTTTGAAATGTGAAAGGTTTGCGTTTAAAATGTGAATGGTTTGTGTTCATAGTGTAAATGATTTGTGTTTGAAACATGGATTGTGTTTGAAATGTATGGTTTGTGTGTTTGGAATGTGAATGGTTTGTGTTTGGAAAATGAATGGTTTGTGTTTGGAAAATGAATGGTTTGTGTTTGCAGTGTGAATGAATGGTTTGTGTTTTCAGTGTGAAAGACGTGTTTGTAATGTAAATGGTTTGTGTTTGAAATGAGTTTGGTTTATGTTTGGAAAGTATCTGGTTTATGTTTAGAATATATATGGATTGCCTGTGAAATGTGAATGTTTTGTGTTTGAAATGTGAATGGTTTGTGTTTGGAAACTGATTGGTTTGTAATTTTTGAATGTGAATGGTTTGTGGTTGAATTGTTCATGTGACAGAAAATGAGAGTATGACCATTGGTGTGTGGGTGTGTAGAATTATGTGACAGCATCACTGTACGTGCCAGAAATAAATGTATTACCAAGTGAGCAGGACTTTGTAGTCTTCCTTTGTGTCACTGTCATTCTCTATGACTGTCAGTATCTGTTCTCTTCCTGTGTGTTACTGTCATTCTCTATGACTGTGTCAGTATCTGTTCTCTTCCTGTGTGTCACTGTCATTCTCTATGACTGTGTCAGTATCTGTTCTCTTCCTGTGTGTCACTGTCATTCTCTATGACTCTGTCAGTATCTGTTCTCTTCCTGTGTGTTACTGTCATTCTCTATGACTCTGTCAGTATCTGTTCTCTTCCTGTGTGTCACTGTCATGCTCTATGACTGTCAGTATCTGTTCTCTTCCTATGTGTTACTGTCATTCTCTATGACTCTGTCAGTATCTGTTCTCTTCCTGTGTGTCACTGTCATTCTCTATGACTCTGTCAGTATCTGTTCTCTTCCTGTGTGTTACTGTCATTCTCTGTGACTGTCAGTATCTGTTCTCTTCCTGTGTGTCACTGTCATTCTCTATGACTCTGTCAGTATCTGTTCTCTTCCTGTGTGTCACTGTCATTCTCTATGACTGTCAGTATCTGTTCTCTTCCTGTGTGTTACTGTCATTCTCTATGACTGTCAGTATCTGTTCTCTTCCTGTGTGTTACTGTCATTCTCTATGACTCTGTCAGTATCTGTTCTCTTCCTGTGTGTTACTGTAATTCTCTATACTCTGTCAGTATCTGTTCTCTTCCTGTGTGTCACTGTCATTCTCTATGACTGTCAGTATCTGTTCTCTTCCTGTGTGTTACTGTCATTCTCTATGACTGTCAGTATCTGTTCTCTTCCTGTGTGTTACTGTCATTCTCTATGACTGTCAGTATCTGTTCTCTTCCTGTGTGTTACTGTCATTCTCTATGACTGTCAGTATATGTTCTCTTCCTGTGTGTCACTGTCATTCTCTATGACCCTGTCTGTATCTGTTCTCTTCCTGTGTGTTACTGTAATTCTCTATGACTGTCAGTATCTGTTCTCTTTCTGTGTGTTACTGTCATTCTCTGTGACTGTCAGTATCTGTTCTCTTCCTGTGTGTTACTGTCATTCTCTATGACTGTCAGTATCTGTTCTCTTCCTGTGTGTTACTGTCATTCTCTATGACTGTCAGTATCTGTTCTCTTCCTGTGTGTTACTGTCATTCTCTATGACTCTGTCAGTATCTGTTCTCTTCCTGTGTGTTACTGTCATTCTCTATGACTGTCAGTATCTGTTCTCTTCCTGTGTGTTACTGTCATTCTCTATGACTGTCAGTATCTGTTCTCTTCCTGTGTGTTACTGTCATTCTCTATGACTGTCAGTATCTGTTCTCTTTCTGTGTGTTACTGTCATTCTCTATGACTGTCAGTATCTGTTCTCTTCCTGTGTGTTACTGTCATTCTCTATGACTGTCAGTATCTGTTCTCTTTCTGTGTGTTACTGTCATTCTCTATGACCCTGTCAGTATCGGTATAGAATCCTGAAAAGTAATCACCTAATTTATTTATTTATTCATTTATCTATTTCTTTATACATTTATTTATTTATGTATTCATTCATTCAATTATTTATTTATCTATTTATATATTTATCTGTTTATTTATCTGTTATTTATCTGTTTATTATTTATTCATTTCTTTATTATCAATTTATTTATACATTTATATATTTCTTATTCATTATTTTATTCAATTATCTATTCATTGATTGATTGATTCATTTGTTTGTTGCATTGCTGGTTTGGTCGTATGTTTATTCATTCATTCATTCATTCGTTTATTTATTTATTTCTTTCTGTATCGTATATCTACTCATTCATTTATATATCTATTTATCTATCCTCGTCATTTGATTTTATCAGTATGTGCCATTTAGAAATTCAAAATACAATCACATTCTGTACTTTGTTGATTGGTAGGTAGATAAGATGGATGGTTGTCTGCTTATTTGGTTGGTTTGCTCGTTTTGTTTTGCTTTGCTTTTTGTATTTTTTTTTCAAACTATTTTTCTAACTTGTCTCCTTTTTGTTTTATTTGATCCTTCATGGAAGACAAAGGAATGTGTCTGGGTGCAATATGAATGTCCACAAACTCAACACAAATATCGTGCAGCTCTATTGACACTATCTGATAACAGTCATGATAATCATGATGCAAGGGAATCCAATCTAGAATTGAGAATGCATGACAGGGCTGTACTCTACGCTCGCTATCATAACATATCCTGGCATCAGCCAGGCTTGAGAGATACAGACACCTGATATATTGGTCAGGAGGTTTGAGTGACACCCTCAATGGCGACTGCACAAAGTGGATCAGATTTGACTGTGTGGCCCCCGTCTTCCCAAACAGCTCATGGCACGCTCAACGTGGGTAGGACTGGTTGGGGCTCAAAACTCCCATGATGATTTTGACAGGACTGATTGGGGCTCAAAACTCCCATGATGATTCTGACAGGACTGATTGGGGCTCAAAACTCCCATGATGATTTTGACAGGACTGATTGGGGCTCAAAACTCCCATGATGATTTTGACAGGACTGGTTGGGGCTCAAAACTCCCATGATGATTTTGACAGGACTGGTTGGGGCTCAAAACTCCCATGATGATTTTGACAGGACTGGTTGGGGCTCAAAACTCCCATGATGATTTTGACAGGACTGATTGGGGCTCAAAACTCCCATGATGATTTTGACAGGACTGATTGGGGCTCAAAAATCCCATGATGATTTTGACAGGACTGGTTGGGGCTCAAAAATCCCATGATGATTTTGACAGGACTGATTGGGGCTCAAAAATCCCATGATGATTTTGACAGGACTGATTGGGGCTCAAAAATCCCATGATGATTTTGACAGGACTGATTGGGGCTCAAAACTCCCATGATGATTTTGACAGGACTGATTGGGGCTCAAAACTCCCATGATGATTTTGACAGGACTGGTTGGGGCTCAAAACTCCCATGATGATTTTGACAGGACTGGTTGGGGCTCAAAACTCCCATGATGATTTTGACAGGACTGATTGGGGCTCAAAACTCCCATGATGATTTTGACAGGACTGATTGGGGCTCAAAACTCCCATGATGATTTTGACAGGACTGGTTGGGGCTCAAAACTCCCATGATGATTTTGACAGGACTGGTTGGGGCTCAAAACTCCCATGATGATTTTGACAGGACTGGTTGGGGCTCAAAACTCCCATGATGATTTTGACAGGACTGATTGGGGCTCAAAACTCCCATGATGATTTTGACAGGACTGATTGGGGCTCAAAACTCCCATGATGATTTTGACAGGACTGATTGGGGCTCAAAACTCCCATGATGATTTTGACAGGACTGATTGGGGCTCAAAACTCCCATGATGATTTTGACAGGACTGATTGGGGCTCAAAACTCCCATGATGATTTTGATAGGACTGATTGGGGCTCAAAATTCCCATGATGATTTTGACAGGACTGATTGGGGCTCAAAACTCCCATGATGATTTTGACAGGACTGATTGGGGCTCAAAACTCCCATGATGATTTTGACAGGACTGGTTGGGGCTCAAAACTCCCATGATGATTTTGACAGGACTGATTGGGGCTCAAAATTCCCATGATGATTTTGACAGGACTGATTGGGGCTCAAAAATCCCATGATGATTTTGACAGGACTGACTGGGGACTGAACCACAAACTTCCAGTCAGCAGTATTTTTTGTTAAAACACCACACCATGGTGACTAATCTTGAAGACTCATGTAATCAGTCAGATAATACTGTACGCATATAATTATAGATGATGGTCTACCTGCATTGAATAAGAGTAGAGGCCTGTTCCCTACACACTAGCAGGCCTGCACGCAGATGGTGAGATAGTGAGTGCTGAGGGTAAGACAAAAGTATGCTATGAAACAAACACAAGGGGAAGGTAAATTGTCAGCCAACTGAAGAAGGAATCATCGTCAAACACAAAAGTGACTTGCAAGACCGCCAACTTTATGTCTCCAGCACGATCTTCTTGATGCTACCTAGCAAAACCTAGTGAATACCTAGCTACACTTGCTACTAGGTATAACAAAGAATAGCGCTTACCTAGTGTCCTGGTGAGAACCTCAGTTACCTAGAGTGAAAAAAATCAGGCCTCAGCACTCTCGTCTTGCAATCTCAAAAACTTAGTATGGTGATGGAGTATACCAGAATAGATGATCCGTGAACAATATTTGATTTTCCACATACACACGCACACACGCACACACGCACACACATACACACATTCAGAAACATATTCAGTCATGTAAACGTAAATTACTCGCGCAGCTCCAAGTTCCATACCCAGGCAGACCACTTCAGGTAACAAGATAAACGTGAGGACATAACGTTACCACTGCATTAATGGATGAATGAAGTTCCATAAAAAAATTACTGGTTGGTGTGAAGGGGTTCCACACAACTCAACAACCAAATGCTCCAGCGGCATTGTGCTTTGTGGACTGTGGCTGTGGTCTGCCAGCTTTGGTTTGACACAGAAGGCAGACAGATCTCTTCAGTCTTGGATGGCTGTCTGCCTAGGAGAGGGGATTATCATTATCATTATCATTCATTTTTAAGGTCCAGCTGAGTGCAAAGAACCATGTTAGGGCTTTAACCATCTCAATACCTCACTGAGCATGAAAACCATGGAAAAGAAAATTGGGTACATATATCAATGCATTTGCACTCACAATCTAAGGATAAGCACATGGCATTGATCACTTCCATCCAATTCCTCACCAGAGGGGTTATAAAAACCAAACCCCAATAAAAGTACATAAACTTCACAAAGTACACTAAAACATACATGTATATAATAACTGGCCCAAATTTCCCCAAAACTGCCCCTGTATGTCACATTTTCCCAGAGCTAAATGTGCAGTTAATGCATGCGCCCAGCTATCAATCCCAAGAGAATGCACTAAAGGCTTTTTGGAAAATATGCAGGTGAATGGGCAAGCAAGGCAGAAAATAATAGGAACAGACGAGAAAAAGCAAAGAAGCAGGAGATAAATAATAAGAGTGATAAAAAATAGGAAGTATCTGGCACACAATTTTCAGAATATGAAGATACTATCTATTTTATGGAGATACTAGCTATACTGAAAGAGCCCCCAGCATACCCACGGTGGTATATGTGAGGGGAAACTCCAACATAATACCTGTAGTTTGAAACAGAAGGGAAGGCAGATCTCTTCACTCTTGTACTGCTATCTACCCATGAATTGGACACTCAGATACAGCGTCTATGGCCCAAGGATCTCACTGTCACTGTCCCAGCTCACCAGGCCATGGCAGATGAACCCCAGGTTTAAAGGGTAGGGTCAGTTTTGCACACACAGCTGTCCACCTGAAAAAAAACACCATCAAGTAGGCATGGAGGACACGTCCACAAACATGCCTGAAGCAGACACAGACTCCCCCCGTTCTTAAATCTTTGCTTGCAACACCAGGCTATAACATGAAAGAAAAGTTTGCCTCAGATCTTCGACAGAAATAATTTTTCCACTGGCATGGGATTTTTTACGTCAGCTAAGTGCATGCTGCACATGGTACCTTGAGTTTTGGCATCATTCAAAAGATTGGCACTCAATTGACTATACGGACTAAAAGAAAACAATTAAATCTTTCATGCTTGTGCAGCTTTAAGTAAAACGTAAAGTCATTTAACTATATCTGTTACTGAGGGATATAGTCTCAGCTTCGACAACTTACCTGATTGTGTACAGAGGTATAGTTATTGGTATAGTACGATCAGCAACAAAACAAAAACAACAATGTCAATCCGTGTTGACAATATCTGCAAAATAAAATTGTTTTTATTACGTCATATCTCTCAGGTTATCTCAGTCTTATCTGTCCTTTGTGTGGGCTGACGTTCATTCGTTATTTCTTTCAACAGGGAGAATGAAGACAAGGGGTGGTGGGGGGGGGGGGGGGGTAGGGAGAGAATTCACGTTCGAAGGTTAAAGACGTTGTGACAACTAATAATGAAACAACATGCAACTCAAACAGGCAAACAATTGAGAGAGAGGGGAACATTTTTAGAATAGGGTTTAATCAGTGTGTATGTGTGTGTGTGTGTGTGTGTGTGTGTGTGTGTGTGTGTGTGTGTGTTTGTGTGTGTGTGCATGTGTGTTTGTGTTTGTGTGTGTGTGTGTGTGTTGTGTGTGTGAGTGAGGTGAGTGTGTGTGTGTCAAGTGTGTGTGTGTGTGTGTGTGTGTGTGTGTGTGTGTGTGTGTGTGTGTGTGTGTGTGTGTGTGTGTGTGTGTGTGTGTGTGTGTGTGAAAGATTCTGAAATGTCCATCAATTCTTCCAGGCTCCTTGGCCAGTTGATGTAACAGCACTTCGTAGAGATAGGATTACTATAAAGGTCTTTTGCTTGTTATCTCCTGTGATTCACAGAATCTGATTTCACATTAGCTGATTGATTACTGTCTTTAAACAATGAAGAAATGAGGTGTTTTTTTCAGACGAACTTGAAAGGCATTATCTGGAAACATGTTTGGACAGAGGGACATTTCATTATCCTTCTTAAAGAAATGTATCTCATAATTCCACATCGCTCTTATTGTTACTCTGTTACATTTGAATTTAGCTTTCTTCATGTTCAAGTGATGTTTACGTGTTTTGTTTTGAAGCTGTATTTTGAAGGCCTCTTTTTCTTAGGAAAACAGCTCATTCACATTCTTTTGCCAAACACAAATTTCACTGTACATGTATAGGCTTACTGATTTTCATTCTGGGATAGACGATGAAGCTCTTTTTGAAACAACTTTGGAAAAATTACAGGAAATATTTGTATACGTTTTCATAGTATTCATGTTTTGAAACGTTGCTGTTATATGACTGAACAATGTTTTCATGGTTATCCAACTGACATTCTTATACTGAAATGTTGGGACTCTATCTTCAAGCTAAATGTGTACATTGGCATCAGTGTTCTCCAGAAGTTTATCTTCCACTGGAAGATTATCATCACTTAGACTATCATCTCCCACAAGCCAAATATAGTTTGCTTTCAGTTCTGAAGAAAACAGAGACAAGTCAGCTGGGTTGCTGTAGGGGTAGAATTATCAGGAATCAAGCCATCATTTAACAAATGCAGATTCATAACTATATTGTTTTAATAAGCAATTGCTTGTGACTTTAGACATTATCGCCCCACCTTCCCTGAGACAGATGTGTGTATGTATTAAAACCATCCAAAACAATCCAGTCTGAGCCTGTTGTGTAGCAATGTTTAATCCAGTCCAAACTGTCATCTTTTGGAACATCAGGCAAATACAAGGATATGAACTTTATTAGACGAGAGAAAACAGGATTGTCTTCTTTGCAATGGAGCATACAGACAAATAGATAAAAGCAAGCAGACAATTTACGGTACTAAACAAATTGGTCTAAAACTCAAAACGATTCAAACACCTTTCATGAAGACAACACAACACTGCTGGGGGTTGGGGAGCAGCTCAAAAGACTTTCCTACGGCGCTGTGTCAGTATAAGGGCTCTTTCATGGCAAGATTCATTGCTCCCAAAGAGGGTGACACGTTTCGTTCTGTGTAAAACTCGTCAGACCTTTGGCTGGAATAGCAGCCTTTCTCCTCTTACTATCCCAGTGAAAGGTCTACGTTGTCTGCTTGTTTTTTCTGTTTGTGTCTGTTCATACTTTTGTGTTTGTGTGTGTGTGTGTGTGTGTGTGTGTGTGTGTGTGTGTGTGTGTGTGTGTGTGTGTGTGTGTGTGTGTGAGTGAGTGAGTGTGTGTGTGTCAAGTGTGTGTGTGTGTGTGTGTGTGTGTGTGTGTGTGTGTGTGTGTGTGTGTGTGTGTGTGTGTGTGTGTGTGTGTGTGTGTGTGTGTGTGTGTGTGTGTGCTGTTCTTCTATTTGGGTTGAAAAAATATACTGATATTTACACCAATTCGTTCATACTTTTGTAAGGTAAACAACCCTGCTGTTATTCTCTTTGGGTTGGAAAAATATACTGATATTTACACCAGTTGCTGTGGTGTAGTGTTTAGCACAACGGACTACCGAATGGAAGCTTGTGGTTTCGAGTCCCCATCAGTCCCTTCAAAATTTATTGTGGGCTTTTTTTTTGTCAGCCAGCCCTACCTGGACCTGAGTGTGCTATGGGCTCGTTGGGAAGACTGGAACCACTGGAGTCTCATCCTCTGGAGTCTCATCCACTGAATGGATGCGTTAATGAGGGTAGGGTGTTATTCAAATCTTCTGAATAACACTGCAGGTATCTGTACCTCTTGGCCCTGGTCTACAAAAAGGTGTATTGTGATAGTAAGCGTAGAGTGCAACCCTGTCAGGTAGCCTCAGTCCTAGATGGAACTCCATGGCATTTCTATTATCATCCTCAACGTTAACATCATCATTGCATTGTAAAATGTGACACACACACGTACATGCACGTGCAAACGCATGTACACACGCAGACACCAACGTTTCAATCGGTATACGAAACAAAATAAGGCGTGGTTGGTGGGCAAATACCACGAAATATAATTACAAAAATAGGAAGCCAAATACAAAACCGAATGTTAAGTGTTTTGTCAGAAACTGTATTATGATATATATTACATGGTCTGTTACCAAAATGTAAAGCTACATACAAAAACCACACACCAATTGTTTGACAGGTCTGCCTAACACATATATAAAAGTCAGTGAAAACATTCTGAAACAAACGTTAATTTTTTTTGTTAGTGATGAAGTCACATGATACTGAGGTGACATAAGGACTGACATGTAGTGTAATCTGTAAACGAATCGAAATACTCTCAATAAAAATGAAAACAATGATCAGGTTATTTCATGAGGAAGTCCTACAAAGACATGTAGTTGTATTGTGTATTATTATCACTTGTTGTCCAAACAATTACAGAAAAGCCATTGTACAAAATATTTTACATGAAAATCACTGAAAACCTATTAATGAAATATTGTTGATACATTTAGGCACACCATTTTAAATATGAGAGGAAAGAACGAATTGGTAATTGGTATCTACGCCACTTTATCATCGGTGCTTTTATGATGAGGTTTCAGTCTCCTGTCAAGGCTTTCTTCAGGCAAGATGTGGTGTTGTTTATCACATGTACAACAACATTCATCACATGACACAAGGGGGTGGGGACATGATCAACACTTCAAGTTTCTGTGTCCTGTCTACAACATAACTCACTCTCAGCCTGAGCTCTACAAGGGAAGAGAGACAAGAGACTAGGAACTGAAACTGGCATGATTCCACTGATGACCTGCATAACAGGAAAAACAGAAGACACTTCTGTTCTGGAAGGGTTGTCTCAACCTGGGGTGAGTTCTCTCAGTGCTGAACCTTCTGCCAATAGCAGATTGTCAGTGTCAGAGAGGACACTCTATGGGCAACATCTGTATGTGAATATAACCCAGAATGTTACCACTAAACTGTACACTGTCCATGGACAACATCTGTATGTGAATATAACCCAGAGTGTTACCACTAAACTGTACACTGTCCATGGCCAACATCTGTATGTGAATATAACCCAGAGTGTTACCACTAAACTGTACACACTCCATGGGCAACATCTGTATGTGAATATAACCCAGAGTGTTACCACTAAACTGTACACTGTCCATGGACAACATCTGTATGTGAATATAACCCAGAGTGTTACCACTAAACTGTACACTGTCCATGGCCAACATCTGTATGTGAATATAACCCAGAGTGTTACCACTAAACTGTACACTGTCCATGGGCAACATCTGTATGTGAATATAACCCAGAGTGTTACCACTAAACTGTACACTGTCCATGGGCAACATCTGTATGTGAATATAACCCATAGTGTTACCACTAAACTGTACACTGTCCATGGGCAACATCTGTATGTGAATATAACCCAGAGTGTTACCACTAAACTGTACACTGTCCATGGGCAACATCTGTATGTGAATATAACCCAGAATGTTACCACTAAACTGTACACTGTCCATGGGCAACATCTGTATGTGAATATAACCCAGAATGTTACCACTAAACTGTACACTGTCCATGGGCAACATCTGTATGTGAATATAACCCAGAATGTTACCACTAAACTGTACACTGTCCATGGGCAACATCTGTATGTGAATATAACCCAGAGTGTTACCACTAAACTGTACACTGTCCATGGGCAACATCTGTATGTGAATATAACCCAGAGTGTTACCACTAAACTGTACACTGTCCATGGGCAACATCTGTATGTGAATATAACCCAGAATGTTACCACTAAACTGTACACACTCCATGGGCAACATCTGTATGTGAATATAACCCAGAATGTTACCACTAAACTGTACACACTCCATGGGTAACATCTGTATGTGAATATAACCCAGAATGTTACCACTAAACTGTACACTGTCCATGGGCAACATCTGTATGTGAATATAACCCAGAATGTTACCACTAAACTGTACACACTCCATGGGCAACATCTGTATGTGAATATAACCCAGAATGTTACCACTAAACTGTACACACTCCATGGGCAACATCTGTATGTGAATATAACCCAGAATGTTACCACTAAACTGTACACTGTCCATGGGCAACATCTGTATGTGAATATAACCCAGAGTGTTACCACTAAACTGTACACTGTCCATGGGCAACATCTGTATGTGAATATAACCCAGAATGTTACCACTAAACTGTACACTGTCCATGGGCAACATCTGTATGTGAAATTAACCCAGAGTGTTACCACTAAACTGTACACTGTCCATGGGCAACATCTGTATGTGAATATAACCCAGAGTGTTACCACTAAACTGTACACTGTCCATGGGCAACATCTGTATGTGAATATAACCCAGAATGTTACCACTAAACTGTACACTGTCCATGGGCAACATCTGTATGTGAATATAACCCAGAGTGTTACCACTAAACTGTACACTGTCCATGGGCAACATCTGTATGTGAATATAACCCAGAGTGTTACCACTAAACTGTACACTGTCCATGGGCAACATCTGTATGTGAATATAACCCAGAATGTTACCACTAAACTGTACACACTCCATGGGCAACATCTGTATGTGAATATAACCCAGAGTGTTACCACTAAACTGTACACACTCCATGGACAACATCTGTATGTGAATATAACCCAGAGTATTACCACTAAACTGTACACTGTCCATGGGCAACATCTGTATGTGAATATAACCCAGAGTATTACCACTAAACTGTACACTGTCCATGGGCAACATCTGTATGTGAATTAACCCAGAATGTTACCATTAAATGTACACTGTCCATGGGCAACATCTGTAGTGAATATAACCCAGAATGTTACACTATAACTGTACACTCCATGGCAACATCTGTATGTGAATATAACCCAGAGTGTTACCATTAAACTGTACCACACTCCATGGCAACATCTGTATGTGAATATATACCCAGAATGTTACCACTAAACTAGATGACTAACACTGTACCATGGACAACATCTGTATGTGAATATAACCAGAGTGTTACCATTAAACTGTACACACTCCATGGGCAACATCTGTATGTGAATATAACCCAGAGTGTTACCATTAAACTGTACACACTCATGGGCAACATCTGTATGTGAATATAACCCAGAGTGTTACCATTAAACTGTACACTGTCCATGGGCAACATCTGTATGTGAATATAACCCAGAATGTTACCATTAAATGTACACACTCCATGGGCAACATCTGTATTGAATATAACCCAGAGTGTTACCATTAAACTGTACACACTCCATGGCAACATCTGTATGTGAATATAACCCAGAGTGTTACCATTAAACTGTACACACTCCATGGCAACATCTGTATGTGAATATAACCCAGAGTGTTCCATTAAACTGTACACTGTCCATGGGCACATCTGTATGTGAATAACCAGAGTTTACCACTAAACTGTACACTGTCCATGGGCAACATCTGTATGTGATATAACCAGAATGTACCATTAACTGTACACTGTCATGGGCAACATCTGTATGTGAATATAACCAGAATGTTACCATTAAATGTACACACTCCATGGGCAAATCTGTATGTGAATAAACCCAGAGTGTTACCACTAAACTGTACAACTCCATGGCAACATCTGTATGTGAATATAACCAAGTGTACCATTAAATGTAACACTCCATGGCAACATCTGTATGTGAATATAACCAGAGTGTTACCATAACTGTACACTGTCATGGGCAACCGTATGTGAAACAGAGTTACCATTAACTGTACACTGTCCAGGGCACAGCTGTATGTGAATATAACCCAGAATGTTACCATTAAACTGTACAGTCCATGGGCACTCTTATGTGAATATACCAGAGTGTTACTTAAACTGTACAACCCATGGCAATCTGTATGGAATAACCAGGTTTACATTAATGTACACTGTCCATGGGAACACTTATGTGAATAAACCCAGGTGTTACATTAAACTTACACTGTCCATGGGCAACATCTGTATGTGAATTAACCAGTGTACCACTAAACTGTACACTGTCATGGGCAACATCTGTATGTGAATATAACCAGAGTGTTACACAACTGTACACTTCCATGGGCAAATCTGTATGTGAATAAACCCAGATTTACCACTAACTGTACACCTCTGGCACATCTGTATGTGAATATAACAAGTGTTCACTAAACTGTACACTGTCCATGGGCAACATTTATGTGAATATAACCCAAGTGTTACCACTAAACTGTACATGTCATGGCAAATTGTATGTGAATTAACCCATAGTGTTACTTAATGTACACTGTCCATGGCAACGTCTGTATGTGAATATAACCCAGAGTGTTACCACTAAACTGTACACTGTCCATGGGCAACATCTGTATGTGAATATAACCCAGAGTGTTACCACTAAACTGTACACTGTCCATGGGCAACATCTGTATGTGAATATAACCCAGTGTGTTACCACTAAACTGTACACACTCCATGGGCAACATCTGTATGTGAATATAACCCAGAGTGTTACCACTAAACTGTACACACTCCATGGGCAACATCTGTATGTGAATATAACCCAGAATGTTACCATTAAACTGTACACTGTCCATGGGCAACATCTGTATGTGAATATAACCCAGAATGTTACCACTAAACTGTACACACTCCATGGGCAACATCTGTATGTGAATATAACCCAGAGTGTTACCATTAAACTGTACACTGTCCATGGGCAACATCTGTATGTGAATATAACCCAGAGTGTTACCACTAAACTGTACACTGTCCATGGGCAACATCTGTATGTGAATATAACCCAGAATGTTACCACTAAACTGTACACTGTCCATAGGCAACATCTGTATGTGAATATAACCCAGAGTGTTACCATTAAACTGTACACTGTCCATGGGCAACATCTGTATGTGAATATAACCCAGAGTGTTACCATTAAACTGTACACACACCATGGGCAACATCTGTATGTGAATATAACCCAGAGTGTTACCATTAAACTGTACACACTCCATGGGCAACATCTGTATGTGAATATAACCCAGAATGTTACCACTAAACTGTACACTGTCCATGGGCAACATCTGTATGTGAATATAACCCAGAGTGTTACCATTAAACTGTACACTGTCCATGGGCAACATCTGTATGTGAATATAACCCAGAGTGTTACCACTAAACTGTACACTGTCCATGGGCAACATCTGTATGTGAATATAACCCAGAGTGTTACCACTAAACTGTACACTGTCCATGGGCAACATCTGTATGTGAATATAACCCAGAATGTTACCACTAAACTGTACACTGTCCATGGGCAACATCTGTATGTGAATATAACCCAGAGTGTTACCACTAAACTGTACACACTCCATGGGCAACATCTGTATGTGAATATAACCCAGAATGTTACCACTAAACTGTACACACTCCATGGGTAACATCTGTATGTGAATATAACCCAGAATGTTACCACTAAACTGTACACACTCCATGGGCAACATCTGTATGTGAATATAACCCAGAATGTTACCACTAAACTGTACACTGTCCATGGGCAACATCTGTATGTGAATATAACCCAGAGTGTTACCACTAAACTGTACACACTCCATGGGCAACATCTGTATGTGAATATAACCCAGAATGTTACCACTAAACTGTACACACTCCATGGGCAACATCTGTATGTGAATATAACCCAGAGTGTTACCACTAAACTGTACACACTCCATGGGTAACATCTGTATGTGAATATAACCCAGAGTGTTACCACTAAACTGTACACTGTCCATGGGCAACATCTGTATGTGAATATAACCCAGAGTGTTACCACTAAAGTGTACACACTCCATGCAAGACAACTTGCACAGTTTAAGCAATGCTTCAGTCTCCACAATGAACAAGATCAACAGCCCTTGACACTGACGTGATCAAGACCAACAACACAAGTTGTGTAACCAGCTGTGACAAATGTCATCACACACTTCATAGAAGTGTCCTTCAATGGGTAGTCTTACGTGTAGACTGACTCCTCACAGCAACAATGACTTTCATCACACTGCTATGGATTCTTCAGGAAACGTCGTGCTCATGGCAACTGACAGCATCACTACGACAAAAATTCAAGACTATGGCTGTGTGTTTTCATGATAGCACTTAACCTATACCTGAAAGAATGGTCTGATACTAAGTTCTATCTCTACAACTATTTGCTGGGATTGTTTTGATTACTGGATTAAAAATAAAACAGGCTTACGCACATTCGAGTGAGCAGTGTTTATGACTCTGGTGAAAATAATTTCAAATACAAAGTTAGAATATAGTGATCAGCTGATGGAAGTATCTGTGACATAAATCTATACAAAAACCATAACAACGACTTTTTTTTCAAGCTTTTTGCCATTTTTGTACATCTTCCCCTACTATCTATTCATTTTTCTCTCTGTTTCTCGCTGTTTCTCTCTTTCTTTCACTCTGCTTTACAATGCTTGTGTGTGTGTGTGTGTGTGTGTGTGTGTGTGTGTGTGTGTGTGTGTGTGTGTGTGTGTATGTATGTCTGTGTGTGTGTGTGTGTGTGTGTGTGTGTGTCTCTGTGTGGTGTGTGTGTGTGTGTGTGTCTCTGTGTGTGTGTGTGTGTGTGTCTGTGTGTGTGTGTGTGTGTGTGTGTGTGTGTGTGTGTGTGTGTGTGTGTGTGTGTGTGTGTGTGGTGGGGTGTGTGTGTGTGTGTGTGTGTGTGTCTGTGTGTTTTAGATGTTCCTGATTTCTTGTTTCATCTTTCATATTTTTTATCTATCTGATACCTTCATTTTTACACCTTTATGGTTTATGATTTAGGGCAGAATTCCTGTAAAAGGAGTATGTTTGTCTTAAAGGGGATTCTTCTGACTCTGATTATTCCAGGTTATCACAAGCTTACAGGAGTATGTTTGTCTTAAAGGGGATTCTACTGTCTCTGATTATTCCAGGTTATCACAAGCTTGAAATACATAAAGCGAACATTCAAGTGCACGTGCATATTCTGGTGGAAGTTTTACATAAGTTCTGTATTCTGTATCTGCGCATGATTATTTTGTCATTTTGTTTATCATTTCAACATACAAACTTGGTTGTTGTTGTTTTTTCCCCAATCTTTAGCAAACTGGTTTTGGGGGGCATTTAATTTCATGCTGCAGTGACAGACAATTAACTTTTAATTAAGAGAAATCTGACAAGGCAGTCTAAGTTTACATTTCTGTATTATCGTTAAGGTGAAAATACGTTTTGAATATAAGAAGTATGTTCTCTCACAAATGAAGGGAATCTTTTTATATTTATGTTTTGTTGTTGTTGTTGTTGTTTTGTTTTATTTTTTGTTTTTGTTTTGTTTTTGTTTCTGTTTCCTTTGTTTGTTTGTTGTTGTTGTTGTTGTGGTGGTGGGTGGTGGGGGTGGTGGTTTTTCTTTTTGTTTGTTTTATTTTGTTGTTGTTGGTTTTTTTTTGGTAGCTGCATTGAGAATGTTAAAGATGCAGTATCCGACATAAGTGTAAATAGATCTCAAACCATTAGCTTTCACTCCTTTTTGATATCTTTTTCTACTTGAGTGATTGTCATTTTTTGTCACATCTGGTGATCAGGACATTTTGTCAATATTGAATATGCATTGCTGTTTTAGAGATGGTATGGAAATCATACATAATTTGACATCTCTCTTGACAGATGGATTGTGTTTCATGATTATCAAAGGCTTCTCTAAATTTCTCCTGGTTCTCCTTGAACAATTCATTTCTTTTATTGACAATAAATGTTTTGCTGTGAGATCACGTGTACAATATAACTGTGATATTCTCCAATTGCTTGCAGTAATGATGTGTTGCTGCTCTGTGTTTTGGATGTTTCACTAGCGCAACCTTTGTCACATTCATCACTGTACATATTATAATATACCACTGAGTTTCCATATTTATGCTGTAATCATTCTGATGATTTAGTGTAGTGTTTCATAGATTCTGCTTCCCACCACTGACTTGTTGCCCATTTCAAAATCTTACTTCATTGAGTTTTGCGCTGGCGCAAGGAGTCTGCCTAATAACAGCTGGCCCGTGAAAATCTAGTGTGATGCATTTTTCTTTCCTTAAACAAACTCCATACTCACAACTGTGAATGTTTGAATCAGTTTTTGACGTATGGCTGCCGATGTGGTATGATATCGATGTATATGTCACTGTAGTCCAGTCACAACTTAGGAAATGTTCAATTAAAACTTTGGTTTGTTGTAGCCACAATAACAATGTTTGTCAGACATGTTCTTCATTCTTTTCTTTGTGAATATGATGTGTGGGTCAAGAAAAGAAAAGCAAGAGAAACCTTGGAGATCACGAAACATAGTCATTCTAGGAGCAGAGATGCTGGATACAAAATGTGTAACGTCCACCCAGTGGTACTAACATCACCTGACGTGGGATGTAGGTCCTGGTCGCTGGATGTGACAAAGAACAGTGCTCACTCTGCCTGAAGGTTTTAACAACAAAGGAAGAGGCAGCGGTACTAGACTGACAATATTCTAGTGGGTTCCAGTATGTTTTCCTCGTTTGTGGTGTATTTCTTGTTTGTGGTTAACATTACATGTGTAGTGATTTGATGACTATTTTTGTTTAGATTAGAACACATTAACATGTAAAAAAAAGCAGCAGCAGATATAACAATAAATAAACTAAACAAACAACATAACGACTTTCTCTGCAACATTGCTGTTCTACGTATGGATCTGTCTGGCTGACCTGGGCATGTTGATAAATACCCAACTACATTATACTTTATGAAACATAGATAACTTGGCCAACAGCTCACTCTGAAAAGGAATGTCAGTCAATAACATTTACGCTGGTTATGGTGATTGGGTCTTGTGCTGACTGCCCACGTGCCTTTTTAAGTTGGCCTTTCGACAGAACAATTTACCACACACATGACATAAAAATTGTGTTTCATCTGAGTGTGATTTCATGTGCTCTCGCAGGTTGCCTTTATTACTAAAGCCTTTACCACATTCATCACATGTATAGACCTTTGCACTTGTATGTGTTCTAAAATGCCGATACAGATCAGTCATACTGGTAAAGCCTCTTCCACACTCATTACACCATACGTTTTTGCATTTGTGTGTACCATAATGTGTTTAGTCAGTTCGCTATAATGAGCAAAAGTTCCTTCACACACTTTACATTCTATATTTTCAATATCCATATGGCTCTTCATGTGTTGTGTCAGAGCCTTCTTGTTATTAAAGGCTGCTACACTATCACTTTCATGACATCCCCAGCATGTGTGTACTTCAATACGTGCTATGTGCTGGGATGATCCCACTGTGGACAAGGAAGCTACACTGGATGCAGACTGTTTGCTGGTACTGTCTTGTGTTTGACTATCATCAAGTTCACCTTGAGTGTTCACTTGGGAAGTGCTCTGTGAATGTATTTTTATGTGCTGTTTCAGGCCTTCTTTTCTGGTGAATCTTTTTCCACAAATATCACATAAACTGTCCTTGGAATATGTATGTACCATGAGATGCCGAGGTAGATCCTTTCCAAGACAGACTTGCCCACACACTCGACAGTTTTTCTTTTCTTTATCCATATGAAAAGTCATATGTTGTATCAGATCATCCCTGTCATCAAAAACTGTCTCTCTACCACTTCCACCACATGACAAGCATATGTATATCACGTCGGAAAAGTATCCTCCCCTGGATGTAGTCTGTTTGCTGGTAGTAGCTTGTGATTGATCAGTATCATTTTTACTTTGAGTGTTCGCTTGGGAAGTGCTTTGTTCAGTTGTGGTTGTACTTGTGGCCTTGGGCGGTGTTTCCTTCTTCTTAGCAGCAGTCTTCATTTTCTTTGGCTTTGTACCGCACTCTCCTTGACCACTTGCTGACTCCTGGTGTAATGTCATGGCAGTCCGTGTGCCTGAAGTGTATAAACGCTAAGATTTAGTCAGACTATCAGGACTCAGTCAGCCTATAATCTGTGTACATTTAAAGGCGTGTTTACTATTGTTTTATTTATTTGTTATTTATTTCTGTTTTAGATCTAACTCTTATCTTTATTAGTAGGACTTCTTTTCTCCATAGTTTTACTACATTTTTTTTGCTACCTTTATTCGTAGTATAAGTAATCAATTATTTTCCTGTCCATTTCCCTCGTACACAGAAAACCAAAGCACCCGTCATTGTTAAACAATTCACCGTTAATTGAAAATAAGAGATTAGCCAACAATGAAAATCAATTTTTTACAATGGATTTGTAGATTTATTTCCACCAATTCAGCTTACCTGGAACATTTCCTCGCATCAAATCAGTGTGAAGTTTTGATACTGCAGTCGCTTAATGTTATACCAACCAAACTTCCCAATTTCCAAAATACTTATTATCCTCCAGCGTATGACTATGGGAATCCCAGGAAGAAGGTAGCCACTGCGATATATATACTTAAAGAGTTACGGCATCACATATTTACTTCCCAAGTTAAAATTCTTACACGCTAGTGCCGCCACAGTACAATTCAGTAATTCTTTCATCCTGAACATTTTGTCAGTCTACCTGCCAACACGTCCAAATGACCACAACACAGAATGGTTACGCACGATTCCGGATCTGCAGCACGGTAAATGGCTAATAGGTGGAGACTTTAATTCCCACTCCCGGTTTTGGGAAAAAGATTGTTGTACTGTTACAAGCAATTGTTTGGTAGAAAATATAGTTGACAGTTCGCTTTATCTTTTGAATGATGGGTGTGTTACTAGGATCCCTGATGTTTCTAAACATCGGGCAACAGCTATCGATCTGTCTTTAATTTCACCAGAATTAGTACCATCCTGTACCTGGGACACTCACAGAGATACTTTGGGAAGTGATCACTTACCTATCATCATAACACTAACTAACGAAGACATTAGAATGAAAGACTTCATTCCTGATATTATTCCAAAATATAATTACAGACGCGGTGATTGGTCCTTGTTTCAGACTGCTCTTGCTAATCAAGATTACACGCATTATGAACGTGAAAATGTAGACGTTATGTTTTCTAAATTCCAGGAGTCAGTTCTAGCTGCAAATCCCGACATTACCTCAACTTTTAAGTCCGATAACCGTTTGGTAATGTATGGTGGACTGAGCCATGTGAGAAAGCAATTCAGTATAAAAAAACCCCAGAGAAATACAAAATCTACATCAAAAGCAGAAAACCTGAAGATCATATGGAAATGAAAAAGCTAACACCCCGTGTAATAAAATCATCGCTGAAGCAAAGAAAAATTATTGGGCATCATACTGCAAAAAAGAAATTCAGATTTCAAGGATTTCCATAAAGTCTGGACAGAAATCAATCAATGAAAAATGGAGCTAACTTACCTAGGTGTCCAATTATGATTGGCACATGTCACAAATTTCCTTCTGACATGGACAAAGCTGAAACTTTTGTGAAACTTTTTGCCGAAAATAGTAAAGTACACGGTTTGTCTCCTACCTGCAAACACGACAGAAAACAAGAATTTTATTTAGCCCAAAGCATCACAATGGGAAATTGTTTTGGCATTCGCATTAAAATACATATAGGCACAAGAACGCATAAACACATGTACACACATACTCTTACTCTCTCTCACTCTTTCACTCCTCTCTCACCCTCTTCCTCCCTCATCTCTCTCCCCCTCCCTCTTTGTCGAAACAATATCAAAGATAATGACTAAATCTAAATATGTACGGTTAAAAAAGCACATCATAAGAGTCAGATGCCTTGGTCAGGACTTTTAACAATGGACAAAAAGGGCAATACTCATTGAAAAAACTTTGGTAGGTATAGAAAAAATTTGATTAAAGATGCAACGCGATATGCACATTAAAATCAAAATGAGTTAAATACAATAAAATGAGTATGTAGACTAAGAGGACAAGGTTAAACAAGAGAAGAACAAGAACAGGATTTTATTTTAGCCCAGTGCTCAGACACGTGGATATGATTAAACATCTTCCAGAAAACAGTATTATTTTCTTACACAAAATTTTTCAGAAATCCTTGGTTAGTGGAACCGTACCACAATTATGGCAAAAGTCTATTGGTATACCAGTATTAAAAGCAGGAAAGCCTAAAAACAATAAAAACAGTTACAGACCTAATGCGTTGAGTCCCATACGAGCAAACTAATGGAAAGATTGGTATTAAACAGACTTGTACATTACTGTGATAAAAATAACGTTATTCCAGTAAATCAGGCAGGTTTTAGAAAAGGGAGATCCACAGTTCAGCACCTGGTTAAACTTACAACTCAGATCTAGCAACAGTTTGCCCGCAGAAAAAGTCTTTTAGCTACTTTTTTTATGTGAAAAAAGCTTACGATCAAGTTTGCATTCGCATTTATTGTACAAATTGAAATCTGTTGGTTATATCTGGCAACATGTATGATTACATTAAGTCTTTTTTTAGCCAACAGAACTATTCTGGCAAGAGTGGGAACTAGATATTCTACTTCACGACATCTTGACATGGGAATTCCACAAGGTTCAGTGATACCACCTCTTTTTTTTTAATATCCTTGTACAGGATCTTCCTAAAGTGCTGTCACGTCGTGTTGTTTTGGCACAATACGCTGATGATATATGTATTTGGATGAATATTACTTTAAAAAAGACAACTCCACAGAGAGCACAGAACTACATTAGGAAGTTGTATCAATCTGATCTTGATAATCTTGGAAACTATATGTTAGAAAATGGTCTGTCGTTGTCAGCGGAAAAAACTAACATGATGCTATTTAATCCTGGGGGTACTTTAAGTAACTTGCCTACTTTCAGATTGCTTGGTGGAGTGTTACATTACAAACAGGTTGTAAAATTTCTGGGAGTCTTTATAACATCGAAATTAAACTGGAATGTCTATTTTTATTATTGATCAACAAAAGCAAGAAAAGCCCTAAGTTTTCTAAAGATAATAATCAGATTACCTTGGGGAATAGATACAAACATACTAATTCATCTATCAACTGCACTTGTACGATCTAAATTATCCTATTCGCAAGAAGTGTTCTTCAGTGCACCAAAATATTTATTAAAGAAGATACAAAGCTTAGACTGCAAAAGTATTGAAATTGCTCTAGGTGTCTCTGCTCACGTTTCTGATCTGAACAACTATCGTGAGATAGCGACAGCAAAATTTGCCGTTAGAACTACATCACAAACGGACAATTTTGTGAGCAAGGAAATTAAATTCAGGTCTGATGTTGACTTTCCAAAGCGAGCAAATGGCATTTCATTACAAATGACTGTTGCAGCTTACATATCTGACTTGGTCAAACAGTCTAACATAAATATGGATGAAATAGCTGAGACACCATCAACAACCCCTATCCCTACATGGGAAATGCTAAAAGCCTGTTTTGATATTGATTATACAGACTCTTAGAAATCTGAAAACGTCAACACTTCGATATCCACAGCAAGAGAACACGTCGATGAAAAATACCGTACCCACCTTCATATTTTTACCGATGGATCAGTCTTAGAAAATAAATGTGCTGGAGCAGCATTTTATGTTCCAAAATTTAAAATAAAAAAAGTGATTTTTCATTGGGGCAAACATATCTATCTTTACAGTGGAATCAGTCGCTATTATACAAGTACAAGCATTGCATTATCTAGTAAATCTTAAACCCGTGTCTTTCAAAGTAGTTCTCTTTGTTGACTCAGAATCTGTATTATGTGCCCACAGTCTTTTGATGCCGACACAAGACCTGATTTGATTATTGAGGGAAATCATCTTATACATCGTTTAACGATAAAAGGTACAGATATCAGTTTATGCTGGGTGCCTTCTCATGTTGGTCTTCGCGGCAACGAAGTAGTCGATATAACAGCTAAGTAAGGCGCTCAAAATTCTGATAATTCTATCTGTCTCCCCCTTGCCCCAATCCAACCCATCCAACTATCGTTCTCCATTTTATTTTATTCATTTATTTTTTATTACACTCCCCCCCCCCCACCCCCGTCTAATATTACTTATAGTGAAAAGACGTTAAATCAAAGAACGAATGAACGAACGAACGAATGAACGAACGAACACATCGTGTGTGCTTGTTTGTGAACCATGAATACGTGTTCATGAGCAAACCCATATCTACGTGTGCGTGTGTATTTTTGTTAGTCATCAATATTTTATTTCTTGTTTCCCCCATGGGGATGCCAGGGTTCTTTCAGTATGAATAGTATCCCCACCTTCTGGAAATTCTGTGCTAGAAATTTCCTCTTTTCTGTCGCTCTCTTTGTTTCTGTCTTTTTCTTTTCCTTTCTCTGATTTCTTCGTATCATTTTCTGCCTTGCTGGTCCATTCACGTGTAGGTGTTCGATAAAGGCTTAGTACTTTCTCTTAGGATTGATAATTGGGTACATGTATTCAGTGTGTTTTTGGCTCTAGGGAGGTGAGATATGCAATAACAATTTTAGGTGATTTAGGCCTGTTTTCATATATGTTCTTGTTCGTTCGTTCCTTGATTTAACGTCTTTTCACTGTAAGTGATATTAGACGGGACATATATGTTCTTGTTCGTTCGTTCCTTGATTTAACGTCTTTTCACTGTAAGTGATATTAGACGGGACATATATGTTCTTGTTCGTTCGTTCCTTGATTTGTATTTTCACTGTAAGTGATATTAGACGGGACATATATGTTCTTGTTCGTTCGTTCCTTGATTTAACGTCTTTTCACTGTAAGTGATATTAGACGGGACATATATGTTCTTGTTCGTTCGTTCCTTGATTTGTATTTTCACTGTAAGTGATATTAGACGGGACATATATGTTCTTGTTCGTTCGTTCCTTGATTTGTATTTTCACTGTAAGTGATATTAGACGGGACATATATGTTCTTGTTCGTTCGTTCCTTGATTTGTATTTTCACTGTAAGTGATATTAGACGGGACATATATGTTCTTGTTCGTTCGTTCCTTGATTTGTATTTTCACTGTAAGTGATATTAGACGGGACATATATGTTCTTGTTCGTTCGTTCCTTGATTTGTATTTTCACTGTAAGTGATATTAGACGGGACATATATGTTCTTGTTCGTTCGTTCCTTGATTTGTATTTTCACTGTAAGTGATATTAGACGGGACATATATGTTCTTGTTCGTTCGTTCCTTGATTTAACGTCTTTTCACTGTAAGTGATATTAGACGGGACATATATGTTCTTGTTCGTTCGTTCCTTGATTTAACGTCTTTTCACTGTAAGTGATATTAGACGGGACATATATGTTCTTGTTCGTTCGTTCCTTGATTTAACGTCTTTTCACTGTAAGTGATATTAGACGGGACATATATGTTCTTGTTCGTTCGTTCCTTGATTTAACGTCTTTTCACTGTAAGTGATATTAGACGGGACATATATGTTCTTGTTCGTTCGTTCCTTGATTTAACGTCTTTTCACTGTAAGTGATATTAGACGGGACATATATGTTCTTGTTCGTTCGTTCCTTGATTTAACGTCTTTTCACTGTAAGTGATATTAGACGGGACATATATGTTCTTGTTCGTTCGTTCCTTGATTTAACGTCTTTTCACTGTAAGTGATATTAGACGGGACATATATGTTCTTGTTCGTTCGTTCCTTGATTTAACGTCTTTTCACTGTAAGTGATATTAGACGGGACATATATGTTCTTGTTCGTTCGTTCCTTGATTTAACGTCTTTTCACTGTAAGTGATATTAGACGGGACATATATGTTCTTGTTCGTTCGTTCCTTGATTTAACGTCTTTTCACTGTAAGTGATATTAGACGGGACATATATGTTCTTGTTCGTTCGTTCCTTGATTTAACGTCTTTTCACTGTAAGTGATATTAGACGGGACATATATGTTCTTGTTCGTTCGTTCCTTGATTTAACGTCTTTTCACTGTAAGTGATATTAGACGGGACATATATGTTCTTGTTCGTTCGTTCCTTGATTTAACGTCTTTTCACTGTAAGTGATATTAGACGGACATATATGTTCTTGTTCGTTCGTTCCTTGATTTAACGTCTTTTCACTGTAAGTGATATTAGACGGGACATATATGTTCTTGTTCGTTCGTTCCTTGATTTAACGTCTTTTCACTGTAAGTGATATTAGACGGGACATATATGTTCTTGTTCGTTCGTTCCTTGATTTAACGTCTTTTCACTGTAAGTGATATTAGACGGGACATATATGTTCTTGTTCGTTCGTTCCTTGATTTAACGTCTTTTCACTGTAAGTGATATTAGACGGGACATATATGTTCTTGTTCGTTCGTTCCTTGATTTAACGTCTTTTCACTGTAAGTGATATTAGACGGGACATATATGTTCTTGTTCGTTCGTTCCTTGATTTAACGTCTTTTCACTGTAAGTGATATTAGACGGGACATATATGTTCTTGTTCGTTCGTTCCTTGATTTAACGTCTTTTCACTGTAAGTGATATTAGACGGGACATATATGTTCTTGTTCGTTCGTTCCTTGATTTAACGTCTTTTCACTGTAAGTGATATTAGACGGGACATATATGTTCTTGTTCGTTCGTTCCTTGATTTAACGTCTTTTCACTGTAAGTGATATTAGACGGGACATATATGTTCTTGTTCGTTCGTTCCTTGATTTAACGTCTTTTCACGTAGTGTATAGAGGGCATATTTCTTGTTCGTTCGTTCCATTTCTTCACTTAATGATTAGACGAATATTTCTGTTCGTTCTTCCTTGATTCTTACTAGTATATAGCGCATGTTCTTGTTCTCTCCTTATTGTTTCCTGTAGTTAGGACATATATTTGTTCGTTGTCCTTGATGCTTTCACTGTAAGTGATATTAACGGGAATATTCTGTTCTTCGTTCTTGATTTACGTCTTTCCTGTAAGTGAAACGACATATGTTGTCGTTCGTTGATTAACGTCTTTTCACTGTAATGATATGACGAATTGTCTTGTCGTTCGTTCCTGATTACGTCTTCACTGTATGAATTAACGGAAATTTTGTTCGTTCGTTCTGTTTGTTCCGTATATTTACGGGCATATATTTCTTTGTTGTTCCTTATTTCTTTCCGATGATATAACGACTATATTCTGTCGTTCGTTCCTTGATTTACGTTTTCACTGAATGATATTAACGGGACTATTGTTCTTGTCGTTCGTTCCTTGATTTAATTTTCACTGTAAGTGATATTAGACGGGACATATATGTTCTTGTTCGTTCGTTCCTTGATTTAATTTTCACTGTAAGTGATATTAGACGGGACATATATGTTTGTTCGTTCGTTCCTTGATTTACGTTTTCACTGTAAGTGATATTAGACGGACATATATGTTCTTGTTCGTTCGTTCCTTGATTTAACGTCTTTTCACTGTAAGTATATTAGACGGACATATATGTTCTTGTTCGTTCGTTCCTTGATTTAACGTCTTTTCACTGTAAGTGATATAGACGGGACATATATGTTTTGTTCGTTCTCCTTGATTAACGTCTTTCACTGTAAGTGATATAGACGGACATATATGTTCTTGTTCGTTCGTTCCTTATTTACGTTTTCACTGTAAGTGATATTACGGGACATATATGTTCTTGTTCGTTCGTTCCTTGATTTAGTCTTTACTGTAAGTGATATTAGACGGACATATATGTTCTTGTTCGTTCGTTCTTGATTTGTCTTTCACTGTAAGTGTATTAGACGGACTATTGTTCTGTTCGTTCGTTCCTGATTTACTCTTTTCACGTAAGTGATATGACGGGACATATATGTCTTGTTCGTTCGTTCCTTGATTCGTTTTTCACGTAAGTGATATTAACGGACATTATGTCTGTTCTTCGTTCCTTATTTGTTTTTCACTGTAAGTGATATTAACGGACATATATGTTCTTGTTCGTTGTCCTTGATTTGTTTTTCACTGTAAGTGATATACGGGACATATTGTTCTTGTTCGTTCGTCCTTGATTGTCTTTCACTGTAAGTATATTAGACGGACATTATGTTTGTTCGTTCGTTCCTTGTTTAACGTCTTTTCACTGTAATGTATTAGAGGGACATATATGTTCTTGTCTTCGTTCTGATTTAACGTCTTTTACTGAAGTGATATTAGACGGGACATATATGTTCTTGTCGTTCGTTCCTTGATTTAACGCTTCACGTAAGTGATATTAGACGGACATATATGTTCTTGTTCGTTCGTCCTTGATTATTTCACTGTATGATATTAGACGGGAATATATGTTTGTTCGTTGTTCCTTGATTTGTTTCACTGTATGATATTAACGGACATATATTCTTGTCGTTCGTTCCTTGATTGTTTTCACTGTAAGTGATATTAGACGGACATATATGTTCTTGTCGTTCGTTCCTTGATTTACGTCTTTCACTGTAAGTGATATAGACGACATATATGTTCTTGTTCGTTCGTTCCTTGATTTAATCTTCACTGTAATGATATAGACGGACATATATGTTCTTGTTCGTTCGTTCCTTGATTTAACGTCTTTCACTGTAAGTGATATTAGACGGGACTATGTCTTGTTCGTCGTTCCTTGATTTAACGTCTTTTCACTGTAAGTGATATTAGACGGACATATTTCTTGTTCG
>JAPXFY010000024.1:11818275-11820775 GCA_030674185.1 Monoplex corrugatus
TAAAGAAGATCAGGAAAAGACAAGCGACATTTATAGGTCAGTTAAAGAGGAAAGAGAAAGAGAAAAGCTGGAGGGAAGGAGAACACCAGATAGATCTGGGGAGAAAATATTGGACGGACATGCAGGGTGGCTGAAGACAGAGAGGGTGGGAGATGTATTTGCAGAGGTAAGGGATAGATTCTTATGGAGGGCCATGATCGCCAACACCATGCCGCAGGGCACATGATGATGATGATGGATGATGATTCGTCAAATGGCAACTTCCTTGGACAGGGCACGTTCTCCTCATGGAAAAACAACAGCATCCCAAAGATGCTTGTGTACAGAGAGGTGAACCAAGAACATCGCAGCCAGGAAAGACCACTACGTGTAAAACGGTACAAGGACACTCTGAAGGCCAAACTCACCACTGACTGGGAATAACACTGCCTGCAACGGAGTTAAGCTGGCGACAGTGGTGCGAGCAGGACAAAGTCATATCTGAACATCGCAGAACAGCTTTTATTCAACGGAAGAGGGACCAGCAGAAACAGAACCCAAGGCCGCAAGACTCCGCCTCGCGCGACGCATTTGGA
The DNA here is from genome assembly GCA_030674185.1 of Monoplex corrugatus. Lineage (NCBI taxonomy): Eukaryota > Metazoa > Mollusca > Gastropoda > Littorinimorpha > Ranellidae > Monoplex > Monoplex corrugatus. The sequence goes on from JAPXFY010000024.1 coordinate 11,818,851, forward strand.
AGAACACGCGCCTTCAGGATCAGTCTTGTGTCCCGCGTGAAGACCATACCAGGCAATATGGACCAGAAATACCTACTTATTTAACCCTTTGACTCCCGCACCCTGTCCACCAGCAGCCTGCGTTGCCAACCATGCCAACAAAGCGAAAACGTAACTCTTTGGTTCCCTCACCCTGTCCACCAGGTGGATAAGGTGAGGGAATCAAAGGGTTAAGTTTTTGCAGTTGGCGGAAAGGGTGCAGGAGTCAAAGGGTTAACAGATTGGTGTTTCATTGGTGTTTCATAGGCCCTATTTCCCACCTTCTCTATTTCAAGATCTTGCTAGCACATAGAGTTGTTTGGTTTGTTGTTGTTGTTGTTTTGTTGTTGTTGTTGTTGTTGTTTTCTGCAAGCTGAAGTAGTCTACTACAAAAATAACTGGAATGGCATATCTGAGCGCATATGAAATTGTCCGGTTGCTATGAAAAAAGATTATTCAATGTTCTTTCCATCTTCCTCAGAGTCCACATTTTGACATCGACGGGGAAGACTGACGACCAACTACAATATTCACGACAATGACGTTTTTATTTGTCAGCAGCACGACAATGTAACCATACCATTGTTTGAATGTCAACAGCACAATGATGTCATTGTTTTAGTGTCAACAACACAATGATGTCATTGTTTTAATGTCATCTGCACAATGATGTCATTGTTTTAATGTCATCAGCACAATGATGTCATTGTTTTAATGTCGTCAGCACAACGATGTCATTGTTTTAATGTCAACAACACAATGATGTCATTGTTTTAACATCATCAGCACAATGATGTCATCGTTTAATGTTGTCAGTACAATGATGTCATTGTTTTATGTCAACAACATAATGATGTCATTGTTTTAACGTCAAGAACACAATGATGTTATTGTTTTAACGTCAAGAACACAATGATGTCATTGTTTTAACGTCAACAACACATTGATGTCATTGCTTTAATTGAACAGCATAATGATGTCATTGCTTTAATGTATATATAACATGTTAACGTATGTATAACACTTATAAACATGGATGTTTTGAATTATGTCTGCCTTCAATTATATTGTTTTGTACAAAAACAAACGAGGACTTTATCTTATTTACTTACGTATTTGTTGTTGTTGTTGTAACTGTTGTTGTTGTAGCTGTTGTTGTTTTAGCTGTTGTTGTTGTTTTAGCTGTTGTTGTTGCTGTTACTATTATTATCATGGTGATTATTTATCATCATTATTATTATTGTGATTATCATCATCACTCATTAATATTATATATTTTTTATTTTTACTAGTAGTAGTAGTGGTAGTAGCTGTTGTTGTAATAGTAGTGGCAGCAGCAACAGTGGCAGTACATATAGTAGTAGTACTAACACAAGCAGTAGAAGAAACAGCAGCAGCAGCATCAATATTACGAGCTCGTAACAGCAGTCATTAACAGCACTATGACAAATGTACACTTTGTGACGCCATGTTTTTGCACATCTTAGATAGGCAGTTCTGCTTACCTAATTTAACATTATGCACAGTGATTGGACCAGAGACATCCTACATAAGATGTCTGTAGACTGGACACAACACAAACTGTACCTGGAACACTCACCTTTTTAAGGGCCCTTTGTACCGAATCTATCGATAAGCCTTGCAGCGGACGTTATAATCAACAGCAATAGCGTGGAAAGGTGACTGAAGTGGAAAAGGGGTGGCAAAACTTACATTTGCCTCCTGTTCTTCTTTTATTATCATTATTTTTTTAAAGATCATCGCACTCAGGGAGTTACTTTTGTGTTAATCTTTTTTCTACGCCACCTTAATGGCCACAAAAACTGGCATAGTTTTTACAATGCGATGATGATGATGTCGATGAGAATGACAATCACGATGCCACGGAGTTCCATGTAGGACTGAGA
>JAPXFY010000024.1:11825775-11833275 GCA_030674185.1 Monoplex corrugatus
ATGGTGACAGTGGTGATAGTTATGACAATGGTGACAGTGGTGATAGTTATGACAGTGGTGGTAGTGGTGATAGTTATGACAGTGGTGATAGTTATGAGAGTGGTAATAGTTATGACAGTGGTGACAGTGGTGATAGTTATGACAATGGTGATAGTGGTGATAGTTATGACAGTGGTGATAGTTATGACAGTGGTGATAGTTATGACAATGGTGATAGTGGTGATAGTTATGACAATGGTGACAGTGGTGATAGTTATGACAGTGGTGATAGTGGTGATAGTTATGATAGTGGTGACACTGGCGATAGACATGACAGTGGTGATAGTGGTGATAGTTATGACAATGGTGATAGTGGTGATAGTTATGACAATGGTGATAGTGGTGATAGTTATGATAGTGGTGAAACTGGTGATAGTCATGACAGTGGTGATAGTGGTGATAGTTATGACAGTGGTGATAGTGGTGATAGTGGTGACAGTGGTGACAGTTATGACAATGGTGAGAGTAGTGACAGTGGTGACGGTGGTGATAGTGGTGATAGTTATGACAATGGTGACGGTGGTGATAGTGGTGATAGTTATGACAATGGTGACAGTGGTGATAGTTATGACAATGGTGATAGTGGTGATAGTTATGACAGTGGTGATAGTGGTGACAGTGGTGATAGTTATGACAGTGGTGATAGTTATGACAGTGGTGATAGTGGTGACAGTGGTGATAGTGGTGATAGTTATGACAGTGTGATAGTTATGACAGTGGTGATAGTGGTGACAGTGGTGATAGTGGTGACAGTGGTGACAGTGGTGATAGTTATGACAGTGGTGATAGTGGTGATAGTAGTGACAGTGGTGATAGTTATGACAGTGGTGATAGTGGTGACAGTGGTGATAGTGGTGACAGTGGTGACAGTGGTGATAGTGGTGACAGTGGTGATAGTTATGACAGTGGTGACAGTGGTGACAGTGGTGATAGTGGTGATAGTTATGACAGTGGTGACAGTGGTGATAGTGGTGATAGTGGTGATAGTGGTGACAGTGGTGATAGTTATGACAGTGGTGACAGTGGTGACAGTGGTGATAGTTATGACAGTGGTGATAGTGGTGATAGTGGTGAAAGTGGTGATAGTTATGACAATGGTGACAGTGGTGATAGTGGTGATAGTTGTGACAATGGTGACAGTGGTGATAGTTATGACAATGGTGACAGTGGTGATAGTTATGACAGTGGTGACAGAGGTGATAGTTATGACAATGGTGACAGTGGTGATAGTTTATGACAATGGTGACAGTGGTGATAGTTATGACAATGGTGACAGTGGTGATAGTGATGATAGTTATGACAATGGTGACAGTGGTTACAGTGGTGATAGTGGTCATAGTTATGACAATGGTGACAGTGGTGATAGTGGTGATAGTTTTGACAATGGTGACAGTGGTGATAGTGGTGATAGTTATGACAATGGTGACAGTGGTGATAGTGGTGATAGTTATGACAATGGTGACAGTGGTGACAGTGGTGATAGTTATGAGAATGGTGACAGTGGTGACAGTGGTGATAGTGGTGATAGCTATGACAATGGTGACAGTGGTGACAGTGGTGATAGTGGTGATAGTTATGACAATGGTGACAGTGGTGACAATGGTGATAGTGGTGATAATGGTGATAGTGGTGATAGTGGTGATAGTGGTGATAGTGGTGATAGTGGTGATAGCTATGACAATGGTGACAGTGGGTGACAGTGGTGATAGTGGTGATAGCTATGACAATGGTGACAGTGGTGATAGTTTATGACAATGGTGACAGTGGTGATAGTGGTGATAGTTATGACAATGGTGACAGTGGTGACAGTGGTGATAGTGGTGATAGTTATGACAATGGTGACAGTGGTGATAGTGGTGACAGTGGTGATAGTGGTGATAGTTATGACACTGGTGATAGTGGTGACAGTGGTGATAGTGGTGATAGCTATGACAATGGTGACAGTGGTGACAGTGGTGATAGTGGTGATAGTTATGACAATGGTGACAGTGGTGATAGTGTGGATAGTTATGACAATGGTGACAGTGGTGATAGTTATGACAATGGTGACGGTGGTGACAGTAGTGACAGTTATGACAATGGTGACAGTGGTGACAGTAGTGACAGTTATGACAATGGTGACAGTGGTGATAGTTATGACAATGGTGACAGTGGTGACAGTAGTGACAGTTATGACAATGGTGACAGTGGTGACAGTAGTGACAGTTATGACAATGGTGACAGTGGTGACAGTAGTGACAGTTATGACAATGGTGACAGTGGTGACAGTAGTGACAGTTATGACAATGGTGACGGTGGTGACAGTAGTGACAGTTATGACAATGGTGACAGTGGTGACAGTAGTGACAGTTATGACAATGGTGACAGTGGTGATAGTTATGAAAATGGTGACAGTGGTGACAGTAATGACAGTTATGACAATGGTGACAGTAGTGACAGTTATGACAATGGTGACAGTGGTGACAGTAGTGACAGTTATGACAATGGTGACGGTGGTGATAGTTATGACAATGGTGACGGTGGTGATAGTTATGACAATGGTGATGGTGGTGACAGTAGTGACAGTTATGACAATGGTGACGGTGGTGATAGTTATGACAATGGTGACGGTGGTGATAGTTATGACAATGGTGACGGTGGTGACAGTAGTGACAGTTATGACAATGGTGACGGTGGTGATAGTTATGACAATGGTGACGGTGGTGATAGTTATGACAATGTTGACGGTGGTGATAGTTATGACAATGGTGACGGTGGTGACAGTAGTGACAGTTATGACAATGGTGACAGTGGTGACAGTAGTGACAGTTATGACAATGGTGACAGTGGTGACAGTAGTGACAGTTATGACAATGGTGACGGTGGTGATAGTTATGACTATGGTGACAGTGGTGACAGTAGTGACAGTTATGACAATGGTGACAGTGGTGACAGTAGTGACAGTTATGACAATGGTGACGGTGGTGATAGTTATGACAATGGTGACGGTGGTTACAGTAGTGACAGTTTATGACAATGGTGACAGTGGTGATAGTTATGACAATGGTGACGGTGGTGATAGTTATGACAATGGTGACAGTGGTGACAGTTATGACAATGGTGATGGTGGTGACAGTAGTGACAGTTATGACAATGGTGACGGTGGTGATAGTTATGACAATGGTGACAGTGGTGACAGTTATGACAATGGTGACGGTAGTGACAGTTATGACAATGGTGACGGTGGTGATAGTTATGACAATGGTGACAGTGTGACAGTTTTGACAATGGTGACAGTGGTGACAGTAGTGACAGTTATGACAATGGTGACGGTGGTGATAGTTATGACAATGGTGACGGTGGTGACAGTAGTGACAGTTATGACAATGGTGACAGTGGTGACAGTTATGACAATGGTGACGGTGGTGATAGTTATGACAATGGTGACAGTAGTGACAGTTATGACAATGGTGACGGTGGTGATAGTTATGACAATGGTGACGGTGGTGACAGTAGCGACAGTTATGACAATGGTGACAGTGGTGACAGTGGTGACAGTTATGACAATGGTGACGGTGGTGATAGTTATGACAATGGTGACAGTGGTGATAGTTATGACAGTGGTGATAGTGGTGATAGTGGTGATAGTTATGACAATGGTGACAGTGGTGACAGTGGTGATAGTTATGACAATGGTGACAGTGGTGACAGTGGTGACAGTTATGACAATGGTGACAGTGGTGACAGTAGTGACAGTTATGACAATGGTGACGGTGGTGATAGTTATGACAATGGCGACAGTGGTGATAGTTATGACAATGGTGATAGTGGTGATAGTTATGACAGTGTGTGATAGTGGTGATAGTGGTGATAGTTATGACAATGGTGACAGTGGTGACAGTAGTGACAGTTATGACAATGGTGACAGTGGTGATAGTTATGACAATGGTGATAGTGGTGACAGTTATGACAATGGTGACAGTGGTGATAGTTATGACAGTGGTGATAGTGGTGATAGTGGTGACAGTGGTGATAGTTATGACAGTGGTGATAGTGGTGATAGTGGTGACAGTGGTGATAGTGGTGATAGTGGTGACAGTGGTGATAGTTATGACAGTGGTGATAGTGGTGATAGTGGTGACAGTGGTGATAGTTATGACAGTGGTGATAGTTATGACAGTGGTGATAGTGGTGATAGTGGTGACAGTGGTGATAGTTATGACAGTGGTGATAGTGGTGATAGTGGTGACAGTGGTGATAGTGGTGATAGTGGTGACAGTGGTGATAGTTATGACAGTGGTGATAGTGGTGATAGCTATGACAATGGTGACAGTGGTGACAGTGTGATAGTGGTGATAGTTATGACAATGGTGACAGTGGTGATAGTGGTGATAGTGGTGATAGTGGTGACAGTTATGACAATGGTGACAGTGTGACAGTGGTGATAGTGGTGCACAGTTATGACAAATGGTGACAGTGGTGATAGTGGGATAGTTATGACAATGGTGACAGTGGTGATAGTTATGACAATGGTGACAGTGGTGATAGTTATGACATGGTGACAGTGGTGATAGTTATGACAATGGTGACAGTGGTGATAGTTATGACAGTGGTGACAGTGGTGATAGTTATGACAATGGTGACAGTGGTGATTAGTGATGATAGTTATGACAATGGTGACAGTGTGAGTAACAGTTGTGATAGGTGGTCATAGTTATGACAATGGTGACAGTGGTGATAGTGGTGATAGTTTTGACAATGGTGACAGTGGTGATAGTGGTGATAGTTATGACAATGGTGACAGTGGTGATAGTGGTGATAGTTATGACAATGGTGACAGTGGTGACAGTGGTGATAGTGGTGATAGTTATGACAATGGTGACAGTGGTGATAGTGGTGATAGCTATGACAATGGTGACAGTGGTGATAGTGGTGATAGTTATGACAATGGTGACAGTGGTGACAATGGTGATAGTGGTGATAATGGTGATAGTGGTGATAGTGGTGATAGTGGTGATAGCTATGACAATGGTGACAGTGTGGACAGTGGTGATAGTGGTGATAGCTATGACAATGGTGACAGTGGTGATAGTGGTGATAGTTATGACAATGGTGACAGTGGTGAAGTGGTGATAGTTATGACAATGGTGACAGTGGTGACAGTGGTGATAGTGGTGATAGTTATGACAATGGTGACAGTGTGGATAGTGGTGACAGTGGTGATAGTGGTGATAGTTATGACACTGGTGATAGTGGTGACAGTGGTGATAGTGGTGATAGCTATGACAATGGTGACAGTGGTGACAGTGGTGATAGTGGTGATAGTTATGACAATGGTGACAGTGGTGATAGTGGTGATAGTGGTGATAGTGGTGATAGTGGTGACAGTTATGACAATGAAGTGGACATGGTGACAGTGAGTGATAGTGGTCATAGTTATGACAATGGTGACAGTGGTGATAGTTATGACAATGGTGACAATGGTGACAGTGGTGATATTGGTGATAGTTATGACAATGGTAGACAGTAGTGACAGTGGTGATAGTGGTGATAGTTATTACAATGGTGACAGTGGTGATAGTGGTGATAGTTATGACAATGGTGACAGTGGTGATAGTGGTGATAGTTGTGACAATGGTGACAGTGGTGACAGTGGTGATAGTGGTGACAGTGGTGATAGTGGTGACAGTTATGACAATGGTGACAGTGGTGACAGTGGTGATAGTGGTGAAGTGATGACAGTTGACATGGTGACAGTGGTGATAGTGGTGATAGTGGTGACAGTTATGACAGTGGTGACAGTGGTGACAGTGGTGATAGTATTATCATTTAATGCCAGAACTACTGTCAGATAAACAGAAATTTGCAAAATATCCAGAATGTTCTAAAGGAAAGGTCGATTGCTGACTTCGGAAATCAGTTTCTCGTTTTCCATCTTGGGTTAAAAATGACTGAAAATTTCAGTACAGTACAGTCTCTTGATGACTGAAAATTTCAGTACAGTACAGTCTCTTGATCAGCACACACGTACAGAAGCGTTTCAGTATGGACGCGTAGAGGATGGCCAGTGATAAAAAAGAAGGGTTGGTCTCGAACTTACGACTTCTGTCCGTCCGCAAGCACGCACGACTTTTTTGTGGGGCGTGGTCGTGCGTGCATGTCTGTGGCAGTATGAACATCTTCGCTCAGCAAGTAAAAATAGTTTTTCCCACCCGCACGATTTTTGTCCGTCAGCACGACAGTCGTGAGTGCCAGTATGAACCTACCCTAACCGTTTCAGAATGTTCTGCGTTCTTCTGTATAATTTTTCAGGGTGGAACGATAAGCGTTGGCTGTTCATGTGTGAAGCATACACAGAAACCACTGACTGCCTCATTGATCGGACCCGAACCATATCTCTGACGTCAAACAGACTACACTGCCAATGAATGACAACAACCTCTACAATCCAAGAGGGAATTTATTTTGAGACTTTGCAGTATTGGCTTTGCCATCCTTTTAGTGCAAGCAAGAAATTCCAGAACATTAGGGATCCACTCCGTCACACAGACAAGATAAAAGAAATGCGGAAGGTCAAGGGTGAGACATATCAATAAAGCGATTGGCAACTACCAGGATTCGTTTCTCGTTCGTATTTATAACCCAGCAGATGGTGGTCTTAATTACGTATGTGTATGTGTACACATGTGTAGACTGTGACCATTAACAGGTGTGATATATGTATGTTAGCCCTGATATGGCTCTAGTAGTCGGCTGGACTATAAGCAACATAATATGCTCTCTATAATTTTCCATTGCTTTTATTCTTTCTCCCCATTTTAGCCGTGTGCGTGCGTGCGTGCGTGTGTTTGTGTGTGTGTGTGTGTGTGTGTGTGTGTGTGTGTGTGTGTGTGTGTGTGTGTGTGTGTGTGTTGTGCGTGCGTGCGTGTGTGTCTGTTTTAGCGCTTAGATTTGATTTTATCAAGATTTTGCGCTATACAAAATAAAGTATTGTATTGTATTGTATTGATAGTTATGGCAATGGTGACAGTGGTGATAGTGGTGATAGTTATGACAATGGTGTGACAGTGGTGATAGTTATGACAATGGTGACAGTGGTGATAGTTGACAGGTGACAGTGTGAGTGTGACAATGGTGACAAAGGAAGTGGTGATAGTTATGACAATGGTGACAGTGGTGATAGTGGTGATAGTTATGACAATGGTGACAGTGGTGACAGTGGTGATAGTGGTGATAGTTATGACAATGGTGACAGAGGTGACAATGGTGATAGTGGTGATAGTTATGACAGTGGTGATAGTGGTGACAATGGTGATAGTGGTGATAGTTATGACAATGGTGACAGTGGTGACAGTGGTGATAGTGGTGATAGTTATGACAATGGTGACAGTGGTGACAATGGTGATAGTGGTGATAGTTATGACAGTGGTGATAGTGGTGATAGTTATGACAATGGTGACAGTGGTGATAGTTATGACAATG
>JAPXFY010000024.1:11843275-11868275 GCA_030674185.1 Monoplex corrugatus
CAAACGTGTGGATGATTTTTCACCCACAGTGTACGGCAAAGGATCGTAAAGCAGTTTATAGATTAATTGGCAAGGTTTACATATATGTAGTCTAACTGATGTGCGGGTTACTTACAATGATGTTTCTCTATCAATGGTTTCCTATTTGTCAAAATATTTTGAGAGTATTCAGTTGAGGTACCATGCAGAGGAGAGAGCCGCGCTTTTGATTTGGTTTGGTTCAGTTTTTACGTCGACACGCACCTCAGGTGATATGGCCGACGGGGATAACCATCCCGGGGAAGTGGGGGAAGGGGAACCTATCTAGTCCTATACTGACACCACCAGAACAACAATGATGTTAAGATAGGACAGTGAGATGGCCTGTTTTAATATAGCGAACCCCGGGATGTGCTCAACACAACTGAAATTTAGATGAAGTTGATGAAATAAACCCTCACCCCACTCCACTGTTTCCAAACTCCACGTCCGTTGCTGGTTACATATATGTGAGTGTGTTATTGCCAGGGTCGGACCATGGAGATGTCTTGCCGTGGTGCATGGGTGATATCTTTGCTGTATTCAAATCGGTTACATCCTCATCAATAAAAGATTTAGAAATTCTTTACTGATAGCAAAAACATTACCAGGCGCAGACTGCAACAGTGGCCACAATCCTGCAATGGGAAGATTTTGGCTGAAACTAAAGAAAAACAAAACAAAACAAAAACAAACCGAAACTAACGTCAAACTAAATCTTGGACTCTTAAAGACAGATGAATCGACTCGTGAAAAATTTAACATACATGTTCAAAACAAATTCAGTGCTCTGGAAGACGCTGGTGACAGCGAGGAACAATGGACAAAGTTGAGAAACCTGATAAATGAAGCTTGTGAAGAAATCCCAAAAATTGAAAGAAAAGCAAAGAAGAACTGGATGACAAAAGAAATTATAGGCTTGATGGAAGAACGAAGGAAGGCAAAGAGAAAAGTGGAAGAATACAAAAGGATACACAGGGAAGTCAAGAATAGTTGCAATGAAGCTAAGGAAATTTAGCTGGAAACAAAGTGCAAAGAAATAGAAGACCGATGCAAAACATCCTCAAAGAACGTACAATTACATTGAAGAAATTGCCCACAGGAAAAAGACATGCACATCAACTGGTTGATTAAAATCTAAAGATGGTAGGATTTTTTTTTGAAAAATACAAAATATAGAGGGTACATTAAAAATATTTTTTGACGATGACAGAAACGAAGAACACATTATAGAAAGAACGTTGAAGGACCACCCATAGCGAAAGATGAAGTTAGAGCAGTATCGAAAAAGATGAAACAAGAAAAGCCCCAGGACCAGACAATATTACTACAGAGATGATTAAGGCCCTGGAGGAATTTAGTATTTGAGAAAGAACAGTCCTTCAAAATGAAATTTATACACCGGAAAAATCCCTTAAGATATGTCAAAATCAATTTTCATTGCACTTTCAAAAAAGCAGGGCTACAGAATGCGAACTCCATCGTACAATCAGTTTGATGAGTCATGTAACAAAAATCCATAAAGAATAATCATGATGAGGACAAGGAACAGAATTAAAAGAGAAATAGCAAAAGAACAGTGTGGATTTGTCGAAGGGAAAGGAACTATTAATGCCATGTACATCCTAAGAACTATCATAGAGAGGTCAATCGAATTGAATGAGGATTTACATTTATGCTTCGTTGATTATACCAAGGCTTTCGATCGGGTAAGACATAGAAGAATTGATCAATCAACTAGAAAGGCTCAATATCGATGGAAAAGATCTACGAATAATCAGAAATATGTATTGGGAACAAACAGCAGCAATGAGAACAGAAAACGGTGTAAGCTTTTTCCAAAATATCAAAAGGGGAGTCAGGCAGGGTTGTGTTCTGTCACCAAATTTGTTTTCACTTCACAAGGGAACCGTCATGAGAAACCTAGAAGAATGCCCTGGGATAAAGGTTGGAGGAAAAATGATGAACAACATTCATTAGGCAGATGACACCGTGCTAATTGCAGAAAATGAAAGGGACCTACAAAACCCTGTGAATATAATAGAAATAGAAAGCAAAAATAAAAGGTTGGAGCAAAATAACGAGAAGACTGAAGTCATGGTAATCCGTAAAAAAACCCACATGAAATCCCCTTATGCAAAATAACAGCAAGTGGACAAACTTTGAGACAGGCTGATAAGTTTAAAATTCTGGGAACGGTCATCTCACCAGGCGGAAGATGCACATCAGAAATATCCAGCAAAATGGACAAGCCAAAACAGCACTCACGAAGACGAAAAGCGTTCTTACCAACAAATGCCTATCAATTAACATCAGGAAGGAGTTCTTGAATGTTATATAGAACCAATACTGTTATACGATTTTGGGGCAACACGTAAGCCAGAACAAAATTGAAGCAGCCGAAAAATAGTTTCTGAGAAGAATGTTGAGTTCCAATGACAGTAAAGAAAACAAACGAGACAGTCTTGAAGGAGGCGGACACAAGAACAGCATTAATGAAGAAGATTAGGAAATGACAAGCAACGTGTATAAGACATTTATGAGGAAAGGGAAATTGGAGCACCTGATCAGAACAGGAAAGCTGGAGGGAAAGAGAACTCTAGGTAGACCCAGGGAGAAAATATTGGACGGACTTATAGAGTCGCCGAGGAAAGACAGGATGGAAGATGTACTTGCAATGACAAGGGATAGATTCGTATGGAGGGCCATGATTGCCAAACATGTATTTATGTATGTATGTATGGATGGATGGGTGAATGGGAGGGTGGATGTAGATATGTATGTGTGTATGTATGTATGTAGATGGATGGATGGATGCGAGTGTGCGTATGTGCGTGTGTGCATGTGTGAGTGTGCGTGTGTGCGTGCGTGTATGTGTGTGTGTGTGTGTGTGAATGTGTGTATGTGTATACGTGCGTGCGTGTGTGTGTGTGTGTGTGTGTGTTTGTGTGTGTATGCGTTGTTTGCACGTGCACATATTACCCAAAACCTTGTCATGTGGCTTTGATGATCAGCTTTTTGTATTGTTGCGTTGCAGTGGAATTACATGTATTGCTGTTGAGATTTTTTTTGCACAGTAATTTATCACTTTAAATTATGGTCACCGTTTACACACACACACACTCACACACACAAACATACACACACACATACACACATAAACACACACACAATACACACACACTCACACATAAACACACACACATACACACACACACACACACACACACACACACACACACACACACACACACACACACACTGGCATACTGCAGATTTAGAACTGTCGGTTCACATTATTTTGAAGCCTGGATGGCATAGGCATGACATCCCATCTTCCAGCTGGACTGCACATATTCCAGTCCAGCGTGGAAAATCTTTATGCCTACAACCTCCAGTCCATTCCACTGTTTACAGGTACTAGGTACCTACCTCATCTGTTCAGGATCGGGGAAGATAAAGCAGCAAGGGAGAGGAAGTAGGCACCGCCCTCAAAACGCCAGCCCTCAAGAAAATTGTGAGATCTCTATCAATTCACTCTGCTATGACGTCCAGGTTAACGGGACAACCTTTCCCTGTACACTAATTCCACCCCCCCCCCCACCACCACCACAAAAATACCACCATTCCCACTGCTAATTTCTAGTAGTTTCGGGTCAGATGACCTTCATTCAAACCCACTCAAGGATTTTTCCTCAGCTGATGTGAAACCTGTTTTGTTTTGATGAGGAAAAGGTTGATAATGCGGCCTTGCCGTCATGACGACTGTCTTTCGTGTCAAGCAGGATTTGGTTAATAAAGTACTTTAGTGATCTGAGACTGCGGTTTGTTATTTGCTGCGTTTATTTCTGTTCAAGTTTGGAGTTGATGAATGGGTGTTTTCCTGACTTGTAAACAAGATTGAGGCAACTGAAATGTGGTTTCTAGGAAGAGTATTTAGAGTTCCATGGACAGCAAAGACTTGACTATTATGCACATCTATGAACATCAGTGATGATAAAAACAAACAAACAAACAAACAAACAAACAAACAAACAAACAAACAACAAATAAACAAACAAACAAACAAACAAACAAAGAAACAAAGAAACATACAAACGAACAAACAAACAAACAAAAAAGAAAAACCAAACCAAACCAAACCAAAACAAAACAAAATCAACATCTAAATTTTAAATTTGGATATTATTCTATTTCTATTTGTTTGAAGTTACGTATGCTATGCAGCATTTGTATGCAAGTTTTATTTCGAACATTTCCCAATGAAAATAACCACACATGGGATGTGTTTAGGAGACCTGTAAGAAAACAACAGGACCAAGATTATCAAGGCTACATCCACCCAGATTCCCTCCCAGAATGGTTCCATTTTCTTGAATACTACAAACTGTGTTAACTGTCATGTAACATTTACTGAAAAAAACAACGGCTACCACTATCCACGTCCATCATGTCACAGGACTTATTTCCTCATAAACTCGTACAATCTCTTACTGACAGTATAAATCGTTCTGTTTCTTATGCTACTTGTTTACAAATTCCTCGTTTACACGTGTTCCACAGTGGGTTCGCCGGTTGTTTACAAATTCCTCGAAACAGGTGTTCCACAGTCGGTCGCCGTTGTTTACAAATTCCTCGAAACAGGTGTTCCACAGTCGGTCGCCGGTTGTTTACAATCTATACAGTGTTCACAGTCGTCAGCAATGTTACAAATTCTTGGATACGGTGTCCACAGTCGGTCAGCAATTGTTTACAAATTCCTGATACAGGTGTTCCACAGTCGGTCAGCAATTGTTTACAAATTCCTTGATACAGGTGTTCCACAGTCGGTCGCGTTGTTTACAAATTCCTTGATACAGGTGTTCCACAGTCGGTCGCCGGTTGTTTACAAATTCCTTGATACAGGTGTTCCACAGTCGGTCGCCGGTTGTTTACAAATTCCTTGATACAGGTGTTCCACAGTCGGTCACCGGTTGTTTACAAATTCCTTGATACAGGTGTTCCACAGTCGGTCGCCAGTTGTTTACAAATTCCTTGATACAGGTTTTCCCCATCGTCGCGTTGTTACAATTCCTGATCAGGTGTCCACAGCGTCAGATTGTTTACAAATTCCTCGATACAGGTGTTCCACAGTCGGTCAGCAATTGTTTACAAATTCCTTGATACAGGTGTTCCACAGTCGGTCAGCAATTGTTTACAAATTCCTCGATACAGGTGTTCCACAGTCGGTCAGCAATTGTTTACAAATTCCTTGATACAGGTGTTCCAGTCGGTCAGCAATTGTTTACAAATTCCTCGATACAGGTGTTCCACAGTCGGTCAGCAATTGTTTACAAATTCCTTGATACAGGTGTTCCAGTCGGTCAGCAATTGTTTACAAATTCCTCGATACAGGTGTTCCACAGTCGGTCAGCAATTGTTTACAAATTCCTTGATACAGGTGTTCCAGTCGGTCAGCAATTGTTTACAAATTCCTTGATACAAGTGTTCTGCAGTCGGTCGCCGCTCTGTTTCTGCGTCTGGTCCATAAAACTGGAACAAGCTTCTCCTGTTTATTCGACAGTCACATGTTCTGTCTTCCTTCAAGTGTTTTTGTTCGGCAGAGCTTTCCCCCCTCAACGTGCCCACACTTTCGTCTTGTTCCCTCCTGTCCTCCCCCTCCAGGTCTGTGTTCTGTACCCTTGAGTTTTTTGTCATTGCCAGTGAATGCTTTGGGAATGATGATAGTGCGTGCTTTGATATGAGTTGTATATCATGATGTGGCGCCGTATAGATGTCGTTATTGTTATTATTGTTATGGAAAGAGCAGGACTTAGTCAGACTATAGTCCCTGTGCTACAATATTTTTAAGCCGTGCGTATGCTTGTAAAAGTTTAATGTTATTGTTCGTTTCATATTTAGGCGGGCTTTTCTTTTTCTTTGTTCTCAAAAATCTTTTTCAGTAGTTATCACCTTTTTGCAAATCACTATGGTTGTTTAATAACCTGCTCTAAACCCTTCCTTTATAAGTGGAACGGTGTGCATTTTTTTTTCATAGAGACTTCTGCTCTGTATTTTTTTTTCTTATCAAATTTCATTCTCAGTTTAAAGTAATGAAAAAAACCCAAACTTTTTTCTGCCCTATTTCCCCTTACACAGAACCCCAATGTTTTGCCTGTCTTAAAACGAATTGAACATAAGCTGGATATCTTGTGTCACAAATCTATTCACCATTCTGCTCCATCATATCTTTGCAACAACATCAATATTTATACGTCAACTCGCACCCTGCGCTCAGCTTCAGACATTCTTTCGCTTCAGGTCTCTAGATTTAAACTACCAAGTGTTGGCCAGCGTTGTTTTGCTGTCTCAGGACCGTCAGCCTGGAACAAACTTCCGTTCTGCCTTCGCCTAAGACCTACCCTTTCTGCTTTTAAATCCAATTTAAAAACTCACCTCTTTTCCCAACAATGAATTCTACAACTACTTCTTTCTGTCAGTTTTTGTACTTTTTAAAAAAAATTAACAGAACAATTCAAAAGAGAGTGGGAGCAAGTTATTGTGGTTCACTACATCTCGATATTGGAATCGCACAAGGTTCAGTGATAGCACCTATTCTACATGTACATGTGTGTAATATCCTCACACAAAATCTTACAAAACTCCTCTACAGTCATGTTGTTCTAGTATGTTTGTACAGTCTACTATCGTGGTCGATAAAGTCCATCCTAGCACTTTGTTTATTTGTGTACCCTCATGTGGGATCTCAGGCCAAAGTCTGATGCAAACAGGCGGCTGCATACAGGATACTCAATGGAACGCTCTGCAGAGTTGGTTCTGGCCTTTATTGCTGCACGCTTTTCCACTTGGCTGCAACGTCTTTCATTTTCATAAGCTTCTGTTCCTTGCGAATAGCTTGCCTCCATTCAGACCTGTTTGTGACCATGATTTCCCATCGTTCTTCATCAATGTCACATTTCTGGGGAGATTTTTTCAGGGTGTCTTTGTAGCGAAGCTTTGGCCGTCCTCTTGGCCAATGGTCCTCTGTCAGTTCACTGCAGAAGAGCTGCTTTGATAGCCTGTTATCTTGCATGTGCATGAGATGTCCAGATCATCTTAGCAAAGACTGTGTTAGCATTGCATCTATGCTAGGCATCTGGGCTTGCAAAAGTAAATTCACGTTTGAGACTCTGTTGTGCCATTTGATGTTTAATATATATCGGAAGCAGCGCTTGTGAAACTGATCTAGTAGTTCGACATGCCTATGGTAGAGTCCAGGACGCATCCATACAGCAATACAGCCAGAACTACTGCTCCTGTATACTGCGCACTTCATCTCCAGTTTAAAGCCCCTTTCGTTCCATACTCGCTTGTGGAGTCTGCCATAGGAAGCACTTGCCTTAGCGATGTGGTTGGATACCTCCTTATCGAGACTGTTAGAAGAGGACAGACAGCTACCAAGATAGCTGCAGGAGTCAACACTGTTAAGGACCCTGCCGTTGGTCTAGTGTTCTAGTATACTAAGCTGACAACTATGTATTTGGAAGAATGTTACTTTTTAAAAAGACAACTCCATACAGAGCGCAGAATTACATACGAAAGTTGTATCAATCTGATCTTGAAAACCTTGGAAAACGTTAGAATTTGGTCTGTCGTTGTCAGTATCAAAAAAGGAATATGACACTATAGAACTAAGATGACAGCTCAAGCAACTTGCCTATTTTCAAATTGCTTGGCAAAATGATACATCACAAAAAGTTGTTAAATTCCTGGGCGTTTTATATAATCGACATTAACTTGGAATGTCCATTTCGATTATTTTATAACAAAAGGTAGAAAAAACATAAACTTTACAAAGATAATAGATAACCCTGGGGAATGGATGCAGTCATACTGCTTCATCTTTCAACTCCACTTGCTCGATCTGAATTGTCTTACGTATAAGAAATGTTTTTCACTGCACATGTGTATTTAATAAATAAAAGGTTCAAAGCTTAGATCACAAAAGTATGAATACTGCGCTAGAGTTTACCAGTTCATGCATCTAATTATGAAACGTACAAAGTTGCTGGAATTCTTCCACTGGGCTAATGATACGAGTTAGCAAGAGCTAAGTTTGCTATTAGATTTTTTTCATTTAATCTACTTCACAAATGAATAACTTTGTAAGGAAGGAAATCAAAACCAGATCTGATGTTGACTCTCCAAAAAAACAAGTAGCTTTTTGTCGCTTATTACAGTGCAACTTACACATGACTCGATTAAAAATTCTATCGTAATTGTAAAGAACAGCTTAGACATCGTCCACAATGCCAATCCCTAAATGGGAAATGCTAAAACCTACTTCATGACGACTATAAAGAAGTTTAAAAAGATAGCGTCAACAGTACGAATAAAAAAAAGAAGAAGAATATATATATATAAACGCCGGCAAGAGAACAGACGGGTTGGCTCAAGAAAACGATACAGGAGCAGCAGTTTTTGTTGATTTCCACATTTAAAGTAGGAAAGTAATATTTCATTGTCAAAATGTATCCAAGTTTACAGCCGAATTAGTCGCTATTTTTCAAGCACTGGCGTATCCAGTGAACCTTTAGCGTGCATTATTCCAAGTAATTTTCTTTGTTGATTAAAAATCTGTATTGCCAGCCTTACAGTCATTTTATACAGAAACAAGACCTGATTTAATAGAACAAAGGAAGAAGAAGAAGAAGAAGAAGAAGAAGAAGAAGAACAACAACAACACACACAATAACAACAACAACAACAACACACCACATAACAACACAACAACAAACTAAACAAATATCCACTCTCTCCCTCTCTCTCTCACCCTGTCACAACTGAACAAGAAACTAGAAAAGTCTGTATCTGAAAACTCATATATTTTATTTTGAAAAACGCATCCAAAATCAACAAGTATGAAAATTAATTGTAACAAAATAACCGTCTATAGAACAATATAAACAACAATAGTTCAGTCCACTAAATAATGCACAAGAACAAAACTGTTAGATCATTATTGTAGCCACATCACACAAAAAATGAACACAACCTTGGTGCCTTTGCAACCAGTGAACACAATAGGTATCTTGTAAACTTGTTTCCAACGCTTTGAAAAACAAGCTGAAAACACTTATTATATACATTATCTACATTTTACAAATATAACTCTAAAATATACCCCGTAAAACTAGTTCTGAATGCGTAGATTTACACAAAATTCTCTTTATACCAAACAGTTGCTTGTTGGCCTAGTATAAAATTTAACGCACACAGCACACTTATAACAATAAATCACATTCATAAAATTTCAAAACACAATGTAACAGTTTATAATGGAGGGACTTGAAGACTTTATACAACTATTTCCTTGTGTAGACATATTCCATACAGAGGCTGTACATATTTTTACAGGT
The DNA here is from genome assembly GCA_030674185.1 of Monoplex corrugatus. Taxonomy (NCBI): domain Eukaryota; kingdom Metazoa; phylum Mollusca; class Gastropoda; order Littorinimorpha; family Ranellidae; genus Monoplex; species Monoplex corrugatus. Next base: position 11,852,692 of record JAPXFY010000024.1, read on the forward strand.
TATGTTACACAGAAGAGACATGTTCATGCCGTATAGACCTACTTCAATATTTACAAATTGATCACCAGAGAGAACAGTACTTTAAAGTGATCCCCATTAAAATGCATTCATGCATCATTTCACTGAAAAGATGCAGTGCCGAATTTATTAAAATATCACATCTACGTGGAGTTTTTATAGTGCAACGTGCATACGTGTAAGCATTACAGAGATTCGTGTTACAGTTATGATACATGCATCAATGCTAGAGAGGAAGACACTGATATCAATCCTCAATCCTTAACACTCGTTGTGTATGAAAACAATGAATGAACAAAGGAAAACAGAACAAAGAGCAACGGAAAACGAGGACGGAGTAGTGAATGAACAAAGGATAAAAGAACAAAGGGTAACGGAAAACGAGAACGGAGTAGTGAATGAACAAAGGATAAAAGAACAAAGGGTAACACAGAAAACGAGAACGGAGTAGTGAATGAACAAAGGGTAACAGAACAGAACAAAGGGTAACACAGAAAACGAGAACGGAGTAGTGAATGAACAAAGGATCACAGAACAAAGGGTAACACAGAAAACGAGAACGGAGTAGTGAACGAACAAAGGATAAAAGAACAAAGGGTAACACAGAAAATGAGAACGGAGTAGTGAATGAACAAAGGGTAACAGAACGGAACAGAACAAAGGGTAACACAGAAAACGAGAACGGAGTAGTGAATGAACAAAGGAAAAAAGAACAAAGGGTAACACAGAAAACGAGAACGGAGTAGTGAATGAACAAAGAGTAACAGAACAGAACAAAGGGTAACACAGAAAACGAGAACGGAGTAGTGAATGAACAAAGAGTAACAGAACAGAACAAAGGGTAACACAGAAAACGAGAACGGAGTAGTGAATGAACAAAGGAAAAAAGAACAAAGGGCAACACAGAAAACGAGAACGGAGTAGTGAATGAACAAAGAGTAACAGAACAGAACAAAGGGTAACACAGAAAACGAGAACGGAGTAGTGAATGAACAAAGAGTAACAGAACAGAACAAAGGGTAACACAGAAAACGAGAACGGAGTAGTGAATGAACAAAGAGTAACAGAACAGAACAAAGGGTAACACAGAAAACGAGAACGGAGTAGTGAATGAACAAAGGGTAACAGAAAACGAGAACGGAGTAGTGAATGAACAAAGGGTAACAGAAAACGAGAACGGAGTAGTGAATGAACAAAGGGTAACAGAACAAAGGGTAACAGAGAAAACGAGAACGGAGTATTCATATAATAACAGCTGTTTGTCCACACTTAAGAATAATACAGAACCCTGAGTTCGATGACCCCTAATTAAAAAAAACTACGCAAGGGAAAATAATTCCACGTCTTGTGTTTTCTTTATTTCAGGTTTTAAACCTGTGTTCCAGCAGGTTACTGTCCAGGGGAAATTTGTCTCCACAGTACAGCGCCAGAATGTTTCTGTGCGAGGCTGGGCTTTTTTCTTTTGTTTTTCTTTTGTTCGTTTTCCCATATCAAAATGATTTTCTACAAAATTTTTGATTGGGACTTTGTTTCTGTGGCTTTTTTCCCCAAAATAGATGATTGCGTGTTGCACACTGTTTTTAAATCTTTTTAATGGAGCTGGGTTTGATGTAGGCCATAGAGCGCATTGCTTTTGTTTCTTTTTTTTTTTTTTTTGAAAGTGCTTCGTGCGTCCTTCATCCATGTTCCTGTCTTTTAAATAACAAAGTGGTAATGTGTATACAGCGTTTACCAGTAAGATTTGGTCAGTTCTATCATATGGACAGTTTAGGTTTTCGTGAATGTTTTACGTTGGTGGTTACATATACCGGTACCTCAGTTTTTATCATGACCTAGTGTGTGTAAAATTTGTGGAACTGCACTCATATGTTTGTTTCCCGCTGTACTCAAGAGACCATAGTTTATCGTTCCATCATTTCATCCAAACGGCTAGCACCCACACTACCATCAAAGTCTAGTGGGGGAAATCATCATCATCATCAGGTGCCCTACCGCATGGCATTGGCGATCATGGACTTCCATCTGTCTCTATCTCTGGTTGCCCCAAGCATCTCCTCCACCCTCATCGTCTTCAGCCACTCTGCAAGTCCGTCCAGCATTTTCTCCCTGGGTCTACCTGGTGCTCTCTTTCCCTCCAGCTTTCCCGTTGTGACCAGGTGCTCCAAATTCCCCTTCCTCATAAAATGGCCTATAAAGGTTGTTTGTCTTTTCCTAATCTTCCTTATGAATGATCTACTTGTGTCTGCCTCCATCAAGACTGTCTCGTCTGTTTTCTTTGCTGTCCATGGAACTCTCAACATTCTTCTTAGAAACCTCAATCTTGTTCTGACTTTGCTTGTTGACTGTCCACGCCTCACATCCGTACAACAGTATTGGTTCTATATAACATTCAAGAACTCTCTTCCTGATGTTAATCGGTAGGCATTTGTTGGCAAGAATGCTTGTCATCTTCTTGAATGCTGTTTTGGCTTGGCCGATTCTGCCGGCTATTTCTGATGTGCATCTGCCGTCTGCTGAAATGATCGTTCCCAGGTATTTAAGCTTATCAACCTGTGCCAAGGCTGTGCCATTTGCTGTTATTTTGCATAAGGGGATTTCATGTTTTTCAGTGGTGGAAATAACTATACTAATCAATCTGCTGATGAACGTGTGAGTTGCATGTTACACTGGTGCCGCCCTCACTGGGCCGTCACATGAGCCTGAGCGATAACATATCGTTGCTGGGCTTCTAAGGCACAACTCTTTTGTCTAGAATTTTCCATGGTTTCGCCATGTTATCGTGCACAATTGATTCATCCGTCTTGAGCGACACGATACCGCGTAAGTCAAGAGAAAAAAGTTGATGTATTTCTTGATACCGTTAGGCTTACTTACAAGATGAACTCCGTCTTTGTCTGAAGACTGCTGAGGATATCATGGTGGGAAATTAATAGTGTTTGGTGGAAATAAAAACGCTTGTTCTCATGGCTAATCACTCGAAAGAAGAAGAAGAATGCGAAGAAGAAGAAGAATGCGAAGAAGAAGGAGAAGGAGAAGAGAAGAAGAAGAAGAAGAAGAAGAAGAAGAAGAAGAAGAAGAGAAGAAGAAGAAGAGAGGAGAAGGAGAAGAAGAAGAAGAAGGAGGAGAGAGAGGAGGAGAAGGAGAAGAAGGAGAAGGAGGAGGAGGAGAAGGAGGAGAAGGAGGAGGAGGAGAAAGAGAAGAAGAAGAAGAATAAGAAGAAGAAGAAGAAGAAGAAGAAGAAGATACAGATTTTATCATCGTGGGGCTTTGTAGTCTGAAAACTCGCAGGGAAGAGAAACTGCCATTCGTGTTATTGGAAAATAAATACAGGTAGCCTACTTGTCCTTAGCCCCGAGAGAGATAAAACAGCGGGTGATATGAAATAGGAACACAGGAAAACAAGGAAACAACAACAACAACGAAATAAAGAAAACAAAAAAATCCCAAACAACAACAACACAACCCCCAAACCTTTTCCTCGACTGAATGAAATGTTTAGTCTTAAAGCAACACAAACGGAAACAGAAACCCTCGAGAAAGACGCCGCAGAAAACACAGTGAATTTTTGTGTGTAAAAAGTCTTTTCCTGTTTGTGCTTACCATTACAAGGGAGGCAATCCTACTTTTCCTCTCTTAGAGGCCAGTGACAAAAAGTGTCTGCATATACCGGCTGGGTTTTAAAAAACAATGACAACAACAATCTGCATATACTCAAACAACAAGTACCTGCATATACTCACTTTGACAATACAGACCCTAGCAATCATTTTCTTGGAATAAATTCATATTATTATTTTAACATATAAAGGTCAAGGGATAGTTTCTGAAACGAACAATTCATATGTGTCTTGAAAGAGGCAGTGGTTGACAAGTAGAACGTTTCAAATAACATTCAACTGCGAATTTACAAAGCTGTACGACTGTACAAAGCTGTACAAAGCTGTACGGTCCCCTTCTTACCCACTGGACGAGGCGGCAGGAAGTTTTTAGTCCCGTTTTTATTATCCATTGTTTGGTGTTTGTGATCTGTTTGTGACCGTGCGTTCGCGCTTGACAAAGGCTAGTTGGCCGAAAATTTGCGCTTGTTTTGTTTTGTTGGATACGCGCTTATATTGGTTTTTTTGTTCTTGTGGTTCCTGTACGACTTGTTTATTTAACACAGCAATACATCGCGTTAAAAAAAAAAAAAAAAAAAAAAAAAAAAGTATATGCTGCTACTTTGGCCCTACGATTTGAAACATGTCTATGAAGAAAAGAAACAAAACAAACAACAACAACAACAACAACAAAAAATCAAAAACCACCTCCCCCTCACACACATATAAGAAAAACATAAAAATCAGAAACCAAAACAACAGCAACAACAACAAAGCAACACACACAAAAAGTGGGATACAGTTTTGTCTGGCCAGCCAAACTGACCCAAAATAACATGAACGACTGACGCAAACACTGGAAGTACCGCAGGCAGTTGAAACGGTTCACAACATCAACAAAACAAAAGAAAGAAAAAGAAATCATTGAAAACAAAAGAGCTAAAACAACAAGCAGGCAAACAAACCTGCAAACATGGCTAACATACAAAAATATGATTGTTGTTGACCAAAATTACTTTCACTGCGTAGAATTAAAAGCAGCTTCATACCACAGTCAGTCTGCTCCTTAACAAATGAGTCAGCCGCACAGTGACGCACTGGGGTGAGCAAAAGAGAAAGAGAGAGAGAGAGAGAGAGAGAGAGAGAGAGTATGAGCGTGTGCGCGCGCATGCGTGCATGCGTGTGCGTGTATGTGTACGTTTGTGTGTGCATTTTGTCATTGTTTATGATTGTACAATTGTGGCTAGCACTGGGGCAGCTGTTGTGTTGTATTCAATTTCTCTTTTAGAGATAAATAGATTCTGAATTGAAATGATACAAGAAAACAAAAACAAAAAGAAGAAAAAGAGAGAAAAGAAAAAGAAGAAAAGAAAATTGCATTCTTTTCCAAAAAATCGAACATTCAACCCACAATGTTGGCCAGTTTCACAACTGAAAATTTGCATAAATCAGAAACGAACTATGCATACTTTCAAAACACAAACAAACAAAACTGTAGAATTAATTACGCATGAATTATGTCTACTTTTAAAACTCCATCAGTAACACATATATACATCAACTGAATTTGTCATTTTTTTTGCTTCCTTTCACAAATCAACACACACACAACACACACACACACACACACACACACACACACACACACACACACACACACACACCTCTCTATATATATAAACTACAGAAATAATCACAAATATATTAAAAGTTCAACAATGAGATTTTAAAAACGTTAATTAGAACGATCAACAGCCATGTTTCACAACCAACAATATCAACAACAACAACAAAAAGTATGTACACAATCTAAAGTACTAAACCTCATTTACCCAACAACAACAACAATAAAATTAACTTTCGAAGCTAACACATCTCCACAACGAAAAATATTCCAAACAAACACGTACAAACGTGGGGGCTTTGGCAGAAGAGTATAACATAAAACTGTTCCTCCGTAACTAAAGGTGTCATGAAGACATGTCTGGACGCCAAACAATATAGAAGCACATTGGTCGTGTCGTATTTTACGCACCTGGAAGGCAATCCGATCAAAAACGGAATAAACGTAAACCACTGAAACAAACAAACAAACTTACAAAAAACAAACAAACAAAACAAACAAACAAAACAAATCCCCAGCGCATGTCGACAGAGAGCAGAGTTTGGTCTTTGTTCAATCAAGAGGGATTCATCGTACTCAGGCAATGCCATATGCACTTCACCCAAATCTGCCAGCAATCATCTGACACTTTCTGAGCTGGCGTATAATCTTATGCGCTGGCATGGTCTTGAAATGAGGCGGGATGGGGGGGGGGGGGGGGGGGGGGGAGGGGGCGAGAAGGGACCCACGAAACTCTGAGCAGACACCACCAGAATGATGGAAACATCAAGATGGACAGCGAACAGGCCAGTTTTTAATGTTGCAGGCAGGATTGAACTCGAGATATCAGATCTTGAGTCCACGGCACTATTGAAACAACCAACCAGCCCGTAGAAAAACGAAACAAAACAAACCAACAAACAAACGTACAAACAAACAAATCCATCTTTTACCTCACTGGCACACAGATGGTCCGTTCTAGTTATTGTTGTCTTTGTTTATAAGCCCAGCCGACTGCGTAGAGCCATATCAGGGTTTTAACCATTTCCACACTCACACAATACTTCAATAGGAAAAAAAAAAGGAAAATAAAAATAAATACACATATCAATGGATTCGCGCACATAACCTAAGAAGATGCCCCTGGCGCTGACCACTCCATCCAATTTATCACACAAGAGATTCAAAAAACATACATGAATACAAATTGAAACATAACTTAGGACACTGAAGCATATATGAAATGGGCTAAATTACCTAAAACTGCTTCCGCATATCTCATTTCCCTAGAGTCAAAAATACATTCAATAATGTACCCAATTATCACTCCAAAGAGAAAGTACGTAAGGCTTTATCGAACACATACAGGTGAATGGACCGACAAATCAGAAAATGATAAGACAATATGACAGAAAGCAAAGGAAGAAGACAGAAACAAAGGCAGTGAAAGGAAAGAGGAAATTTCTAGCACAGAAATTTCCAGAAGGTGGGGATACTATTTCTGCTGAAAGAGCCCCCGGCATCCCCACGGGGGTCTGTTCTAGTAAACTGAATAGTTCTAAGTCAGTTTGGAAAGTTCTGTAGTGGTTGTTGTAGGCCTTAGTGGGACATACAGATGATCTTGTAGGCCTTAGTGGGACATACAGATGATCTTGTAGGTCTTATTGGACACTACAGATGATCTTGTAGGTCTTATTGGGACACTACAGATGATCTTGTAGGTCTTATTGGACACTACAGATGATCTTGTAGGTCTTATTGGACACTACAGATGATCTTGTAGGTCTTATTGGGACACTACAGATGATCTTGTAGGTCTTATTGGACACTACAGATGATCTTGTAGGTCTTATTGGACACTACAGATGATCTTGTAGGTCTTATTGGACACTACAGATGATCTTGTAGGTCTTAATTGGACACTACAGATGATCTTGTAGGTCTTATTGGACACTACAGATGATCTTGTAGGTCTTATTGGACACTACAGATGATCTTGATGGTCTTATTGGGACACTACAGATGATCTTGTAGGTCTTATTGGGACACTACAGATGATCTTGTAGGCTTTTGGGACACTACGATGATCTTGTAGGTCTTATTGGGACATACAGATGATCTTGTAGGTCTATTGGGACATTAAGATGATCTTGTAGGTCTTATTGGGACACTACAGATGATCTTGTAGGTCTTATGGGGACACTACAGATGATCTTGTAGGCTTGTCGTGACACTGTAGGTAATATTACAGGGCTTACTAGACATTACAGATGATCTTGACGGGCTTGCCGAGACATTGTAGATGGTCAGATACATACTGATGTGATTCAGCCTCAATTCGATTCAGTGACAGATTAGTTCATGGCTAGACAAACAGGAGGACCTATAATCATGATCATGAGCTGGGCAAGGCTTGCCAGGACCTTGCCAGCTCGCAAGCGTTCACGTACATATTCCAATGATAATTTCGTTTCCTTTTCCATCCCAAAGCCTGTGTGGTTTCAGTGCATATGAAAATAGTCCGAATGCGAAGACACCGTTTCGAGAAAGATGAAATTGAAACAAAACGGATTTTTTTAAAAATAAAAAAGGGTAAAGGTTGTCCCATAACCCTGACATCGTAAGCGAGTGAGGTGGTAGAGACTTCAACCTTCAATTTTTGTCGGGGCCAGCATTATCAGGGTGGTTGCCTATCTTCTCGTCCTGGCTTAACCCTGTACAGGGTCAGGTCTCCATTCATAGCTGGGTGGACTAGAGGCTATCCGCACAAAATTTTTATCCGAGCCACCAATTTTCTATATATACATATATATCCACACAAAGTTTTTATCCGAGCCACCAATTTTCTATATCGAAAAAATAAAGGTGGATAAATTGATAATCAAAAACAGTTAACTGATAGAGAATGGAACATATTCCATCAAACATCCTCACATAAAAAATGTCTTATTTTTACGTATGGAGAGTTTGAAACTAACACTGACTGCCCTATTGATTTTGTCACTCATAGTGGATGGATATCTTCAATCAAATAATACTTAAGAACAACTCAAGTAATACTTAACAACAACTAAAATTCATATAAACAACAACAAAATTAATATTTTGAATGTGCCCAGCGCAATAAGAATAACAGCGAGTGCACAAATGAGAACAAAACTTTACTGTTTAGAAATTAAATTCGATAATATTAAACCAAACTGTTGCTTAAAACGGTGAGAGAAACTGAATGTTAATATTTCGTGGGAAAAGGCATTTCTGACAATTCATAAATTGAATGATGTTACACTAAAATGGTTGCAACTGAGCATAGTTCATCATATTACTGCCACTATTATTATTTTAAACGCAATGGGTGTAGCAACTACGACAAACTGTACATGGTCTAATAATACACCAGACTTTACCGAACATTTCCTGTGGAACCGTTACTGTATCCGTAACTTTTGTAAATTAACAGCACAATTAATCAATGAAAATACGAAAATACCTTTAACAACAAAATCACACGTAACCTTGTACTGCTTTGTATGGATCAAAATGTAAAAACAGAGAAAATATTTGATTTTATGATAATGCCCACAAAATCATGTATCCATTCATGCAAAATGCATAAAATGTGTTCCAAATATAACTACTTGCCACATATTACTAAATATGAGATTCACAACTGAATGATGCTAAACTAAACTTCTCGTGTACATCTTTGAAATATAGGCCTATTTTTCTGATTGAAAACAAATTTATTTTCATGACACGTGCCTGAATTTTGATATACATATTGAAACTTTCAGTTTAAAATATTGTTAAATACGTTTTGTATTTTGTTATTATGTCAACAATACTTTTTCCTACTTGTTTGAATTGATGTGATTTTTTGCTATTACACCCTTGTTGATGTGTGTTTATTGTAAACCAAAAAAAAAAAAAAAAAAAAGAATTAAAAAAAAAAAAATGAAAAAAAGTTTTATCCGAGTCAGCGTCAAACTCGTGCAGTGAGGTCAAGCCAACTTGGCGCAGAGGTAGAGCTTTCACCATCCTCTGTGTATACATGTGTGTTTGTGTGAGTGCGTGCATGTGTGCGCGCGCGTGTGTGTTGTTTGTGTGTACATGTATGTTTGTGTGTGTGCATATACGTGTGTGTGCATGCGTGTGTGTCTGTGTGTGTGCGTGCGCGTGTCTGTGTGTACACTGTACAACAGTTTCAGTTTCCTCAAGAGAACGTCACTTCGCTGGAAAGTTCCGTAACTGTGACCTAACACCGCACACACACACATCACGTAAACTGCAAAAGCTCATTAAAAACCAAAACGGTTTTGTTTTCTCATCACGGAGTCTCTGTGTGCCTAGAAAGTCCCATATGCACTATCACCACCACGACAAACATGCACGGAACGTAAATAAATAAATAAATAAATAAATACATAATAATAATAATAAATAAACAAATAAATAAATAACAATAAATAATAAATAAACAAATAAACAAACAAACAAATAAATAGATAAATTGTTTATAATAGAACAGCACGTCAAAAAAGGAACACACACAACAACAGTTTCAGTTTCCTCAAGAGAACGTCACTTCGCTGGAAAGTTCCGTAATTGTGACCTAACACCGCAGGCGCGTTGCGATGGAAAAGGATCCAAATTGACTACCACCACCACCACCACAACAACAACAACACTACTAATTATAACAACAACAACAATAATAATAATAATAATAATAATAAAATAATAATAATAATAATAATAATAATACCAACAACAATAACAACAACAACAATAATAATAATAATAATAATAAAGAAGAAGAATAGGAATAGTAGTAGTAGTAATAGTAGTAGTTGTAGTAATAATAATAATAATAATAATATGATAATAATAATAATAATATGATAATAATAATAATAATGATAATAGCAATAATAATAATAATAATAATGATAATAATAATAATAATAATAACAACAATAATAATAAAAATATTTACACGACGGCAAATCTTCATACAAAAATCAAATCAAAGTGCACATTCTCATCGTTCATCAAAGCATTCACTGACAATGTCCACAAGCCAAGGGCACAAAACACACACAAGCCGGGAAGGGGAAGGAAGGAAAGGGAGTAGGACGAAATGGTGGGAACATAGAGGGAGGGGGGGGGGAGTGCAACCACTGCTGGACAAAAAGATATGTCTTCAAGTAAGACGTGAAGGAAGACAAAGAGTATATGACTGTCGAATAGACAGGGGAAGCTCATTCCAGTTGCTTGGACCAGACACAGGAAAAATTTTTTTTTAAATCCAAAAAAAAAAAAAAACCAAAAAAAAAAAAAAGAAGAAGAAAAGAAAAAAAGGCGACCAACTGTGGAACATATGTATCAAGGAATCTGTAAACAAATATTATCAGAAGCAGAACGGGCATGCGGTGTACATTCGAAGGTGGTCACCAAGATAAAAATAAATGCAGTACCACTGATACACTTGTAGCATAAATAATGTAAACAGTTCCTTATTTCTTTTGACATCTATTCACACAGGAGGCTTTTAGATGATTTGTAACGTAAACCGTGCGCTTGGCAAGGTGTTAAGTTTGTACCTGACTGACGGTGGCTCCTGTCTACAGAACAAGAACATAGAACTATAATCATGCATGCAGCAACACACATCATCATGCTGACATGAACACAACAGCAAAAACAATTAAAATAGAAATAAAAATAAAAAACCCAAGCGAACAGAAGAGAAAGTTCATGGCAAACGCTTGAATACAACAACAACGTCTCACCCCACACTCCTGGCTCCTTTGCGGCGTACAAAGCAGAATAAAAAAACATAGAATATGAGTTACAACAATTGTCTTTCACTGTATACACAACGTCAGTTCGTAATCCAATAAAGAAAACAAATCAAGATAAAAAAAAACCTTCAATTTTATGATTTAAACAGTTTCATGCATTTGGTGACCATGTCCCAAACGCAAGGTCATGTTCAATCGTGCAGAAAATTTCCTGGTTTTTTTCCCCCTCTATGACCCCCAAATTGGGTAATATTAAATCTAACCCTTTGACTTCCTTTCCCTATCCACCATTTTCCCTTACCCTATCCACCAGCTTCCTGCAGGGTTAAGTTTTTGCTTTGCTGTGGCTGACAAAACAGGATGTTGGTGGACGGTACAGGAAAATCTAATCCTAGTTTGTTTAACACCAAGAAAAGAAATCCCATATTCAGACACAGACATAAACGTCACAATTGGTTATCAAAAGACGTCATGGGAAAACGTGAACATTTAATTACGTCATATAAATGGACAAGAAAAGGTAATATTATACATTCGTTGATACTGAATCACAAGCTTATTAAAGTTTGCAGCTCTACTGCAGTTTCAGCAGAGACATGATTATTTATGATTATCACTCCGTTGCTGACGGAAGAGGGGGGGGGGGGAGGGAGGAGCTCTCCAATCTTTTAATCCTGTCACTACTTCCGCTACAACAGGAAACTTGGTGGGTAGGGTGAGGGATTGAACGGATTAAACTTGTACTAAGGTTGTATAACTAGAGGACGGGGTCAGAGCACTGACTCTGCCATGTTGGCAGATTTAACTGGACATTACTTTTTATTGACCGTCACTGGCACTGGTCGCTGTGGAGACTGACGCCGGCAGACAGGAGTAGATACCTCCTTCTCCATCCCTATTCCCCACCCCCACCTGCAAGTGGCCCTGGGGATGGGGGTCGGGTGGGGGGAACTGTGATTCTAACGAGTATAATAACAAAGTTTTCGTACACTGGCACTAGGTACCCACCTATTATACAAACAGTATTATCGTAACCACCACCACCACCACTCCAACTCCCTAACATGCAAGACTCTATACACATAGGTTCCTTGTTTTCGAAATGCTATACATAGGTTCCCAGTTTTCGAAATCATATACATAGGTTCCCAATTTTCGAAATCCTATACATAGGTTCCCAGTTTTCGAAATCCTATACATAGGTTCCCAGTTTTCGAAATTCAATACACAGGTTCCCAGTTTTCAAAATCCTACACATAGGTTCCCAGTTTTCAAAATCCTACACATAGGTTCCCAGTTTTCAAAATCCTACACATAGGTTCCCAGTTTTTGAAATCATATACATAGGTTCCCAGTTTTCGAAATTCTATACATAGGTTCCCAGTTTTCGAAATCAGAGTGCTAATTGTGAAATGAATCCTGTTGGTGATACACTGGCACAAGATGCATAAACGCAAAGAAAACAATTTAAAACTTACGGCCATATTCCCCAATCCTTGACAGCAATGACTCGAACATATCAAACAGAATAACTATCAGTCAAGCTCATTAATCTAAAAGGAAAAAAAGCACAACCACGTACATGTGCGCAATTAAAAAAAAAAAAATGCACGCACAGCCTATTTGTATGTAAAAAGCATACTTATCTTTTTTGAATATCAAGCTTTAAATTCATTATGACATGCTTAATGTATGAATTTTTCTTTTTAGTTTTAAAGAAATGAATTTGTACAGCATGTAACTGATAAAGCGTGATCAGTTTTGAGTAAACCGAAAAGTCAAGCCATTCTAACTATCTTCCCTTTTTCTTTTGAAAATCCCTGTTGAATTTTACCAGAAAGAGATACATTTGCAAAGCTCTGTGTGTGTGTGTGCGTGTGTGTGCGTGCGTGCGCGCGTGTGTGTGTCTGTGTGTGTGTGTGCGCGCACGCACGGCGCGCGTTGTGTATGATAACGTGCGCGCGTTTGTGCTTGTTAAGTGTGTGGGTGTGCATCTCTGAGTGTTCTGTATTTTCCTTAATCTGTACGTGTGTATGTACACGTTCATGTGCATAACCTTACAAGTGTGTGTTCATTTCACAGACAGAAAGGCCAATACAGCTACAGTGCTCTTGATACAGTTTCACCATCTTAATAATTTGCAAGTACTTTGTTCTCTTTCTATCCTGGAAAGTATGTGACGTAAAAACTTGTCAAAAAAAAACAACAACAAAAAAAGATAAAAAACAAAACAAAAACAACAACAAAACCGCGCAGACAGAAAGGACAATAGAGCTACAGTATTCTTGATATAGTCTGACCATCTTAATGATTTACAAGTACTTTGTTCTCTTTCTATCCCGGAACGTCTGTGACGTAAAGACTTGACGTCATGAATAACGTGCAGACACAGAAAGGACAACAGAACTACAGTGTTCTTGATACAGTTTCACCAATTAATGATTTACAAGTTCTTTGTTCTCTTTCTATCCTGAAACGCTGTGACGTAAAAACTTGGCGTCATGAAAAACACGCAGACAGAAAAGACAATAGAGTTACAGTGTTCTTGACACAGTTTGACCATCTTATTGATTTACAAGTACTTTGTTCTCTTTCTATCCTGGAACATCAGTGACGTAAAACATGACGTCATGAAAAAACGTGTCTTTTTTAACACAAGCACGCTACAAATTCAAAATGTAATCAGAGTTATCTGAAGTTAAGAAGCTCCTTAGTTCATTCTGAGCAAAGAATACATTCATTAGATTTCAAGGAAACATTTTGTGATACATATATGACAAAAAAAGTTGTGTGGGGCAGTATTATCTAATTTCTCCCCTCTGTATATGTCTATCATTACGGTAAAGTTTAGCTTCTGTATAAAGTGGAAGACACTCAAACCCACATGCATCATATTGTCTTACAGTACACTTTTAATTATCTATCGTGCCAAGGGGGTTAAGATATGTTTTCTTGGCCATCAGGAAAAATTGTTGCATATCAACAGGTGTATACTGAACAACAAAATTACATTCGATTACAGTGCAACAACTTTTGTTCTTAAGCCTATGTAGACAGTCAATCCCTTTGAATTTTTGTTAATTTTTCTTTCATACAGTTTTTGTGACCTTGAAGAAACTTCCATTGAAATGAAATTTGACGTGTATTGAACACAATGGTAGTGGTGGCAATGGTGAAAAGGAAACATTTCATTATCTGAAGTGAAGTTCCCGAGAATGTGCCGTTCACACACCTTCCTCTGAATTTTGGTCCTTGTGACCTTGACCCTGACTTCCAAGCTTATGCATTCGAGACTCCTCAATTGTCGACACGTTTGACAAAAATTTGGTAACTACTCATCCAGAAACATCTGAGAAAATCGTGACAGCAAATTCTGATGACGGACAGATACACAGACTGGCAGAAAAAACGGACAGAAACACACAGCACATACAGGCAGAAAAACAGACACAAAGACTGGCAGAAAAACGGAAAGAAACATACAGCACAGACAAGAAGAAAAACAGACAGACACACAGACTTCCATCCTGGGCGATATAACGTAGTTACCCTTAAAAGTAAGTGAGGGAGATTGAAAAAAGAAAAGGCACAATAGGATTTATCCTGTCTAATCACGTTTTCCCGACAGATTTTCATTTTCAAGCTGAATCAGGTGTGTGTACTGTATTTCTTTTAATTGGCGGCACACTGGCTTTGAAGACACTGACACGGGTAAGAATTTAATTTCACTGGATGCAATAAAAGTGGAGGGACTAATGTTTACTGTCATGGAAATCTTACCATCATCGAAATCCAAAACAAGTGTGACTGCCCGCGTTCAAGCAAACAGGAAGCAGAAAGAAAAAACAAAAACCACGAAAAAAGAATAGGAAGGCGTATTTAATACAACTAGACAAGACAGGCGCAAATTATGTTCGTCCTCTGTACTGTGATCTTAAATGGTGTTTTTTATTAAATACGCGTTCTTATACTTTTTTTCGTATTTTGTTTGTTTGTTTGTTTTGTTTTTTGTTACCATCATCGAGTATGGAACCCACCCATATATACTCTAGAAAGCTGCCAGGATCTACATGTTAGTCATGTCTCGATTTCGCGGGCTGATTGGTTCTTTCGAGAAAGCCGTAGACTCAAGATCTGATATCTCGAGTTCAATCCCAGCCCGGAATATTAAAAACTGGCCTTTTCGCTACCCTCCCTACGTTTCCATCATTCTAGTGGCGTCAGTATAGCACATCACAGGTTCTTTACCTCATCACCCTCCTCACGCCCCCATCTCATGACTATGCAAGCGAATAGGGTTTTACGCAGATTTAGGGAGTCTGCCGAACAATTGCTGGCAGATCTGGGCGGAGGACATATGGAATTTTCCGAGTACAATGAATCCCTTTTGAATAAAATCCAAACTCATGTTTCGAGTTTAATTTCAATTTAACCTGCAAACTGGCCTGCTGACTGCCCATCTTAACCCTCTGACTCCCGCACTCTATCCACCAACTGCAAAAACTTAAAACCCTTTGACTTCCGCACTCTATCCACCAACTGCAAAAACTTAACCCTTTGACT
>JAPXFY010000024.1:11873275-11875775 GCA_030674185.1 Monoplex corrugatus
ACTTTTGGTTCTAGGGAAACAAGATATGCCGAAGCAATTTTAAGTAAGTTAAGACTCGTTTTTATATGTTTTAGTGTCCTTAGTAGTGTCCTCCAATTGCATCAGCCTTGTTGTGGCGGGGGAGCTTGTGTGTCCTTACGATCCCAGGAGCTATGCCGGCGGGGACTTCGTGGGCCCTGGCAGCTTCAAGCAAGCCGGACAGGTCGCTGGGGGAGGGGCCAGACTAAGGGGTGCATACAAACAAGTCCTGGCAGCAGGGGATGGGTGAAAAAGAGGGTAAAGAAGATACACTTTTCATATATGGCTTCTTTTTCAATGTCGTGAGCAGATGATTTCTTCGAAGGAACAATGGTCAGGATCTCAGCACTGTAAGTGCACTGCGCGGCAAGAAGGCACCCGCAAACTACTTGCTTGTACTTTTGCTAATCATTGCATATGATGAACTTACAAAATGGAAAACGTTATAGTTCTGTGTCCTCTGAGTCCCCCAGGGGGGACCTGAACTCAATGGCTACTGGGGAGGGAGAGTCCGTGTCTGTGAAAGGTAGCTGTGATGACGGTAATGGATTACCCGACGGAGGTTATTGGAAGCGGACATGTAGAAACTCCTCAAAAATGCAAAATCACAAAAAGAAAAAAATGCAAAAAAAGGATTTGAATATAGGGACATGGAATGTACAGACTATGTTAGAATTAGGAAAGCTCTACCTACTAGTCAAAGAATTAGAAAGGAGCAAGATGAACATAACAGGGCTCTGTGAGGTTAGATGGAGTGGGCAGGGACTTTTTACTGTAGGAGAGCATACAGTTGTATATAGTGGAAATGAAAAAGGTGGCTCAAGAGGAGTAGCAATTGTGCTGGACAAAAAGCATGCTGGAGCTCTGAAAAGCTATAATCCAATTAATGACAGATTTCTCACTGTCAAAATAAATACCAAATATGCTGTTTTGAACATAGTTCAAGCTTATGCTCCAACATCCACTAGCTCAGAAGAAGAAATAGAAAATTTTTACAATGACCTCCAAACTATCAGAGACAAAATTCCCAAAAAGGAAATATGCATTGTGATGGGTGACTTCAACGCTAAAGTTGGAGAGGGGGCTGACACAGAATGTGGAATAGGACCATATGGTTTAGGAGAACGAAATGAGAGAGGTGACATGCTGGCTCTGTTTTGTCAGGCAAATGAGATGAACATCACAAATACTTTTTTCCAACAACCACTGCGCAGAAGATACACATGGATCTCTCCAGGAGACAGGTGTCGTAATCAGATTGATTATATTATCATTGACAGATCCTGGAAATCAACTGTCCTCAATGCAAAAACAAAGCCTGGAACAGACTGCGACACGGATCACATTCTTGTGACAACCAAATTAAGAATGAAAATATTGAAGAAGCCTAAAACCAAAACTACGCCAAAGTTCGACATATCAAAATTAGAAAACCCTGAGCTGGCGTTAGAATTCAGTATAGAAACAAGTAATCGTTTCTTAAAGTTACTTGAAGTTTGGGATGAAAATGACTCATATCCTGATGAAATCTGGACAGACATAAAAAACACACTGACCAAAATCTCTGAAGAAAAACTAGGAAAAGAAAAGAAAAGGAAAAAAGCTAAGCCCTACATAAGTCAGGAAGTGATAGATCTGGCAGAAAAGAAAAGTCAAGCTCGAAAGCAGGGAGAGCGGGAAAAATACTCAGCACTGAAAAGGGAAATAAAAAGTAAAGTCAGAAGAGACAAAGCAAATTGGCTGGCACAAGAATGCAGTAAAATCAATGAACACAACGAAAACAGGAAGTCGAGGGAGCTCTTCAAACAAATAAAAAAAGTGAAAAAAAACAAATTTCAAAGCAACAAACCAATGCATCAACAACAAGGATGGTCACACTCTGACTGAACCAGATGATGTCTTGGATAGGTGGAACGAATATGGCACATCACTTTTTGGCAAGCCTGACAGCCATGAAAATAATTTAGAGCCAAATTTGGAATTGATCCCTGGAGATACGGAACCTGAACCTCTGCTCAGCGAAGTTGAATCTGCCATTAAAGATCTAAAATGCAGAAAGTCTCCTGGTCTTGACAATATTCCTGGAGAGTTGTTGAAACACTCAGGTGATGGTGGACTCAAAGTAATGCATCACTTATGCTGCAAGATATGGAAGACTTGTCAGTGGCCTACAGACTGGAAGCTCCAAGAATTTGTCATGTTACATAAGAGTGGAAATGTCAAAGACTGCAACAATTATAGAACAATTGCACTGATCAGTCATGCCAGTAAAATACTGCTGATAATAATTTTAAACAGGTTAAAGCCAAAAGTAGAGGAAGAGCTATCCGACTGTCAGGCAGGCTATAGGAAAAACAGGGGAACAATAGATATGCTGTTTGTACTCCAGATATTGATAGAAAAGATTAGAAACACAGACCAAGAGATGTTCATCGTTTTCATTGACTACAGCAAAGCATTTGATAGCGTGATTCACCAAAGT
>JAPXFY010000024.1:11883275-11893275 GCA_030674185.1 Monoplex corrugatus
TAAATGTTCAAACTTCGATTTATCCACTGGAAAATATCGTTTGAAAAGAAATAAAAATCAATGACACCAACGAATGCAGCTTCTGTATTGAGGCTAAATACACAGTTGAACATTTTCTGTGGTAATGCAACTGTTCAAAACATTTCTGGTTAGAATTAGAGGAAAATTCAGACAACGTATCAGATATGTCAGTACATGAAATTAACAAAAAAAATTAGTCTGTTTGGGACAGACACTGCAATACATGCATATCCAGTTCACATGTTTCATTTCATTCAAAACTTGAAACACACACACACACACACACACACACACACACACACACACACACACAATATATATATATATATATATAAAAAGAGACATAAAACAGAAAAATGACAATGCAAATATACACGGTTCTACTTCTAGGTTACTATACCAAAATGCTTATATCAATAAGTAATTCCGTTTAAGTACGAACTCCAAAAGTTGTAACAGACATTAACCACTCACAAAATATTCAAAAGTCATTCGCCAGTTTGAAATATAAGAAAGAAAGGTTTTTGTTTTTTGTGGGTTTTTTTGCGAGCCAGATGTGTATGTACATACACAGATATGTTTACATCTGAATGATTGTGTATAACAATGCACGTATGTGGATGTGATTGCATTTTCTCAATTTACCTGCTTGTATCCAAATTATTTATAGCATGTTGATAAATCCAGCCAAGAACTTTGCTTTTGTGTTTATGTTTTTACTTCGTAGATAATGAACACAAGTTGGTTTATATATGAATACATGTATGTATATGTACATAAATATGTTTTTATGTGTGTATGTCTGTGTATGCGTGCGGTATAAGTATATATGTGACCTGTTCTCACGAATGGGGTAACAACTTAATTTTGGGGGGTATAGAGATATTTATATCACCGGAAAGCAGAAAAAATGCTCTTTCCAATGATGTATAATTCAACTGTCTAACTGGAAAATCGAGCGAGTTACAGTAATTTAAAGGGAGTGGGTGATGGGACGGCCATTTTGAGAAAAGCAGAGTTAAAGAAGGAAAACAAAATTCTCTGCGTTTTCCTTAGCAACCAGTATTCTATCTTCATCAAACTTAGTGAAGTGATAGATAAAGTGGTTCTGCACTACATACTAGCTATTTCGCGAGCTGATTCCAACGGTATGCGATATGCTGAGGCCCTGTACGGTTTCATGGCCTAAATTAAAGCTCAAACACGCGCATTTTCACGGAAAAAATCTGCACATTCTCGATGGGTTATCACTTTAAAATGTTATTTTAACAGTCTTTCAGCCCAAATTTAACTTTAATCTTTGCCATAATTGATAGATTAATGGTCAGACAATGTGTAGGAACAAAAATCTCAAATCACCCAGATCAACCCTCACCACCTTTTCAGGCCCGTATCTCAGTTCACACGTTGCGACTTGTGACCCCGTTCGCAAGAACCAGTCACATATGTATTGTCATGTACATCTACATATGTATAACCATCTTGCTTATACTTCCCCTCTTGCTGCTATGTTCATGCGCCCTCACCGTAGCATGAAACACATTAACCCTTTGACTCCCAGACCCCATCCACCATCATCCTGCATTGTCAAAAATGCTAGCAAAGCAAAAACTTAACTCTTTGACTCCTTCACCCTATCCACCAACCCTGTCACGCAGTCTCAATCCTAGATGGAACTCCACAGCATCATGATTATCATCCTCATCGACATCATCATCATCGCATTGTAAAAAGAAAACTGTGCCAGCATCTGTGGCCATTAAGGTGGCGGAGAAAATGGGACGAGCCAAAAAAAAAAAGGGGACCACAAAGGTAATTTCCCCGAGTGCTACGATCCTTTAAAAAAAATCTCATATTTCGTGTTCAACCCCATCCCGCAGGCTACAATTAGTTTGCTTGCTGCCCATCTTAATGCTCCAACCATTCTGGTGGCGTTAATGTTCGCTAGATCCCCGGGGACGGTTGGCTCTTTTGAGAGAGCGGTGGGTTACAGATCTGATTTCTCGAATTCAATTCTAGCTGGCAATATTAAAACCTGCTCGCAGTCCATCTTAAAGTTTCCATCATTTTGGTGGTGTCAGCTTAGTGTTTCACAGGACCCTCTCCCCTCTCTCCCTTCCCATTTCAACATTCTGACACCGCAGCTCCTAAAACAGCGAACCCTGCAAAGGGCCCACGAACGGATCATACGGGAATCACCTGGAAGGACCGGAAAACGGCGGCATTCGTAAGAGGAAAAATGAAGGTCTAAAACATAATACACAGTTTGCGAACGAAAATGGAACTGGGCTGGTCATGTCATTAGGAGATCTGACAACAGATGGACCACCAAAGTGACGCACTGGATTCCTCGAAGGAACAGAGGTCGCCAGAGGACCAAATGGCGAGACGATCTAGAAAAGTTCGACAAACAATGGACCAGAACAGCAGTTAACCGGCAACAGTGGCGTGCGATAAGGAAGGCTTATGTCCAACAGCGGACCGAAACAAGCTGAAGTGAAGGTTTTAACAAGCTGAAGTGAAGGTTTTAACAAGCTGAAGTGAAGGTTTTATGCGGGCTCAGACAGTCTGTCAGATAATTTCTGATACACTTGAACAGAGCGTATATGGAACTGTCCGAGTTCTCTGAATCCCTCTTGAACAAATAAACTCCACAGCTCCGGAAGTTTGTTAAGTTGCCTGCCTAACGTTTTTATTGATATCTATGTGTCACACTGACCGTAAGTGGAAGACCTGTTGTGATAGCAACCGTTGCAGGTTTCGTCAGGGAAAGCCTGAAACATGGTGCCGTCATGGACGTTGTTGTTGTTGTCGGTCACGTTCATGTACCCGTCTTCGGTGTGCGCTGACGTGCTGTCTGGGTTCACTTCTGTTGACAGAATACGTATTTCCTGGGTTCGGTTCTGTGTATGTGAGGACAAAAAAAAAAAAAACAAACACCCCCCCCCCCTTCCAAAAAAAGAAAGGGGGGGGGGGGCAGCTGGAGGGAGAAAAAGGAAAGAAAGAACACTGTCTTGTTCACACTTTGTTCCCTTAAGACGACATTAAAGCCATCGGATGACTCCTTATTTGCTAACCACAAGTGACAAAGCGACGGAATTATACACTGACGCAACAGATTAACAAAAACCATGAAGAGCAAAAACATGAAAATACTCCCCTCCCCACACATACATACAAAAGTAAACAAACGAAAACCAAATCAAAAAAGTTTTTTTCTTAAAATACTAAAATGTATCATTATGTTGACGGTTGCAGTGGTCAATCGGAA
The DNA here is from genome assembly GCA_030674185.1 of Monoplex corrugatus. Lineage (NCBI taxonomy): Eukaryota > Metazoa > Mollusca > Gastropoda > Littorinimorpha > Ranellidae > Monoplex > Monoplex corrugatus. The sequence continues at coordinate 11,886,568 of JAPXFY010000024.1, forward strand.
GGCCCTGGGTTCGATCCACCTAGACACGTCTGCCTGGCGTGTGTGTGTGTAAAGGGTGGAGAGATTTTGTCCATCTCCCGGATCCACGTGTCAGAAGTCCTGCCAGTGCTGCCTAAACCTCCTTGGTGTGTAAACCCTTGTAGAACATCAAATACACACGTTGGAAATACTGCAGTCATGCCAGCGCCTGGTTTAAGAAAACATCAAAAAATACATAGCATGCACGCCCACGCGTATGCCCACTGTATATAGGATGTGCAGACTGCGCAGTAACAAACAGCCTGCGTCGTGTGAGGCAAAACAATGTGCCTACATGCATCCGATAAAAAAATCAAAACGTTAAGAAACCAACCAAACAGCCAACCAATCAACCGACAAAACAACACCAAACCAACAACCAACCAACCAACCAAGCAACAAAACCAAAACCAACAAACCAAAAAAACCAACCAACCAAACCAACAAACCAATCAAACCAACAAAACAAAACAAAACCAACAACCAACCAACCAACCAACAAAACCAACCATCCAACCAACAAAACAAAACAAAACCAACCAACCGACCAACAAAAACCAACCAAACCAACCAACACAACAAAACCAACCAATCAACCAACAAAACCAACCAACCAACCAACAAAACCAAACCAAACTAACCAACCAATCAACAAAACCAAACCAACCAACAAAAACCAACCAACCAACCAACAAAACCAAAGCGACAAACCAAACCAACCAACCGACCAACCAACAAAATTAAACCAACAAACCAAAGAACAAAACCAACCAAGCAACACGACCAGCAAACAAAGAAACAACCAAATCGAACAAAGATCAGATATCCATCAATCACGAACATAATAATTATATACATGACACAATGCTGGGTCACGGTGACCAGCAGAATGTAAACACGATCAAGACCCAGTACTGGAATTCATCATGGACCCATCTTCGGATTTCAAAGGTCAAAATGATACAAAGAACTCATCAAAGGAGGACGAAACAGTTATCAATAGTACGGTATGCATGATATGTTTTTCCCCTCCAATTGTACAAAAAATCATTTATTTATGGCAAGTCCTCCATCCTCCTCTTTCAACCATTGACTTCTTGACTTTTTTGTTTTGCTTTCATTGGGGGTTTTTTTTTTCGAAAAATGTACGGGTCATGACCATTGTGTTGACGATTAGTGAATAAAAAAAAAACGAAAAAAAACCCCAACACTACTCTGTTGCTGCAGTGTTCCTGCTGCTACTTCAGATGGACACTTCAGCACCGTTTACCACCTGGCTAATCCCCCCCCCCTCCCTGCCCCTCGCTGCAAATACCAAGGCTCTGTCGGCGTGCTGACCACATTGTGGACCCTTTTGTAATCCCCCTCCCCATCCCCGGCCGGCTTTTTTTCAAAGAGAGACTGTCTCGTATCAACCAGACATGTGTGTGTGTGTGTGTGTGTGTGTGTGTGTGTGTGTGTGTGTGTGTGTGAGAGAGAGAGAGAGATGCAGAGAGAGAGCGAGATTGTGTGTGTGTGTGCGTGTGTGTGTGTGAGAGAGAGAGAGAGACGAGAGAGAGAGAGAGAGAGAGAGAGAGAGAGAGAGAGAGGAGAGAGAGAAAGAGAGAGAGAGAGAGAGAGAAATGGGAGAGAGTGTGTGTGTAACTGTGACCTTGAAAAAACATATTCCTCAAACATACGTGCTTTCTGGAATATCCGCTTTCGTGTTTTTATTTAACTGAAAATTGTCACCTGCCCTTACGGCCTATTCTGGGGATCACTTTTCTCTTCGGAGAAATGTGGAGCACCACGACCTAAGCAGGGTTTCTACAGTACATGCAGGTTTGGGGTCTTCGTCGTGTTTAGTTTGTATTGCTATTACTATTGATGCAGCGCGTAACAGTATCAAAGGGGAGTATCAAATGGAAATATTAAACAGGTGCTCTGAGGCCCAACGAGAAAAATTGAAACTGACAAAAAAAATTGAAACTGAAACTGTTTCGCTACTTGCTAGGGATCTGAACCCGGTTCGACCTGCTTTGTGTTGTGTGGCGGCCTTTTGCGCCACCCAGCCATAAAAAGGTAGGCCCTGTTCGTATCATTTAACCCTTTGACTCCCGCACCCTATCCACCAACTGCAAAAACTTAACCCTTTGACTCCCTCACCCTATCCACCAGCTTCCTGAGGAACGGTGATAGGCTGAAGGAGTCAAAGATTTAAAGTTTTGCTCTGCTAGCATGTTTGACAATGCGGGATGCTGATGGACAGGGTGCGAGAGTCAAAGGGTTAATAATGTTCCGCTGGGGATCACTATAGTTACAGTGTGAGCTACCAAACACAAACCAGCGTGTCCCCACACGATGGACACAGGAAGGACCTCCAGATATGGAGGTTCGTTGCTTAGCAGTCGCGAACCAAATGGTGACAATCGTGGAGAGCGAGGAGTACATCTGGTGGCACTGGTGTCGTTAAATGCCTCATACGCTCGAAGAAGAGTGAAGGGAGGCGCAGGACCAGACAATACTAATACAGAAATGATTGAGGCTCTAGATGAATTTGGTACCTGGTAACAGCTGACATGTGGTTTCTAAGAAGAATGTTAAAGAGTTCCATGGAAAAAAAAAAAGAACACAGACAAGACAGTCCTGAAAGAAACAAACACAAAAAGAACATAAAATGAAGAAGGTCAGGAAGAAAAAACAAGGAACATTTATATGACATTTTATAAGGCAAAAAAATAATTTGAGCCCCTAGTCACAACAAGAAAGCTAGAGAAATTAAGGGAAAAGGAGCACCAGATAGTCAGAAAGAATACTAGTTTTGCAGAGTGGGTGGAGATAAAAAAAAAAAGTAGGAGATAAACTTGCAGCGACAAAAAAAATGAATTGGTATGGAAGGCCGTGATCGCCAACGCCATGTGGCATGGCACATTATGATGGTGATGACCGTTTTGATTTTTCTCGGATGCATGTATGTACGTTACTGTTATTGTTATTGTTGTTTAAAGCCCAGCCGACTGCGTAGAGCCGTACCAGTGCTACAACCGTTTCAAAACATACACAATACTTCAACAGGAAAAATGGAAAAGAAAATTAAGTACACATATCAATGCAAAGCAAAAACATAACCTTTTGACTCCCTCACCCTGTCCACTAGCTTCCTGCAGAAAACTGGTGGACAGGATGAGGGAGTCAAAGGATTTTTTTTTGTGGTTGGTGGATTGAGTGCGGGGAATCAAAGGGTTAAGATCCCCTCCAGTTTTGGGACCACAGAAGCTGATTAGTTGGGGTTCCCATCTCCTGTCATGCTGTCTTTTCCTACAACAGGTTTTCTTACTTCTGCCTTCCAGATCATTTATCTGCATTTCTTCAAAATTCTCTGCTTAACTCCTTCACAGATGGAGTGTGATCGCCTTTAAGGTAGGATAAAGAACAGTCTTACAGGTAAAGTTCCGCTCCCTCCGCTAGGTAGACAGGTGTGCATGAATTTATATGCTTAACGAATCACATGTTTCTCCTATCTCGGGTCTATGGTACAACCTTTAGCTTCACCTTTCTTCAAACGCTGAAGCGAAGACACACATCCAATCACGAGTTTTTCTTCTTCTTTAGTCTTTCTTTTTTATTTTATCTATCTATCTATCTATCTATCTATCTATCTACCTATTCATCGATCCATCCTATCCTATTCTATTCTATTTTATTCTATTCTATTTTACACGTTACCTGTTTTAACGACAAGTGAGACATGGTCAGAGATGTTGATGTTTGAGAGGTTGTCGGAGATGTTGCTGTTGATGTCAATGTCGTATTCCAGCCCGCTACCCAGCTTGACCTTAGCGCTGCCATTACCTGTGTGGCACACCTGGAAACCCGCCCTGGTTTCCAGCCACTCACCTGAAAGAAGCGAATATACACACTAACATTGCAGGACAGGACTGAAAACGTACGTACACTTTAAAATGTGACTGAAGACAAACTTTAGTTTAGTTTTAGTTTTAAGTAGTTTTATTTTTTCAAGATGACGTCTCCGCGCTCGGAATAAATTCCATATGCACTAACCTCACAGGTGCCATGTGATGGAGAAGATCCAGAATGATCACGGCACAAGCCTTCTGCCTGCACATAAACACATGAGCTGGCCAGGTCTTGAGGTCCTACTACATGTAGGATAGTTCCATAGGCCTGAGGTCGTAGGGGAGCGAGGCGACAGAGAACTCAAGTTTTTCCCGGGGCCAGCACCATGGGAAGGCGCCCATCCCCTCTCCCTCGCTTCAAATTCATATTCACATTTTTAAACAAAGATTTCAGAAAGGCAAGAAGGCTGATTGGTTTTCAAGGGGTAAGACCTGGGAAATCAACCCATCTCTCCAATGATTTTTATCAAGGCAGCCGGGCAATGCCCTGCTCTTCACGATTTTCAACTGCCTTAGGATCTTTAGCGTGCGCAGCCAGAAGGCACACGGGTCCGACTCGTATTTCATCCCCTTCTGAAGGACTAGACGTTCAGATCGATTTTCCGGTCAAACTGAGGAGAAAATTCGAGGCCTCTACGGGGAGCGAACCCTGGAACCTCGAGTTTAGATACTGACAGGCGAACGTCTGAATCATTCTGCCACTGTTCTCCTGAAGACAAACTACATTCCCTAGTTACGTGGCTGTACTAGATACAAAAGAAGAAGATCAAATATAATCATCTCTATGAGCGAGGTAGTCAAGCGGTTAAGACGTCTAACCGGAGTACCCAGGGTTCGATCCTGCCTGAGTATCTCCCGCGTGGTGGATAAAGGATGGAGATTTTCCCCATCTTCCAGGTTAACATGAATGCAATGCCTAAACCTCCTTCGTGTGTATCATCATCATCATCATGTGCCCTGCCGCATGGAGTTGGCGATCATGGCCCTCCATATGCATCTATCTCTTGTCGCCGCAAGCACATCTTCCACCCTCTCTGTCCTCAGCCACTCTGCAAGTCCAATATTTCCTCCCTGGTCTACCTGGCGTTCTCTTCCCCTCCACCTTTCCTGCTGTGACCAGGTGCTCTAATTCCCCTTTCCTCATAAAATGGCCTACAAATGTCGCTTGTCTTTTCCTAATCTTCCTTATCAGTGATCTTTTTGTGTCTGCTTCCTTCGAGACTGTGTCGTTTGTTTTCTTTGCTGTCCATGGAACTCTCAACATTCTTCTTAGAAACCACATTTCGCAAACAAAACATCCTATACGCACGTTAAAGATCCTGTAAGTCATGTCAGTGTCTGATGACTTATGGAAAGATGAACACAACCAGCACGCAGGCCCGAAGACGAAGTACGCAGACTGTGCAGCAACGTACCGCCTGCGCAGTGTGGACAGAACAACGTGCATACATGCGTCCGAGAAAGATCGGAACATATAAACAATATAAAAATTATATTTAAAAAGCTGTCAGAGTCGGAGAGACGCACTCGGATAATTTCACAAGCGCTCCACCCAAGAACAACGTGCAGATATGCATCCGAGAAAGATTGGAACATAATATAAAAATATATTTTAAAAGTTGTCAGAATTGGAGATTATTCATGAGCGATTCGTACACTCGGACAATTCCATACGCGCTCCACCCAATCCGCCAGCAGTTGTCTGGCAGAATCCTTGAGCCTACGCATAACCCTAAGTGCTGGCGAGGTCTTGAAATATGGGAAGGAGAACAGACTATAAACTGATACTACCAGATGACTGAGGCATTGACATGGGCAACGAACAGTGTTTATGTTCCGGACTGATACTAAACTGAAGACATCGAGTACGGAGATATCTATCACCAAACATTCCTGTGTGTGGTGGTACGCGAAAGCATTATTCAGTCTACATGCCCACATATCATTATTGTTGTTATCTTCATCATCATCAGCGTCATCATCATGGTTATTATTATCATCATAACCGCTGTTTCATAAAATTGTTTTATGTTGTCTACAACTGAATTACTCAAACCGAATGGCTCACTTAATGAACCATAACACAAAACAATAGCACACAGATGTTCATCTGCGTATTGTAATATCTGCTGGGTAGGTAAAGGTTGTCCCATAACGCTACTTTACCCTTTGCCAAACTTAGAAGAAAGTCAGATAGGGTCGAACCCATTCACAAGCGCGAACAGAGCACAGTGAGACACAGAAGACCACTTTTGGCCCATCCACATCATCCCGTATATCTCCAATCGTCTTGACTTTGTCTTGCCATAGGGTTCAGATATAAAGGGACGAGAGAGAGGGGCTGACGACCTTTGCGCAACTCTCCCTCACTTCAATCAGACTTAAGCGCATGTCATGACTTCAAACCACCTCAAAGTATCCATCAACGACCTGGGCATAGACCCCAATACCTGGGAGATGCTTGCACTCGATCGACCGAACTGGCCAGGCAAGCTGACAATCGGAACAAGAGCAGCAGAGAGAAGACGTGCAGCAGAGGCTCGAAGAAAACGAGAAGCGCGCAAGGCGCGAGCGACCTTTAATTATAAGTTGCACCAACCCACGTTTGCCCTACTTGTGGGCAGAGCCTTCCTGGCCCGGATTGGCCTCACCAGCCACCTCCGGACTCACAATCGCCATTCCTTCAGTCAAAATTGAAGTCTTGGCCTTCTTCGACTGCAAAGGACGAACAATACCCATTCACAGCTGGGTAGACTGCAGGCTGTACACACAGTCATAAGTTTCCAGGGGCGTG
>JAPXFY010000024.1:11898275-11900775 GCA_030674185.1 Monoplex corrugatus
AAGGAAGCTGTATAGCCTAGCTCCAACCACGAGCCAAGGATTTATCTCCGGGGCGGGGCTAAGAAAACTGGCGAGCTTGGATTCTTCAAGATCTAAATCACTCCCGATAATGCAGTACGCTGCAATTGTAGCCATTTATGTTGTTGTTGCAGAGCAGACGCCAAAATGGACCAATCAACACTAGGAGTGTCATGCGCATGCGTGCTTACAAAACCTTCATTGTTTCATCGCTTGAATTCCACACTCCTATCACATACTCCTTCTCTGTTTCGGTTTCGGCTGTTATTCCGCCTACCCCCTCCACCTTCCTAATCCTTATACTAATAGCCTTGACATTTGACGGGCTTGGTGATGCGTTATTGCGGAGCTGAATAAATTAATCCTCCCTCTCCTCTCTCTCTCTCTCTCTCTCTCTCTCTCTCTCTCTCTCTCTCTCTCTCTCTCTCTCTCCCTGTGTGAGTGTCTGTGCTTGTTTTCATTAGTGTGATTCCATAATTTCGAAAATGACAATGCAAGAAATAAAACGAATAGATTGGTAATAGAGATAAACCCAGGCATGTGAGCACGGACACTTAAACAGGTGTGCGTGCGCACGCGCGCATACACGCAGATACGCACACAGGATGGACCTGCTTATCAGTCACCAAACCCAAACTACTTGAAACTAAACACACATGCACATGCACACACACACATACACACACACACACGCACGCACCACAACACACACACACACACACACACACACACACACACACACACACACACACCACACACAATACGTAACTTTTCACTCCAATATGGCAAAGCCAGAACAAGATTGAGGCAGCCGAGATGTAGTTACTAAGAAGAATGTTGAGAGTTCCATGGACAGCAAAGAAAACAAACGAGACAGTTTTGATGGAGGCAGACACAAGAAGATCATTCAAAAGGAAGATTAGGAAAAGACAAGCAACATCTATAGGCCATTTCATGAGGAAAGGGGAAATTGGAGCACCTGGTCACAACGGGAAAGCTGGAGGGAAAGAGAGCACCAGGTAGACCCAGGGAGAAGACATTGGACGGACTTGCAGAGTGGCTGAAGACGCCATGATCGCCAACGCCATGTGGCAAGGCACTTGATGATGATGATGTATTACGAATTTCTTAAAAAAGTTCAACTTCTGTCGGAAGTGAAACATGCTTGGAACCATACTGTTTGTTGTTGTTCTTTTGTTTTGTTTTTTGCTTTTTGTCCCATTTTCTACGCCACTGTAACGGCCACAGCAGCTCGAACAGTTTTTACAATGCGATGATGATGATGTCGATGAGGATGATAATCATGATGCTATGGAGTTCCATCCAGGATTGAGACTGCGTGACATGGCTGTACTCTACGCCTACTATCATAATATATCCTGGCGTCAACCAAACTTCTAATATGAAAAATATCATTCTGTACATTTAAAAAAAAAAAGACAAAACTGGTAAGATTGACAAATGTATTCCGAATATACGTATTTTTCAAAGGTTATTAAATAAGATTCAAAATTGAACAATATAATGCCAAAACAAACTTTCATTTGTTCATCTTTTAATGCTCAATGGAATAACTATTAACCACTGCTTTCTTAACAGATAAATTCCATCTTTATGACATGTTTGAAGTCTCGATGTTCATTTTGAAATCTCCCATGCATGAAATCTGTTGTTTTGTTTTGTTTGATTGTTTGTTTGTTTGTTTGTTTGTTTGTTTGTTGTTTGTTTGTTTGTTTTTTGTTTTTGTATTTTTGTCATCTGTATGTTGTACGTTGTCAATGTCTAAAAGTTCCTCTTACGTGTATGAATTGAAATCATTTTTGTTACTATATTGTTTGTTGATGTCTATTCATTGTTAAAAAAATGAATTTTAAAAAAAAGGTGAAAAAAAAAAAAATCCTGGCATCAACCAGACCTACGAGATACAGACACCTGCAGTGCTGGTCAGAAGATTTGAGCAACACCCTCAATGACGCATCCGTGAAGTGGATGAGACTCGACTGTGTGGTCCCAATCTTCCCAACGAGCCCATAGCACGCCCAACTCTGGGTAGGAACCGGTTAAAGCCGAAAAATCCCACAATGAATTTTGAAGGGACCGATGGGGATTCGAACTCACAACCTTCCAGTCGGTAGTCCGTTGCGTTAACCACTATACTACGGCGACTGGTCTGGAACCATACTTTTATTGTACTGTAGTGATACTCTCTTCGCCACTTACACCAAATTGTTGCACATCACACATCAATAGACATACTGAAGAAGAAAGTTAGAAGTTTCAATTTCAGTTTCTGAAGATGACGCCTCCGCGCTCGGAACGAATTCCATGTGCACTCACGTCACAGGTGCCACGTGTATGGTGACCGTGGCACAAGCGTTAAGCCTGCACATAAACCTATGAGCTGGCCAAGTCCTGAGGCCTTACCTAGACTGTTTTACCTAGTCTATGTTTTGCACTGGTATTTTATCAGCCCACCACCGGA
>JAPXFY010000024.1:11908275-11955775 GCA_030674185.1 Monoplex corrugatus
AGTGCCTTTTCGCCCTGTCCCATTTTACCTGTCGCTTCACGGAGTGCCTTTTCGCCCTGTCCCATTTTACCTGTCGCTTCACGGAGTGCCTTTTCGCCCTGTCCCATTTTGCCCTGTCGCTTCACAGAGTGCCTTTTTGCCCTGTCCCATTTTGCCCTGTCGCTTCACAGAGTGCTTTTTCGCCCTGTCCCATTTTGCCCTGTGGCTTCACAGAGTACCTTTTTGCCCTGTCCCATTTTACCTGTCGCTTCACAGAGTGCTTTTTTGCCCTGTCCAATTTTACCTGTCGCTTCAGAGAGTGCCTTTTCGCCCTGTCCCATTTTGCCCTGTCGCTTCACAGAGTGCCTTTTCGCCCTGTCCCATTTTACAGTGGTGAAAGTCACTACATGTAGCTGAAAGCTCTTTTTGAAACTTGACATTGATAATTTTTGTATTTTCTACGAATTGAAACTTCCGAGAAAGAGAGAAATCGACAAATCATTTATATCAGACATACTACACAAAGAAATCAAAGATTAACAGCAACTGTTGTCGTTTGACAGAGATAGTGATAGAGCCAGAGACATTGGAAGGAAAATAACGATTAGTGTGTGTGTATGTGTGTGTGGGGAGTGGGTGTGTGGGGTGGGGGTAGGGGTGGGGGTGGAGAGATGAGATAGGGAGGGGGTTGGAGGGAATAAAGATGTGTGTGTGTGTGTTAACATGTGGGGGGACGTCCCGGTTCACTCTTTACCTTCCTGTCTCGCCCTTTCTGTTTTTCCCTTCTCTATTTGGCCCTGTCCCATTTTGCCCTGTCGCTTCACAGAGTGCTTTTTCGCCCTGTCCCATTTTGCCCTGTCGCTTCACAGAGTGCCTTTTTGCCCTGTACCATTTTGCCCTGTTGCTTCACAGAGTGCTTTTTCGCCCTGTCCCATTTTGCCCTGTCGCTTCACAGAGTGCCTTTTCGCCCTGTCCCATTTTACCTGTTGCTTCACAGAGTGCATTTTTGCCCTGTCCCATTTTACCTGTCGCTTCACAGAGTGCCTTTTCGCCCTGTCCCATTTTGCCCTGTTGCTTCACAGAGTGCCTTTTCGCCCTGTCCCATTTTACCTGTCGCTTTACAGAGTGCCTTTTTGCCCTGTCCCATTTTGCCCTGTCGCTTCACAGAGTGCCTTTTTGCCCTGTCCCATTTTGCCCTGTCGCTTCACAGAGTGCTTTTTCGCCCTGTCCCATTTTACCTGTCGCTTCACTGAGTGCCTTTTAGCCCTGTCCCATTTTACCTGTCACTTCACAGAGTGCCTTTTTGCCCTGTCCCATTTTACCTGTCGCTTCACAGAGTGCCTTTTTGCCCTGTCCCATTTTACCTGTCACTTCACAGAGTACCTTTTCACCCTGTCCCATTTTACCTGTCGCTTCACAGAGTGCCTTTTCGCCCTGTCCCATTTTGCCCTGTCGCTTCACAGAGTGCCTTTTCGCCCTGTCCCATTTTACAGTGGTGAAAGTCACTACATGTAGCTGAAAGCTTTTTGAAACTTGACATTGATAATTTATGTATTTTCCTACGAATTAAAACTTCCGAGAAAGAGAGAAATCGACAAATCATATATATCAGACATACTACACAAAGAAATCAAAGATTAACAGCAACTGTTGTCGTTTGACAGAGATAGTGATAGAGCGAGAGACATTGGAAGGAAAATAACGATTAGTGTGTGTGTACGTGTGTGTGGGGAGTGGGTGTGTGGAGTGGTGGTAGGGGTGGGGGTGGAGAGATGAGATAGGGAGGGGGTTGGAGGGAATAAAGATGTGTGTGTGTGTTAAGATGTGGGGGGACGTCCCGGTTCACCCTTTACTTTCCTGTCTCGCCCTTTCTGTTTTTCCCTTCTCTATTTGGCCCTGTCCCATTTTGCCCTGTCGCTTCACAGAGTGCCTTTTTGCCCCGTACCATTTTGCCCTGTTGCTTCACAGAGTGCTTTTTCGCCCTGTCCCATTTTACCTGTCGCTTCACAGAGTGCCTTTTTGCCCTGTACCATTTTGCCCTGTTGCTTCACAGAGTGCTTTTTCACCCTGTCCCATTTTACCTGTCGCTTCACAGAGTGCCTTTTCGCCCTGTCCCATTTTACCTGTCGCTTCACAGAGTGCCTTTTTGCCCTGTTCCATTTTACCTGTCGCTTCACAGAGTACCTTTTCGCCCTGTCCCATTTTACCTGTCGCTTCACAGAGTGCCTTTTCGCCCTGTCTCATTTTACCTGTCGCTTCACAGAGTGCCTTTTCGCCCTGTCTCATTTTACCTGTCGCTTCACAGAGTGCCTTTTCGCCCTGTCTCATTTTACCTGTCGCTTCACAGAGTGCCTTTTCGCCCTGTCTCATTTTACCTGTCGCTTCACTGAGTGCCTTTTCGCCCTGTCCCATTTTCACCTGTCGCTTCACAAAGTGCCTTTTCGCCCTGTCACATTTTCACCTGTCGCTTCATGGAGTGCCTTTCGCCCTGTCCCATTTTACCTGTCGCTTCATAGAGTGCCTTTTTGTCCTGTCCTATTTTCACCTGTCTCTTTAGGGAGTGCCATTTCGACCTGTCCTATTTTCACCTGTCTCTTTAGGGAGTGCCATTTCGACCTGTCCTATTTTCACCTGTCTCTTCAGGGAGTGCCATTTCGACCTGTCCTATTTTCACTTGTCGCTTCACACATTGCTATTTTGTCCTGTCTTTTCACTCGGTGCCATTTGTCCCTGTCCCATTCAACCTGTCGCTCAGAGTGCCTTTTCCTCCTCTATTTTCACTGAGTGCCGTTCCTCCTCTATTTTCACTGAGTGCCGTTCCTCCCTGTATTTTCACTGAGTGCCGTTCCTCCCTGTATTTTCATAGAATGCCGTTTCCTCCCTGTATTTTCACTGAGTGCCGTTTCTCCCTGTATTTTCATAGAATGCCGTTCCTCCCTCTATTTTCATAGAATGCCGTTTCTCCCTATATTTTCACTGAGTGCCTTTTCCTCCTGTATTTTCACTGAGTGCCGTTCCTCCCTGTATTTTCACTGAGTGCCGTTTCTCCCTGTATTTTCACTGAGTGCCGTTCCTCCCTGTCTTTTCACTGAGTGCCGTTCCTCCCTGTATTTTCACTGAGTGCCGTTCCTCCCTGTATTTTCACTGAGTGCCTTTTCCTCCTGTATTTTCACTGAGTGCCGTTCCTCCCTGTATTTTCATAGAATGCCGTTCCTCCCTGTCTTTTCACTGAGTGCCGTTCCTCCCTGTATTTTCACTGAGTGCCGTTCCTCCCTGTATTTTCACTGAGTGCCTTTTCCTCCTGTATTTTCACTGAGTGCCGTTCCTCCCCGTATTTTCATAGAATGCCGTTTCTCCCTGTATTTTCACTGAGTGCCTTTTCCTCCTGTATTTTCACTGAGTGCCGTTCCTCCCTGTATTTTCACTGAGTGCCGTTCGTCCCTGTATTTTCACTGAGTGCCGTTTCTCCCTGTATTTTCACTGATTGCCGTTTCTCCCCGTATTTTCACTGAGTGCCGTTTCTCCCTGTATTTTCATTGAGTGCCTTTTCCTCCTGCATTTTCACTGAGTGCCGTTTCGCCCTGTATTTTCACTGAGTGCCGTTTCGCCCTGTATTTTCACTGAGTGCCGTTTCGCCCTGTATTTTCACTGATTGCCGTTTCTCCCTGTATTTTCACTGAGTGTCGTTTCACCCTGTATTTTCACTGAGTGTCATTTCACCATGTATTTTCACTGAGTGCCGTTTCCCCCTGTATTTTCACTGAGTGCCGTTTCCCCCTGTATTTTCACTGAGTGCCGTTTCCCCCTGTGTTTTCACTGAGTGCCATTTCGCCCTGTATTTTCACTGAGTGCCATTTCGCCCTGTATTTTCACTGAGTGCCGTTTCTCTTCACACACACACACACATCTGCATGCATGTTCAAGCACAGACACACAGTCACATAATCCACAAGCAAGTTATCACTCACAAAACAAGTGTATACTCACAGGTATTGGTCAGAAAATGTTCCACACTCCAAGAAACCATACATTATGGAGGATACTGTGTATAATTCACTGATTGCCGTTTCTCCCCGTATTTTCACTGAGTGCCGTTTCTCCCTGTATTTTCACTGAGTGCCGTTTCTCCCTGTATTTTCACTGAGTGCCGTTTCTCCCTGTATTTTCACTGAGTGCCGTTTCTCCCTGTATTTTCACTGAGTGCCGTTTCTCCCTGTATTTTCACTGATTGCCGTTTCTCCCTGTATTTTCACTGAGTGCCGTTTCTCCCTGTATTTTCACTGTGTGCCGTTTCTCCCTGTATTTTCACTGTGTGTTATTTCTCCCTGTATTTTCATAGAATGCCGTTTCTCCCTGTATTTTCACTGAGTGCCGTTTCTCCCTGTATTTTCACTGAGTGCCGTTTCTCCCTGTATTTTCACTGTGTGCCGTTTCTCCCTGTATTTTCACTGAGTGCCGTTTCTCCCTGTATTTTCACTGTGTGTCGTTTCTCCCTGTATTTTCACTGTGTGCCGTTTCTCCCTGTATTTTCACTGTGTGTTATTTCTCCCTGTATTTTCATAGAATGCCGTTTCTCCCTGTATTTTCACTGAGTGCCGTTTCTCCCTGTATTTTCACTGAGTGCCGTTTCTCCCTGTATTTTCACTGAGTGCCGTTTCTCCCTGTATTTTCACTGAGTGCCGTTTCTCCCTGTATTTTCACTGAGTGCCGTTTCTCCCTGTATTTTCACTGTGTGTTATTTCTCCCTGTATTTTCACTGAGTGCCGTTTCTCCCTGTATTTTCACTGAGTGCCGTTTCTCCCTGTATTTTCACTGTGTGTTATTTCTCCCTGTATTTTCACTGAGTGTCGTTTCTCTCTGTATTTTCACTGAGTGCCATTTCTCCCTGCATTTTCACTGAGTGCAATTTCTCCCTATATTTTCACTGAGTGCCATTTCGCCCTGTGTTTTTACATGTCACTTCACTAAATTAATTACATATACATACATATCTGTAAGAGAAAATCCAGAGGAAGGGACGTCCGAGGGAAAGATGGATAGGTGTGAAACCCACCTGGCCCACGTCCGAAAGCTGCATCTTCCCTCGACGCTTGGCGACACAAGAGGACAGAAAAAGTACCCAAAAAAAAACAAATAAAACAAAGCAAAACAAAACATCCCCAGAACAAAACAAAGCAAAACCAAAAACCCAGTAACAAGACAAAACAAGTAAAAGTAAAACTTAAGCTTCACTGCGTGCCATTTTCGCCCTGTCCCATTTTTCAACTGTCGATACATTGAGTCTCATTTCGCCCTGTCGTCTCACAGAGTGCCATTTCGACTCGTCCAATTTCTCTGTCCGTTATGTGTGAACAGCATTCCTGTCCTACGGTGAGTACAGTAGGGGCTACCTTTCTTTTTCACCCCCCCCCCCCCCAAGTCGTGTAAAAATATACTGTAGAGGAAGTTTTCGGTCAAGCGAGTGGAAGTTCCCCATGTGATATTTTTGAGCAGTCCTACTGGGCCGCTCCAGTTTGGATCTTCCGGGTTAGTTTTGATAAAGGCTTCAGACAGGGGTGTAATACTGTACACATACAGTGAGACACACACATGCTCACACACACACACACACACACACACACACACACACACACACACACACACACACACACACACACACACACACACACACACACACACACACCATTCTACATACACACACGCGCACACAACGCACACGCACCAACACACACACGACACACAACCACACACACGTACGCAAGCACACACACGCGTCGTCGTCGTCGGCCTCTTTACATCTCAGGAGATGATAGTCTGCACCAGGAGGCGTTGTGGTCATGACGTGCACTTTCTGCTGTGGCTGTGCAGGCCGATTCTTGAGTGGCAATCTCTGTCACATCTGCCACATACAAATTGAGTCGCTATTGTCTGGTTTCTGGAACGTTGCTTGCGAAGAGCCCTTTTCTCATCTGCGCTTTCTGCTCTCCTCCTCTCCGCATTCACAACGCCTTGCTGAACGGCTGTCCGCCAATCTGCCCTGTCTTCCGCCAGAGTCTCCCAAGAGCCTGGGTCAATCCCTGAGCTTCTAAGTGCTGTGTTACCAGCGAAGCTGGAGTGACCTCTCCAGGTGCAGGCCTGGGCAAGTGAACATGGAGGACGAGCTGTTGCCCATGCAGCAGATCCCCCTCTCCTCGCCACTAGTAGAATCCAGGGTAAAGACGGAGGCCTGTACGCCTGGTACCAGGGGCGACGCAGGAGTTGCCAGAACGAGGTTGTAGACAACGGCGAACTGCCTTAGGGACTCCGACTCCGGATTTTTCCTCAGGGTTGACTCCCGAAGCCTTTCCTATGAGTGGGTATGGCCGCAAGGCAGCGGAGGTTTGAAATCAGAGTTTTCCTTCTCTTAGATGAGCTGTCTTCCCAGACTGATGAGCCCCATCTACCCAAAGCACTGGTTTTCAGGCGCAAGTAACCCGCCTTCACCCCTTCTCCTATCAGTAGTAGCAGTTCCGCCGGGCTTATACACACACAAGCAATGTATAAACACAGTATGCCTCTTTATTCATATCAAAAATCTGTTAATCTTTCTTCATTACATAAGTCAGTGTTTAAATTTTAGTATTCTGTGGTTTCTTATGTGTCTTCTTACTTGTATAGCTTTAATGTTTGTTGTTATCTTATTGTGTATGTAATTGTGAACATTTTTTATCACCTTTTGCCTTTCTTGCGAAATGTAAAGCGCTGGTGAGCATGTTTTTATATGGAATGTGCGCTATACAAATAAACATTATTATTATTATCATTAGTATTAATACGGCTGTGTTACTCCTACAATTGTCACCTGACGGAAAACTGTCACTAGCAACAATTTGGCAGGCATTGTTTGACTAGAAAACAATGCCTCAGTTTGTTCACAAACAGTCCAACATATTTACTAGGTGGTCCAAAATGTGAAATATTTGTTTAACCCTTTGACTCCACTAACTGCGAAAACTTAACCCTTTGACTCCCTCACCCTATCCACCAGCTTCCTGCAGGAAGCTGGTGGATAGGTGAAGGAGACAAAGAGTTAAGTTTTGCTTGTAGCACACTGTCAAAGCAGGATGCTGGTGGACAGGGTGCAGGAGTCAGAGGTTAAACGTGTGTCCGCTGTGTGCGAACAGATCTGTAATCAAAATTGGAACAAAGGCGTTGTATAGCAAACAGTCTGTACGTATAAGTCTCATTATGCTCAATTAAATGGCAAGGTCATGATTCCGCCGAAATTTTTTTTACAAGTGTCACATGGATTTCTGTCGTTTATTGAGCATACGTAGACAAGACATTCCGCTTTACTGTATAGTTTCAGACGAGATATCCAGTTTTATTGGATAGTTCCAGACAAGACATTCGGCTTTAGTGGATAGTTTCAGACAAGACATTCGGCTTTAGTGGATAGTTTCGACAAAATATTCAGCTCTTGTGGATAGTTTCAGAGAACATACAACTTTTGTGGATAGTTTCAGACAAGATGTTCAGCTTTAATGGTTAATTTCAGACAAGACATCCATGTTTAATGGATAATTTCAGACAAGGCATCCATCTTTAATGGATAATTTCAGACAAGGTATCCAGCTTTAGTGGATAGTCAGAGACAAGATATCCAGCTTCAGTGGATAGTTTGAGACTAGACATCCATCTCAAATAGATAAGTTCAGACAAGACATTCGTCTGTAATGGATAATTCCAGACAAGACATCCATCTTTAATGGATAATTTCAGACAAGATATCCACCTGAAACGGACTGTTTCAGATGAGATATCCAGCTTTATCGGATAGTTTTAGACAAGACGTCCAGCTTGAGTGGATAATTTTAGACAAGACGTCCAGCTTGAGTGGATAGTCTCAGACTAAACGTCTGGTTTTATTGGATAGTTTCAGACAAGACACCCGGTTTTATTGGATAGTTTCAGATAAGACACCCGTTTATGGATAGTTTCAGACAAGATACCAGCTTTAGTGGATACTTTCAGTTAAAATATTCAGCTCTTGTGGATAGCTTCAGAGAAGAGAATCAACTTTTGTGGATAGTTTCAGACAAGACATCCACCTTCAGTAGATAGCTTCAGACAAGATGTCTAACTTTTAGTGGATGGTTTCAGAAAAGACATACATCTTTATTGGATAATTTCAGACAAGATATCCAGGTTCAGTGAGCTGTTTCAGACAAGACTTCCAGCTCCAATGGATAGTTTCAGACAAGACATCTAGCTTGAGTGGATAGTTCAGACAAGACATCTAGTTTTAGTGGATAGTTTCAGACAAGACATCTAGCTTTAGTGGATAGTCTCAGACAAGACATCTAGCTTTAGTGGATAGTTCTCAGACAAGACATCTAGCTTTAGTGGAGTTTCAGACAAACTAGTTTGATTTCAGACAAGACATCTAGTTTTAGTGGATAGTTTCAGACAAGACATCTAGCTTTAGTGGATAGTTTCAGACAAGACATCTAGTTTTAGTGGATAGTTTCAGACAAGACATCTAGCTTTAGTGGATAGTTTCAGACAAGACATCTAGTTTTAGTGGATAGTTTCAGACAAGACATCTGCTTGAGTGGATAGTTTCAGACAAGACATCTAGTTTTAGTGGATAGTTTCAGACAAGACATCTAGCTTCAGAGGATAGTTTCAGACAAGACATCTAGTTTTAGTGGATAGTTTCAGACAAGACATCTAGCTTTAGTGGATAGTTTCAGACAAGACATCTAGCTTTAATGGATAGTTTCAGACAAGCATCCAGCTTAAGTGGATAGTTTCAGACAAGACATCTAGTTTTATGGATAGTTTCAGACAAGATCCAGCTTTAGTGGATAGTTTCAGTAAAATATCAGCTTTGTGGATAGCTTTCAGAGAAGAGAATCAACTTTGCGGATAGTTTCAGACAAGATTCAGCTTTTAGTGGATGGTTCAGAAAAGATATCCATCTTTATTGGATATTTCAGACAAGATATCCAGTTCAGTGACTGTTTCAGACAAGATTCCAGCTTTAATGTATAGTTTCAGACAAGACTTCCAGCTTCAGTGGATAGTTTCAGACAAGACTTCCAGCTCAATGATATCTTCACGCAAGACATCCACCTTCAGTGGATAGTTTCAACAAGACATCCAGCTTTAGTGGATATTTCAGACAAGACATCCACTTTCAGTGGATAGTTTCAGACAAGATATCTACCTTCAGTAGGATAGTTTCAGACAAGACATCCACCTTCAGTGGATAGTTTCAGACATGAATCCACCTTCAGTGGATAGTTTCAGACAAGACATCCACCTTCAGTGGATAGTTTCAGACATGAATCCACCTTCAGTGGATAGTTTCAGACAAGACATCCACCTTCAGTGGATAGTTTCAGACATGAATCCACCTTCAGTGGATAGTTTCAGACAAGACATCCAGCTCCAATGGATAGTTTCAGACATGAATCCACCTTCAGTGGATAGTTTCAGACAAGACATCCACCTTCAGTGGATAGTTTCAGACAGACATCCACCTTCAGTGGATATTTCACACAAGACATCCACCTTCAGTGGAAAATTTCAACAAGACATCCAGCTTTGTGGAATGGTTTCAGACAAGACATCCACTTTCAGTGGATAGTTTCAGACAAGATATCCATCCTTAATAGATAGTGTCAGACGAGAATCCACTTCAGTGGATAGTTTTAGACAAGACTTTCAGCTCCAATGATAGTTTCAGACATGAATCCACATTCAGTGGATAGTTTCAGACAAGACATTTAGACTTTAGTGGATAGTTTCAGATAATCATCTAGTTTAGTGGATAGTTTCAGACAAACATCTAGCTTTAGTGGATAGTTTCAGAAAGCATCTAGTTTTAGTGGATAGTTTCAGACAAACATCTAGCTTTGTGGATAGTTTCAGACAAGACATCTAGTTTTAGTGGATAGTTTCAGACAAGACTCTAGCATTTAGTGGATAGTTTCAGACAAGACATCTAGCTTTTAGTGGATAGTTTCAGACAAGACAATCTAGCTGTAGTGGATAGTTTCAGAAACAGACTGTCAAATTGCACACAGCTCGATATTTAGATTGCTACATATGGTTAAAAATGTGTAAAATTTATTGATTAAGTCTTTATATCTGGAGTATTCATAAATTGATTTTCAAATATCTTTGATATTTATGAACCCAGTTCATCACAATTGGGTCATGAATTTGATACGAATGAGAAAGTAACAGTTGCAATATAAATCAACACGTTACTTTTATTAACGTTTTGACTCCCGCATCCTACCCACCAACTGCAAAAACTTAACCCTCTGACTGCCTCACCCTATCCACCAGCTTCCTGCAGGAAACTGGTAGATAGGGGGAGGGAATCAAAGGGTTAAGTTTTTGCAGTGCTAGCATGGTTGACAATACAAGATGCTGGCGGACAGTGTGCGGGAGTCACAGGGTTAAGGATACGGTCAATGCATTGTTCATTTCACATCAGGCTGACCGGTTATTACAACAGAAAAGTTAACCCATTATATCTCGAGTTCAGTCCCAGCCAGTAACATGAAACTGCCCATCTTAATACTCCAATCATCCCTATGGGTGTCAGTTTACAGTTTCATAGATCTTGTATTTCTGACCCCCCACGCCTCCCAAATATTCCATTCTATTGCAAGACCCTGCCAGCACAAAGAGTTTTGTGTAGGAACAAGGCGTCTGCCAGATAACAGTTTGCAGGATGAATGGGACGTTTACAGAATTGTCCGAGTGTAATGAAGCTCTCTTGAATAAACTCCAAACTGCAGGAGTAAAATATGGCATGACCATCTTGTTTTCAGTGCTTCTGTTTTTGTTTCTGCAGCCTGTCTCCACTCGGAGGGGAATCACATTGCAATATATAATTGTATATAATATGCTCTCTATAATTTTCCATTGTTTTTATTCTTTCTCCCCATTTATAGCCGCGTGTGTGTGTGTGTGTGTGTGTGTGTGTGTGTGTGTGTGTGTGTGTGTGTGCGTGGGTGCGTGTGTGTGCGTGCGTGCGTGCGTGTGTGTGCGTGCGTGCGTGTGTGTGTGTTTCAGCGCTTAGATTTGATTTTATCAAGATTTTGCGCTATATAAATATTGTAATTATTATTATTATGTTTCTGTTTCAATTTCTCAAGATGACGTCTCGGCGTTTGGAATGAATTCCATATGCACTGCCTGCCGTCACAGGTGCCATGTGATGGAGAAAATCCAGAAAGATCACGGCACTCGCCTAAAGCCTGCACATAAACCCAAGAGTTGGCCAGGTCCTGAGGTCCTATCTAGATAGTTCCATAACCCTGAAGTCGTAGGGGAGTGAGGTGTCAGAGACCTCAACATTTCCCGGGGTCCCGATGCCAGCATTATGAGGGCGGCGCCCATTCCCTCTCTCTCTCGCTTCAAATTCATATTCATATTCACTTTTTTTTTTACCAAGACTTCAGAAAGGCAAGAACGCTAATTGGTACTTCAAGGGGTGGGACCTGGGAAATCAACCTATCTCTCTAATGTTTTATACCAAGGCAGCCGAGCAATGCCCTACTCTTCACGATTTTCAACTGCCATGGGATCTTTAGCGTGCGAAGCCAAAAGGCACACGAGTCCGACTCGAGTTTCGTCCCCTTCCGAAGGGCTAGACGTTCAGTTCCATTTTCCGGTCAAACTGAGGACAAAATGTCGAGGCCTCTAAGGAGAGCGAACCCTGGAACCTCGAATTTAGTTATTGGGCAGGCGAACGTCTGAACCATTCTAATACCAGTGCATCTTCTGACAGAGTTATACTACCAGTGCATCTTCTGACAGTTCTATAATAATAATAATAATAATTACAATATTTATATAGCGCAAAATCTTGATAAAATCAAATCTAAGCGCTGAAGCAGACACACACGTAAGCACGCACGCACGCACGCACGCACACACACGCACGCACACACACACACACACACACACACCACACACACACACACACACACACACACACACACACACACCACGCATGGCTATAAATGGGGAGAAAGAATAAAAGCAATAAAAGCAAGAATAAAAGCAATGGAAAATTATTGAGAGCATAGCATATACAATTATATATTATAACCATGTGATTCCCTCCGAGCGGAGACAGGCTGCAGAGGGGGGGGGGGGGGTGGGGGGGGTTGAGTGAGGTTAGGATTTTATGCGGAGGAGAAAAGGTGAGTTTTGAGAGCGGACTTGGAGACAAAAGTAGGTTGCTGACGGACTGAGAGAGGAAGTTTGTTCCAGGAGAGTGGACCAGAAACAGAGAAGGCTCGTGGACCATAGGTATTGAGCTTAGTGCGTGGAAAGCGAAAAGTCAGAGGATCGGAGGCAGAGCGGAGGGTACGTGAGGGAAGATAGATCTCAAGTAGGCTCGACAGGTAATCGGGGGCTGCGTTATTGAGGCTTTTGTAGCACATGGTGTCTAGTTTGTACTGTATGCGCTTTGATACAGGGAGCCAGTGAAGTTGTGCCAGGAGAGGAGATATGTGGTCAGCTTTTTTCTTTTTGAGTACAAGGCGTACAGCATTGTTTTGAATGCGCTGTAAGATGTGAATGGTGGAGGCAGGAAGACCAGACAGGAGTGAATTGCAATAGTCAATGCGAGACATTATGAAGGAGAGAACGAGTTTTGCAGTTGTTTCGACAGAGAGATACTTCCTGATCAGCCTTATACGATGGAGATGATAGTAGCAGGATCTGGCAGTTTGAGAAACAAAGTTGTTCATGGAGAGGGTAGAGTCAATGCAGACACCAAGGTTTTTAGCTGAATCAGAAATTGGGACTGATGTGTTACATAATGGGAGAGAAAGAGGAGGCAGCTGAGAAAGTTTCTGACGGGTGCCAATGAGGATAGCTTCTGTTTTGTCGTCATTAAGCTGAAGTCTATTGTGTGTCATCCAGTTCTTAATGTCCGAGTAACACTCAGTGGTGCGAGTCAACAGGCGCTGTATATTATCAGGTGAGTCACTGTCTTGAAGTTGGGTGTCATCAGCATAGAAGTGGTGTTTTATAGAATGGGAGTTGATGATGGTGGACAGGGGGGAGGTGTAAAGAGTGAACAGAACAGGGCCAAGGACAGATCCTTGTGGAACACCACAGGTCAGGTATGCAGGTTGAGAGTAAGTGCCATTGATGAGAACGGTTTGTTTTCTGTTGGATAGGTATGAAGTGAACCAAGACAGAGCAATGTCAGAGATGCCAAAAGTATGATGAAGTCTAGAAAGGAGAATACCATGATCAATGGTATCAAAGGCTGCAGACAGATCAAGGAGTGTGAGGAGAGAGACTTTGCCAGTATCAGTTGCAAGGAGGAGATTGTTGAGAATGTGTAGTAGGGCAGTTTCAGTGCTATGGCACTGGCGGTAGGCTGACTGGAAAGGATTGAGGAGATTGTTGGCAGACAGGTGAGAGTTCAGCTGGTTGAGGACGACTTTTTCAAGGAGTTTTGACAAGAAAGAGAGATTAGAGATAGGCCGGTAATTTTTCAGTTCATTTGGATCTAAATTGTGTTTCTTGAGGAGAGGGTGAACAATAGCAGACTTGAAAGAATCTGGGAAAGTTCCAGTTTGAAGAGAAGTGTTGATGATGTCAGTGATGAATGGGAGGAGAGTAGGGAGACAGTCGGCGTAGAGAGAACCTGGAAGAGGATCCAGTTCGCAGGTTTTGAACGACATGGATCTGATTGTGTTGAGAATTTCTCTTGTGAGACTGGGTTAAAAGTAGTAAGAGGTGTGCCAGAGAAGGAAGGGTCAGGTGGGCATGGTTGACAGGGTGTCCTGTCAAGCCTGTCACGAAGAGTTTGTATTTTGGTGGTGAAATACTTAGAGAATACAGATGGGAGTTCTTCATTTGTATGTTTTGTTGGGAGAGGTAAATCTTTTCGTGTGCCAAGGAGATGATTCATGGTTGTAAAGAGTTCTTTTGAAGAAGAGGCATTCAGGATTTTGGTTTGGAAATAGCTTGTTTTTGCTGATGCAATGAGGGTGGATACTTTTGTTTTAGAGGCTTGGAAAAGTTGCCTGTGTACAGTGAGTTTGGATTTGCGCCAGCGGCGCTCTGCTCTGCGGCGGGCACGTTTTGCACAGGCGATCTCATGAGTGAGCCAGGGGGTAGGGGGGCGGTCAGGTAAAGGACGGGTTGTGGCTGGAGCATGAGTGTCCAGAAGATGGTGGAGAGTAGTATAGAATTCATCGGCAAGGTTATGTGACTTTTCAGAAAGGAGACGGGAGGCATCAGATGAAAATGTGGAGAGGTCGATAGATTTGAGATTGCGTCGAGTCACTGTGCGCATGGTACGGGAAGGAGGAGAAATGTCGAGAGAACAGAGAATTGCAGAGTGGTCAGATGGAAGGGCTGAAGTTAGACGGGTAGAAAGAACTAAGCAGTTGTCAGTAGCGGAATTGTGATGATCACGAGAAATGATCCAGTCAAGAATGTGACCTTTTTGATGGGTTGGTTCAGAAATGTGTTGAGTCATATTGTGATTGGACAGAGAGTTGATGATATGTCTTGTGTCATAACGGTGAGTGTTGTCATAGTGGACATTGATGTCACCTAGAATGATGAGATTTCCAGGTAAGAGACAGTAGTAATCAAGAAGTTGATCAAAGTCAGAGAGAAACAGGGATGTGGTGAGCTTGTTGGCAGAGCTAGGTGGAGGTCGATAGACACAGGAGAAGGTGATGGGGTGAGGGGTGGATTGGAAGGATACTTCAACGTGCTCGAAAGAAGGATGGGAGAAAGGCAGAGACTGCGAGAAAGACAGGCGGGAATGGAGTGCATCTTCTGACAGTTCTACTACCAGTGCATCTTCTGACAGTTCTACTATCAGTGCATCTTCTGACAGAGTCCTACTACCAGTGCATCTTCTGACAGAGTCCTACTACCAGTGCATCTTCTGACAGAGTTATACTACCAGTGCATCTTCTGACAGTTCTACTACCAGTGCATCTTCTGACAGAGTTCTACTACCAGTGCATCTTCTGACACAGTTATACTACCAGTGCATCTTCTGACACAGTTCTACTACCAGTGCATCTTCTGACACAGTTATACTACCAGTGCATTTTCTGACACAGTTCTATTACCAGTGCATCTTCTGACAGAGTTCTACTACCAGTGCATCTTCTGACACAGTTATACTACCAGTGCATCTTCTGACAGAGTTCTACTACCAGTGCATCTTCTGACAGAGTTATACTACCAGTACATCTTCTGACAGTTCTACTACCAGTGCATTCTGACAGAGTTCTACTACCAGTGCATCTTTTGACACAGTTCTACTACCAGTGCATCTTCTGACACAGTTCTACTACCAGTGCATCTTCTGACAGAGTTCTACTACCAGTGCATCTTCTGACAGAGCTCTACTACCAGTGCATCTTCTGACAGAGTTCTACTACCAGTGCATCTTCTGACAGACTTATACTACCAGTGCATCTTCTGACAGAGCTCTACTACCAGTGCATCTTCTGACAGACTTATACTACCAGTGCATCTTCTGACAGACATACTACCAGTACATCTTCTGACAGTTATACTACCAGTGCATCTTCTAACAGACTTATCTTCTATTGGTTGTCGTCAGTATGTACTATATACACACACCACGCAGCCCTGCTGTTGAAGACACCGGTCCGCCATCTTGTGGTTGCCATACCCGTTGTGCTGGCCTCAGCTTGCACTACATGCTGAAGTTGTTCAGCTCTGTACAGTCCAATATCTGGTGAGTATAGTATGTCTTACAATCTCTCTCTCTCTCTCTCTCTCTCTCTCTCTCTCTCTCTCTCTCTGTGCGTGCGTGCGTGTGTGTGTGTGTGTGTGTGTGTGTGTGTGTGTGTGTGTGTGTGTGTGTGTGTGTGTGTGTACGGTGTGTGTGTATGTGTGTGTGTGGTGTGTGAGCCAAATGTGTGTGTGAGCCAAATGTGTGTGTGTCATGTGTGTGTGAGGCGTGTATGTGTGTGTGTGTTTGTGCGTGTGTGTGTTTGTGTGTATGTGGCGTGAGCCAAATGTGTGTGTGTGCGTTCGTGTGTGTGTGTGTGTGTGTGTGTGTGTGTGTGTGTGTGTGTGTGTGTGTGTGTGTGATCTGTGTGTTTGTGTGTGTGTGTGTGTGTTTGGAAGCTGAGCCAGGTGAGTGTGTGTATTTATGCGCGTGTGTGTTTGAGTGTCAGGTGTGTGTGTGTGTACGTATGTGTGCGCGCGCGCGCCCTCGCGGACGCGTGCGTGCGTGTGTTTGTATGTGCGTGCGCGTGCGTGTGTGTGTCTGCCAGGTGTAAGTGTTACAAGAGGCCTGTGGTTATCTCTTTCTTTAGTACATCCTAGAAACCAGTCGACAAACGACGGTTCAAGGGAGACAACAAATGACAAACCTATGACCGACCACGGTAGCGCACAGGTGTGAAGATGAAGTTTACGAGTTGAAAAGTCGACGCGAAAATCACTAAAGCAGTCCAGGTTGCTTCTAAAAGACTAGGATTGATGCCTCAAGAGTGCGCGGGCTTGACACTAACTTGTCAAAGGAGAAGATAAGCGTGGAGCAATTTCTGTTGCAAGGGGGATAATGGAATGGAGCAGGTCGGACGTGTAGTGTATGTACACAATAGTTATCGGCGGCAATTGATAATGGAGAAGAACAAACAGCAAGCGAAGGCGTGACCTTGAGTTGTCGCCGTTTGAAATTTCGTCACAACAGGATCCAACTGATTTGTCCCCCAAAAGATGGGAGACATAAACAGACATAGTAACATCTCTCTGGTCGTTACTGATAGGTTTTGGTGCGTTGGTACAGAGACACAAACAGAGAGATCGGTAACTCAGCAATGTTTTTTTGGACGATCCCATCGTGTTCCCCACTTCAGTGGCCACAGGGTTTGGGATAATTTTCGTGAAAGTATGATGGTGCATTACAATGAGGACGATAACCATGATGCTATGGCGTTTCATCTTGTACTGAGACTGCATGACAAGGTCGCACTCTTATGATTAATTCATAATGCAACCTAGCGTCAACCAGGCCCGAGAGATACAGACATCTGCGGTGTTGGTCAAGACACACAGAGCAAGACCTTAACAACACAACTGTTAAGTGAATGATAATCAACTGTGTAGTCTCAGTTTTCCCAATGAGATCATAACAAAACCAACTCTGGGCAGCAGATGGCCAGTTAGAGCTGAAAAATCCCGCTTCGATTCTGACATAATTGCAAATACGAAAATAAGGAGAAAAAGACTTAAACTTCCCTGCTGCTTCGTCCAGTAGGGGATTAGGAGAAAAAGACTAAACTTCCCTGCTGCTTCGTCCAGTAGGGGATTAGGAGAAAAAGACTAAAACTTCCCTGCTGCTTCGTCCAGTAGGGGATTAGGAGAAAAAGACTAAACTTCCCTGCTGCTTTATCCCCTAAGAGAAAAAGGACTCCCACTGGACGAAGCAGCAGAGAAGTTTTAGTCTTTTTCTCCTAATTTTTGTATTTGGTGTTTATTCGTTTGAGATCTTACGTCTACGCTTGACAAAGGCCAGTTGACCGAAAGTCTGAGCCTGTCTTGTCTGGTCGTATTAACCCTTTGACTCCCGCACCCTGTCCACCAGCATCCCGCATTGTCAACCATGCTAGCAAAACAAAAACTTAAAACCCTTTGATTCCCTCACCCCATCCACCAGCATCCTGCATGAAGCTGGTGGATAGGGTGAGGGAGTCGAAGGGTTAAGTTTTTGCTGTTGGTGGATAGGATGCAGGAGTCAAAGGGTTAAGTTTTTGCTGTTGGTGGATACGGTGCAGGAGTCAAAGGGTCAAGTTTTTGCTGTTGGTGGATAGGGTGCAGGAGTCAAAGGGTTAAACTTTGCTGTTGGTGGATAGGGTGCAGGAGTCAAAGGGGTCAAGTTTTTGCTATTGGTGGATAGGGTGCAGGAGTCAAAGGGTTAAGTTTTTGCTGTTGGTTGATAGGGTGCAGGAGTCAAAGGGTCAAGTTTTTTGCTGTTGGTTGATAGGGTGCAGGAGTCAAAGGGTTAAGTTTTTGCTGTCGGTGAACAGGGTGTGGGAGTCAAAGGGTTAAATACGCGTTCTGATTCTCTTTTCGTGTGTGTTTTTTTTCTTTTCTGGTTTCTGTTTGCTTGAACGCGGGCAGTCGTACTTGTTTTGGATTTCTAACAGAACTTCACATCACTTCACTTCAGCTTGTTTGGGTCCGTTGTTGAACATACGCCTTCCTCATCGCACGCCACTGTTGCTGGTCAACTGCTGTTCTGGTCCATTGTTTGTCGAACTTTTCTAGATCGTCTCGCCATCTGGTTCTCTGGCGACCTCTGTTCCTTTTTTGGCTTCGAGGAATCCAGTGCATCACTTTGGTGGACCATCTGTTGTAGATCTCCTAATGACATGACCAGCCCAGTTCCACTTTCGTTCACAAACTTGTCTATTATGAGGAGTGTTCTGAGCTTACTGTTTTTGCACTTTGTATCTGCTTCTATGCTAGCTGAATGGGTAGCGCAAACTGTTGGATTTGAGAAGTTCTATACAACATGGGAGATAATTCTCAAGAGTTATGTCCTTTGATTATATTATAAAAATTCTCCCTGCTTCCCTCTTATTTCTATGTCTATTATGTCTTGGACTTTCGTTTTTCCTCTTACCCATGCTGCCGTTTTCAGGTCCTTCCAGGTGATTCCTAAAGGGCCCACGAACGGATCATGATGGGAATCTGACAGAACTAATGGGGTTCAAACCGACGTTCCACTGTTTAGTCCAATGGGTTGACAGCTGCACCATCACAAGTAACCAGTGCAGCACTGTCTATGCTTGTCTGGCTACAACAGTAAGTGGCTCAGAGCACACAGTCTTGCATGGGGCTTGGGTCAGCAAAAAAGCAGAGTTCTGTTGTTCTGTAGCTTGGGGTGGGGTAGGGGGCTGCACCCCAGCTGCCAACAGTCTTTCTTCTTTCCATTCCTCTGTCTCTCTCTCTCTCTCTCTCTCTGTCTCTCTGTCTCTTTCTCTGTCTCTCTGTCTCTGTCTCTATCTCTCTCTGTCTCTGTTTCTCTCTTTCTGGCTCTTTCTTTGTCTCTGTCTCTGTCTCTCTCTGTGTCTCTCTCTGTCTCTGTCTCTCTCTTTCTGTCTCTCTCTCTCTCTCTGTCTTTTCTTTCTTTCTGTCTCTCTGCTCTCTGTCTGTCTGTCTGTCTGTCTCTCCTCTTTTTGCCTAGGGAAATGGTTACCGTGTTGCGTTGGACGTGATTGGCCAGACAGTAGTGAGGCATTGATGCTCTGGGTCCCACCCAGCACCCCCGGATGCGTCTTAGAAACCCACAGACGTTGCCCTGTACACCAGCTTTACCCCTTTTCGTCCGCTCTCCAGCACAATTCATCATTCCCGTCACCCTCAGTAATTTCCCGGCAACCCATGCACCACCCCTGAGCCATTGCTACAACAACACACACGCGCGCGCGCACACACACACACGCACACACACACACATCGCATGCACACACACACACAGCGGCACGCGGACAACACACACGCCACACACACACACACACACGCATCACGCACACACACACCACACACAGCACGCCACGCACACACACACACACCACACACACACACACACGCACGCACGCACCACCACACACACACCACACACACACACACACACACCATCATCCTCAGTAATTCCCCGGCAGCCCATGCACCACTCCTGATTAACAGCCACAACACACAAACACACGCACGCACGCACACACACACACACGCACGCACACACACACACACGCACGCACGCACACATACACACACGCATGCACGCACGCTGCCACACATAACACACACACTGGCATACACGGCACACACACACACATATACACACACGCGTACACACACACATACACACACAATGCACAACCTTCCATCTTCTCACTCTCCCCTCCCACACACACATCCACACACACACACAACTTACCCTCATGCGCACTCTCCCTCCCTCCCTCCTGCCCCCCCCCCTCTCTTTTCTTTCTGTCACTTGTAGGCTACTTTGCTCACTGCATTCTCTCTCACTCTCCTTTCAGTCGTCTTTTTTTGTCTTTTCTTTTCTCTCTCTCTCTTCTTCATCTTCAAAATTCTGTCATCTCTTATTCAAGAAAAGCCCACTTTCCATTCCACGCTGCCTTGAGGAGTCTGCGCAGCGTTATAGACTCTCTGCTGCAGACAAGACAAATCTTGCTGCAGCAGTCTTTTTTTTTTTTTTTTTTTTTTTTTTTTTACAAATATTGATAATGATGATGATCATCATCATCGTCATCGTCATCATCATTATCAAAATCATTTATTAGGCTATATGGCGCAACAGTCCCTGAACAAATCTCGCTTTTTGTATTTTACAGGAACAGAACATTATCAGTTTCAATCAATCAAAACAAACTCGATAAAACATGAAAAGAATATAAAGTAAATAATATGAATAAACGCAAGAATTCACACATACAAACAATGCGGGTCTGCACACACACACACATACACACACACACACACACACACACACACAGCATTATTCTACACCGCGACTCTACGCGAGTTTCCTTAAAGCGAAGTAACTCTATCATAACGACGAGTAGTTTCCCTTGAAGGAAACGCGTGCGGACAGGCGTGTGGTTACGGGACACGCCTTGCAGTAGTAACGACAAATCGGCTTCGTTGTTTGCATGCACAACTGATTTGATCTACATATCTACGTGTAATCAGCAACACAATCAACATATAAATAAGGTAACAAGCAAAGTACGCCTGTTGATGTTTGGAATTTTTGAAAGCAGAAAGCAAGATTGAAATAAGAGTGATATGGTATGCCTGTGAGTCTCATTTCCAAATAGTGAAATACATTTTTGATTTTAGGCCTACGTCGTAGATCTACGTTTGATCGGATGGATAAGATCTACAACATTCAAGATGTATGTTCTGACAGTTGTATTTTATTAGTTTGGCATTTTAATTTGGGTTACTATGAACTGCATCAGTCTATGATGATATAGTACTCATTTTTCTTTAAAATGATAAAATTCGTAATGGGATACACACACATGCATACGCGACGCATGTATGCACGCACCAACCCACCCACTCACTCACGCACGCACGCACGCACATGCACACATGCACGCACACATATAGTGATATACACACACATGCACAACACAATGTGCTGAACACAGGCACTGAAGGAAGGAAAGATGGTTTTTTTTTAAATTTCCTTTTGAAAAGTGAATGTTACCATATCATTAATGATTTATTTGTTACTATCAGTGTCAGACCTTATTTAAGGGCAGATAGTGAATAAGATCTTTCAGAAGAAAAGTAGGTATGTAGGACAGCAATGAATGTCCTCCATGTCTGTCTGTTATGGACCAGTCTCTATATAATAGTACTTTTAGTACCCCAAATATGTTTCAGGGCATTAAGCTCTCCTGTTGTTCGTTGCCATGTGTTCTTGAGTCTTCCTGTCCTGCGTCTTCCTTCTGATGTCCAGTGAAGGGTAGTCTGGATTATGTTATTGTGCTTACTTTGAATGAGTGGACCAAACCTATCTCCTCCATTTTTTTCATGATGATAGTGCCCATACTAAGGATCTAAGAATAGTAAGGAATATGTTTTGGGAACAAACAGCAGCATGATAGTAGAAAATGATATAAGTTATAAGCTCTTTCCAAAATATTAAGAGGGGTTGGGCAGGGATGTGTTCTGTAACCAGATTTGTTTTCATTTTACAGCAAAACCATCATGAGAAACCTAGAAGAATATCATGGGATAAAGGTTGGAGAAAAAATATTAAACAGTCTTTGTTATGGAGATGACACTGTTCTAATTGCAGAAAATGAAAAAGGCTACAAAATCTTGTGAATATAGTAGAAAGCAGAAATAAAGGGCTGGAGCTAAATAGCAAGAAGACTAAAGTCTTGGTAATCAGTAAAATAAAAAAACCAACCAACCAACCAACCAACCAACCAACCAGCCAACCAACCAATCAACAAACCAACTAATCAATCAACCAAACAAGCAACAACAAAACAACAACAACAACAACAACAACAACAACAAAACCAAGAAATCTTCTCATGCAAAATAACAGCAAATGGCACAACACCAAGACAAGTCGATAAGTTTAAATCTCTGGGAATAGTCATCTCATCAAATGGCAGATGCACATTAGAAATAGCCAGCAGAATTGGCCAAGCTAAATCAGCATTCAAGAAAATGAAACACATTTCTTACCGACAAATGCCTGTCAATAAACATCAAGAAAAGAGATCTCCAGTATTACATAGAACTGATACTGTTGTATGGATGTGAAGCATGGACAGTCAACATTCAAAGTCAGAACAAGATTGAGGCAGCTGAAATGTGGTTTCAAAGAAGAGTTCCATGGACAGTAAAGAAAAACAAATGAGACAATCTTGAAAGAAGTGGAGACAAAAACTAAAAGAGCATTAATGAAGAAGATTAGGAAAAGACAGACAACATCTATAGGACATTTTATGAGGCAAGAAAAATTAGAGCATTTACTTGACTTAGTCACAACAGGAAAGCTGGAGGGAAAAATAGCACCAGGTTGGCCCAGGGTGAAAATTTGGACAGACTTGAGGAGTGACTGAAGACAGAAAGGGTGGGGAATGTACTTGCAGCGTCTAAAGATAGATTCGTATGGAGGTTCATGATCACCGATGCCATGGGGCAGGGCACATGATGATGAGTGCCCATAATATCTTGGTTGTATTAGGCAAGTAGTTGTCGGTTACGGATGGTTTTAGGCCAGAAGATTCGCATGATTCTTTGGAGGTTGTTTGTGTGGAAGGTTGATAGTTTGGTAAGGTCACTTTCTGTCAGCCTTCAGTAGAATGGACAGGGCACAGGTTTGTTACTGTTTCAGCCTGGCGTTGATGCTGTACTAGGGAAACATCCACATGTTCAGCATTCTTAAGGTGTTTTTAGCTGTGTTTAGTTGTCACATCCTGCTCATCCATTGTGCCTGATGGAGCTGCTTAGGTATGTGAACTCTTCACTTGTGGATAGGTCTGTTCCATATATTCAGATTATTGAGGTGTTTGGGATATCAGTATCATTACCTCTGTGTCCATCAGACTGTTCTTTAGGCCTGCTTGTTGTGCAAACTGTTGAGACAGGATGCTTTCTCTGGCATATGTTGGTTAGTGTGGGAGACTAGTGGCAAGTCATTTGTAAAAATCAAGGTTTTCTAGTGTTGAAAAGAAATTCCATCTGATGTCTGTTGGTCCTTAGTCGTTCATCGCATCACTCAGTCGTTGGCCATATTGAAGAGCGGTGCTGACTTTACACTATTTTTCTCTCTACATATTGGGTATTTCCACATCATCATCATGTGCCCTACTGCATGATGTTGGTGATCATGGCCCTCCATATGAATCTATCCCTTGTTGTTGCAAGCACATCTTCCAGCCTCTCTGTCCTCAGCTACCCTGCAAGTCTGTCTAATATTTTCTATCTGTGTCAACCTGGTGTTCTCTTTCCTTCCAGCTTCCTTCCAGCTTTCCTGTTGTAACCAGGCGCTCTAATTTCTCTTATAAAGTGTCCTACAAATGTTGCTTGTCTTTTCCTAATCTTCTTTATTAATGATCTTGTTTCTGCCTCCTTCAAGACTGTCTCATTTGTTTTCTTTGATGTCCTTGGAACTGTCAAAGGTTGGAGGAAAAATGTTTTAAACTATCTTCGTTATGCAGATGACACCATTCTAACTGCAGAAAATGAAAAAGACCTACAAAATCTTGTGAATGTAATAGAAAGCAGAAATAAAGGGCTGGAGCTAAATAGCAAGAAGATTGAAGTCATGGTAATCAGTAAAAAATTAAATCCCCTCATGCAAAGTAACAGCGAATGGCACAACACTGACACAAGTTGATAAGTATGAATGTCTAGAACAGTCATTTCACCAGACAACAGATGTACATTAGAAATAGCCAGTAGAGTGGGTGAAGCTAAAACAACATTCAAGAAATGAAAAATGTTCTTACCAACAAATGCCTATCATTTAATATAAGGAAGAGAATTCTTCACTGTTATATAGAGCTGATACTGTTGTATGGACAGTCAACACTCAAAGTCAGAACAAGATTGTGGCAGCTGAAATGAGGTTTCTAAGAAGAATGTCAAAGAGTTCCATGGACAGCAAAGAAAACAAATGAGATAGTCTTGAAAGAGGTAGAGATAAAAAGAACATTAATAAATGAAGAAGATTAGAAAAAAACAAGCAACATTGATAGGACATTTTATGAGGCAAGAGAAATTAGAGCATCTGGTCACAGCAAGAAAGCTGGAAAGAAAAAGAACAGGTAGACCCTTGGAGAAAATATTGGATGGACTTGCAGAGTGGATGATGACAGAGAGGGTGGGAGATGTACTTGCAGCGACAAAAGATAGATTCATGGAGGGTCATGATTGCCAATGCCATGCGGCAGGGCACATGATGCTGCTGCTGCTGATGTTGATGATAATGTGAAATCAATAACTGTTGAAATAGTTAACAATCATGTCAAGTTATTACAACCTTTATAGTCCTGCCTTATAGTTATAGCCCTGTCGTGGGGTCTTATAGCAAATACATTTTTTTCTGTGTTCTGAGTTCTTCATACACATGCACACTCACACATTCACACACACACGCACACGCACACACAAACACAGACACACAGACACACAGACACACACAACACACACACACACACACACACACACACACACACACACACACACACACACACCACACACTCACACACACACACACACACACACCACACACACTCACACACACACACACACACACACACACACACACACACACACACACATATCATTCTCACAGCAACATAAGCCACAAACACAATTCAATCATGATTTTTAGCACTAAAGGTTAATAGTAAAATGTGACAGCACAGTAAAATAATCCATTATTCAAAATTGAAAAGTTTCAGTAAAGAATTATTCTGATGTGAAAGGGGGAAAAACATTTCTGCAACCCACGCACCCCTAAAATGTTCAAAAGGTGGAATGCATTTAAAAGTGCATTCTAATTGACAAACTATAATTATTTTTGAACAAATGCAACATGCTTAATTTACACCTGCATATCATTATCAACCTATATGCACAAATTTGCGCACGCACGCGCACACACACACACACACACACACACACACACACACACACACACACACACACACACACACACACACACACACACACACACACACTCGCACGCACGCACGCACGCACGCACGCACGCACACACACACTCACACACACACACACACACACACACACACACACACTCACACACACACACACACACACACACATACACACACACACACACACACACACACACACACTCAGAGACACATAACATACATACACACACATATACACACACATACACAACACACACCACACACACAACACACACACACACACACACACAACACACACACACACACGGACATGCACACACGCACACCCAAACACACCCAAACACATACATACACACATATATGTATACATATGTGATATTTGCAGCAACTGGAAAATATAAAGAAATACAAGAACATTTTTTGTTATGCTAATGTGGTTGAGAATGTCCATTCATGTGTTCGTTCGTTCTTTGATTTAATGTCTTTTCACTATGAGTGATACATCTGAACATGGTCGCTGAAACGGTTCACGGCAGACTTGTCCAGATTAGCTGTCCCACAAACACGCTTTCCAACACTGGAGCTCCCGCTGCCTCTGTCGCACGGTTGAGCTCCTCTCAAAATTTAACCTAAGTCTTTGGGTATAAATTTGGGTCTTCTTTCTTCCTAGGCTAAATTTCCCATTCATGTATATTGGATGTGTGTGTGTGTGTGTGTGTGTTTGTGTATGGTTTGTGTATGTATGTGTGTGTGTGTGTGTGTTGTATGTGCATGTGTGTGTGTGTATGTGTGTGATGTGTGTTGTGTGTGTGTGTAGTTGTGATGTGTGTGTGTGTATGTGTGTGTGTGTGTGTATGTGTGTGGTGTGTTGTGTGTGTGTTGTGTGTGTGTGGTGTGTGTGTGTGTTGTGTGTGTGTGTGTGTGTGGTGTGTGTGTGTTGAGTATTTGTGCATGTGTGGTGTATGTGTGTGTGTGTTTAAACCAATAGTTGGACAATATGTTCCCAAGGAAAGTGTACACAAACACCTGATGTGTTGTTAGTAGAGAAAAGAGTAACAGGGAAACAAGCTGAAGTTTACAGCCATTGGAAAAAATCAATAGACACTGTATATAATTGCCAGCATCTGTGTCTCTCAGGCAGATGTGTATTGGAGAGGTCTGCACAGAAAACTATTTGTTTTATGTTGTAGAAAAATGTATGTGTAATAGGCATTTGGAAATTGGCATTTTCTGGTTTTAGAGAAATTTCTGCATAATATGTGCATGAAAATTGCCGTTCTTTTGGTTATCTAGAGAAATCTGTGTAATATGCCCATGAAAATTGCTTTGTTTTTGGTTATACTTATAGGGAAATTTGTGTGTAATATGTAAATGAAAATTGCCTTTCTTTTCCTTGTAGAGAAATTTGTGTGTAAAATGTACACAAAAACTGGCTTTTTTTTTTTTTTTTTTGGTTGTAGAGAGATTCATATGCAATATATAAATGAAAATTGCCTTTTTTGTTGTTGTAGAGAAATTGGAGTAAATTTTGTCTATAAAAATTGCCAGCTTTTGGAGGGAATGAATACATTTGTATGTAGGATGTGTTTGAAGATTGCCATGCTTTTCGTTACAGAGAAATGTGTGTGTAAGATGTTTATGTAAATCGGCACTTTTTGGTATAGAGAAATTTTTGTGTAATATGTGTATAAAAGTTACCATATTTTCGTAACAGAGAAATTTGTGTGTAAGATATGCATGAAAATAACCACTTTTTGGTGTAGAGAAATTTGTAAGAAGTGTTTGAAAATTCCCACTTATTGATATAGAGAAATTTGAGTGTAAGATGTGTATGAAAATTGTCTTTTTTTATATGGAGAAATTTGAGTGTAAGATATGTATGAACATTTTCTTTTCTTTTTTTTTTTTTTTGGTATGGAGAAATTTGTTAGAGGTTTATGAAATTGCCCCTCCTAACCCCCCCCCCCCCTTTTTTTTTTTTTTTTTTTTTTGGTAAGGAGAACTTTGTGTATAAAATATGTTTATAAAATGTGTTTGCCAACGCCCTTTTTTATGAAGAAATTTGTGTGTATGGTGTTTATGAAAATTGCCATGTTTTTGGTACTGAGAAATTTGAGTGTAAAGTGTGTAAGAAAATTGCCCCCCCCCCCCCTCCTCCTTTTTTTTTCTTTGCATGGAGAAAGTTGAGTATAAGTGTATATAACAAATATGAAAAGTGCCCTTTTTTGTATAGAGAAAATTTGTATGTAAGAAGTGTATGAAAATTGCCTTTTTTTTGTATGGAGAAATTCTTTATCAGATCTATTCTAAAACTGCCATTTTCTGTGACCAGGGAGAGACAGACCTGCAGAGCATCTTACGCAGACAGTCAACATCTGAAACCATTGGAGAAAAAGGAGTGATATAAACATGACAGCAATGCTGATGGGTTCTGTCACGCGGTCTCTGCGCAGGCTTCTTTCTCCGCAGGCTTCGTTGGTTCCATCATTGTGTGTAAGTGATCAGTTGGATGCTATGTACGCAAAATGTGTCAGCCTGTTAACTTTGTAATCAATGTTGCTTTTTTCCTACTGTTTTTTATGTGTAAAGTATATGTCGGGAATGTTTAATGCTATTTTTGGAAATGTGTAATACTATTAAATTTTCTGGTACATGTGTCAGCTTAGCTTTTTACTTACTTTGCATTTTTCATCTGCCTGTACTGGAAGGTGTTGCGGGGAGACTAAGGTGGAGAAAAATTCAAATATTTAGACAGATTTTTCATTAGCCCCCTCCCCCTCACTCCATGGAACCTTCAATGATGTGACTGTCGAGTTTTACAGTACTTGGACTTCAGATCAGATGGTTTGCTGCCAGAGGAAATCAGGGGCAGAATGGATCCAGGTAATTTTTCATTAACTGTGTCAGGTCAGGTACCAGTCTGCATTTTCAAAAAAGCAGTGGAGAATTTATTATTTTATTTTTGTTTACTTCATTTATTCATTTATTATATATATCTGGATAATGATAAATATCTGTTCTTCTACTTCAGGATCTTTCTGCTGCGTTCGACACTATCGATCACCAGATTCTCCTTTCTCGGCTGGAAAGTGATTTTGGTATTATTTCCACTGTGCTTATGTGGTTCCATTATTATCTCTCTCAAAGGACATAGTGTATTTCTGTAAATTGTTCTTCTTCTCCTTTTATTCCATTGTGGTGATGGGTTCCCCAAGGTTCAGTTGTAGGACCTCTTCTTTTTTGTTATGTACACTACCCCTCTCCACCATTATAACCAAACACTCTGTTGACCAAAGCCTCTTTGATGATGACACATGACTACTGAAATCAGCATCTCCAATGGAACTGAATAAAATTATTTCCATACTCCAGTTATGCATAAGTGACATTAAAAACTAGATGAATGACAACTGACTTAAGCTTAACAATGATAAGACTGAGACTACTGTTTTCACAAGCCAAAAAAGCTGTGCCTCTTTCAAGTTCAGTCAGTCTCAGTGCATGTGATATTGCCTTCTCTGATTCTATATGAAATGTAGGATTCATTTTTGTCTCTAACCTTTCTATGCAACAACATATAATCAAAGTATGTCAAGTGGCTTATGAAGAATTTAACACATCAGCTGTATTCATTATCTTCTCACTGATTCTGCAGCCAAAACACTCGTAACCTAATGTGGACTTTCTCATCTAGATTATTCTAACAGCCTTCTTATTGGTGCTTCCTTATCTGTATTCAACATGTATAGAAAATTCAACATTTTATTGCAAGACTCATCCTTAAAGCTTCTTGTTATAAGAGTTCAACATCCCTGTTTTGTACACTCCACTGGCTTCCTGTTCAACAGTGTATTAGGTATAAGCTGCTAGTATATATCACAGTGATGTCTCTGGTACTACCCCTGCTTATATCTCTGAACTGCCCCATGCCTATTCTTCTTCCTGTACACTTCACTCTTCTTCTGATATACAGCTATTCAAAATCCCTTGATACAGACACAAGACTCATGCTTTCAGATCTTTCGCCCATCCTGGACCATTTCTGTGGAATAATCTGCCCTTTGATCTGAGAAATTTGCCAAACCTTTCTTCTTTTAAGATCTAGCTTAAAGTCCATCTTTTCCGTGAATCCTTCTGTTGAAATGAACTTTGTTGTACTGACATTATTCCATCTTATTTTAGCGCGTTTTTGTAGTATGTTGTATATGGATGTTATTCAGACTATGTGTATGACAAACATGGGTAAAAATAATGAATGTGTTACATGTATAATTCATTCTTTTTTTGTATTGTAGAATTGTAAGCACCTAGAGCACTGTTAGGTACACTGTAAATGTACATTATCATTATTTTTTTATTTGCCCATTTTCTGCTCTGCTTCTGTGTCACTGTCTGCACGTCATTCATTTCACCTCTCCAATGGACCTCCTTGCTCACCAAAACTTAGGTCACTGTGAGAACAGGACATAAATATAATAAAGGGTCACAGAATCTAGGATATTTTTTTTTCACAATAACATAATAATGAGAATGGGAAAGACAGTAATAATGCTGTGGAGTTCCATTTCATATTGAGACTGTGCGACAGGGCTGTACTCTACCTGTCATCAGCCAGGCCTGGGAAATAAGACACCTGTGGTGTTGGTCAGGAAATTTGAGCAACGCTATCAGTGATGCATCCTTGAGGTGAGTTAGAGTCAGTTGTACTTGTATGGTTCCAGTTTTCTCAACAAGTCCATAGTACACTGAACTCTTGGTAGGAACCAAATTGACTGGGAAAAAAAATTTTTTTTTGATTGATGGGAGGTGAAAAAAATTTTTGTTGTTGGGAGTTTGAGCTCACACCCTTTAACCCTTTTCCTACCAAGAAAATAGGTCACTGTACTAACTGTTGACCAAGTAATGTGAGGAGAGAGAAAGGCCGGAGGGGGTATTGTCGGAAAACAAGGTATATCTTGCCATTTTTGCCGCTTCAAATGTCGTGTAAAGGCAGAAAGGAAATGACAAGAGTATACCTGCTTTGCCGGAAAAGGATTCACGTCAGCAATGCGGTCATTTTCTATTTATATACTCGAAACTGAAACTATGGTTCAGGGCACGAAATCCTTGTGACGTGATCCACGGAAAGAGAAAGCTGAGTCACGAGGATCTCGTGACGCGGTACGGAATGTGTTAAGTTAGTAATCCGTTGTGCTAACCACTTCTGGTCTGTTCACTGCCCATCCTAATGCTCCAGTCATTCTGCTTAGTGTGTAACAGATCCTGTTCTCCCCTTTATTTCAGCAACTGTTTGTTTTTTTTCTCCTGTGGGGATGCTGGGAGCTCTTTCAATATAAATAGTATCCTCACCTTTTGGAAATTCCATGCTAGAAATTTCCTCTTTTCTGTCACTCACTTTGTTTCTGCCTTGTTGCTTTGCTTTCTGTCATTCCTTCCTATCATTTTATGCCTTGCTGGTCCATTCATCTGTACGTGTTCGATAAAGTCTTTCATATTTTCTCTTAGGAGTGATAATTGGATACATGTATTAAGTGCATTTTTGGCTCTAAGGAAATGCGATATGCAGAAGCAATTTTTGGTGATCTAGGCCCATTTTGTTATGTTTTAATATCCTTTGTTATGTTTAAGTTTGTAGTCAGGTATATTTTTTAAATCCCTTGGTTATAAATTGGATGGAGTGATCAACGGCATCTCCTTAGATTGTGTGCGCGAATGCATTGATGTGTGTACATATTTTCTTTTCCTGTATTTCAATGCAGGGCATCTCTTAGATTTGTGCGCGAATGCATTGATGTGTACATAATTTTCTTTTCCTGTATTTCAATGCCAGGGCATCTCCTTAGATTATGTGCGCGAATGCATTGATGTGTGTACATAATTTTCTTTTTCTGTATTTCCTGTTGAAGAACTGTGTATGTTCTGAAATCGTTATAGCCCTGATACGGCTCTGCGCAGTTGGCTGGGCTTTAAACAGAAATGAAAAAAAGATAACAAGAGCCACTGGGGTTTTAGCACAAGCTCAAGGAGTCTGCCAAATAACAGATGACAGACTGGGTGGAGCACATATGGAATTGTAGGAGTGCAATGAGATCTGTCTTGAATAGACTCCTAACTCCAGAACAGTATTAATCTTTTATGTCATATTATTTATCTTTTATCTTTGTGCTCACCTTTTTGTTTGTTTTTGTCCATTTTCTACTTCACCTTAATGGCCATAGAAGCTGGCACAGTTTTTACATTGCAGTGATGATGATGTAGAGGATGATAATAATGATGATATGAAGTTTCATCTAAAATTGAGACGGCATGACAGGGCTGTAAAGTTCGCTTAACTGCATTAAAAAGGCCTGAGAGATACAGACACCTGTAGTGTTGGTCAGGAAATTTGAGCAGTACCGTCAGTGACACATCTGTTAAGTGGGGAGAATCAACTGTGTGTTCCCAGCATTCTCAAAAGCCCTAGCATGCTCAGCTTTGGTTGGAGTCGAAAAATCTCACAATGATTTTTTAAAGGGACTGATGGGGAATTGAACACACAACTTTCAGTTGGGAATCCATTGCACTAGCCACTCCACCTCAGTGACCTGGTATATCATGTTACTTTTGTCACCAACGCATATGTGGGCCTGTTTGTTTGCAGAGTATATGGGCCAATGGTAGGAGCAGAGCAATGTCCTCCACCCCTCTCCATCCGGCCGTTTTCTACCAAGCTGTGCGGGACAGCGGTGTGGAGTTCTTCTGTGGCGTGCCTGACTCCCATCTGAAAGGTTGGACATAGAACATCCAGTCACATGTCTCTTGTACATAGCGTAATGTCCCCAGTTACATCCCAGCCCACAGTACAACAACTGGTGTGTTTGCTGTCAAGGCATTTTAGGTTGTGGTTGCTTAGTGTTTCATAGATTCCCCCCCCCCCCCCCCTCCACCATTTCGATTTCAGATCTTGCCAGCACATAAGTTTTTGCACGAGTTCAAAATGTCTGTCAGATTATCAACTGCAGACTCGAGTCAAGCACTATGTAATTGTTAAAGTGCAGTGAATCACAGATTTTACAATTTCTTACTGTTATTATCTTTGATAGTTTTCACTCTTAAGGGTAAAGATTAGGTGAAGACAGGCAACATTTTGGCCATTTTGAAGGTGAGGAAGTTTTGGTGCTTTGGAGCACCTGGTCACAACGGGAAAAGGCTGGAGGGAAAGAGAGCACCGGGTAGACCCAGGGAGAAAATGCTGTTCGGACTTGCAGAGTGGCTGGGGACGAGGAGAGTGGGGGAAATGCTAGGGGCAATGAGAGATAGAGACGGATGGAAGTCCATGATCGCCAACACCATGCGGCAGGGCACCTGATGATGATGATGATGATGATTATCATTTGTATCAGTTTTCCTTTTGGTAAAGGTTTGAGATATTTTCGATCTCTCAGGTGAATGTACATGCAGATCTGCTAGTGTCTGGACTCAGCCTTGTGCATATGCATGTAGAAGAATCACTTGTGAAAGGTCCTGAGAGCCATGTGCATATGCATGTAGAAGAATCACTTGTGAAAGGTCCTGAGAGCCATGTTTGGTGGCTTATGGAATCTTGAATCTACCTATCATGTGTTCCACTCTCACTGTTCCTCCTTGGTAAAAGTATGACGTCTAGTATAAGGTGGGGTAACCCATCACAGACGAGTATGCAGACCGTGTGGCAACATGACGCCTGCGCTGTGAGGGCAAAACAGTTGGAACAGCAGGAATGGTCACATCTCAGAAAACATTGCTGACAACAAAGAAACGAAATAAAACAAGCAACAGCAACAACAACTGCAACAACAACAAACAACAGCAGCAACAACAACAACAATTGCACAACAAGAACAAGAACAAGAACAACAACAACAACTGCACAACAACTACAACAGCAGCAGCAGCAGCAGCAACAGCAAGAACAGTAAAAAGAAGAAGAAGAACAACAAAAACTTCTACATTATTGATGCATTTAACACTAGCTGTGGTAATTTCCTCAATTCTTTTTTTTGTTTTTGTAACTCTTTGTTTACGTTGTTAATATGATGTGAATGGGAAAACCATACACATTGTTATTAAGTGCTTGTAATAAAACGCAGACTGGACTGTTGGAGTACAACATATTTGTTTCATAGTTATTGATTCTTTTGGTAACAGCTGTAGCACTTTCCTCATATTGTTATTTCTATGTGAATTATTAACATATGTATGTAATGGGAGTCTGCCTCCATTGTAATGCTAGGGGCTCTTTCATTATAAAAAATGTCCCTATCTTCTGGAAAATCTGTGCTAGAAATTGTCTCTTTTCTGTTGCTCTGTTATCTATATCTTTTCCTATCATTTATTAGTAAATTTTGTCTTTTGTTGTCTCTGTTTCTTTCCTCAATCCAATTTTCTGTCTTTCTAATCCCAATTCACCTTATTATTAATATGGGGCTTAAAATATATTGTGTCTTAGTGTTGAGTTAATTAGGGGTGTACATATGATAGTGGTATCTTTGGTCCCTAAAAGGAAAGGTGATGTGCCAGAAGCACCTTTTATGATTAAATTCATTGTTGTATTCAGTTGTTTGTTATTTTTAAAATATAATTGAGAACAGTATATAAGGGTATTTAGTTGTGCAATAGATAAATCTTGTTCATCAGTTGTTCCGTCGTCTACCTTTGTGACATCACTATTTATTCTCCAACTCACAACTTGTGGTCTTTTTCTCTTAATTTTTGTATTTTTGTTTGTTCATTTGTGATCTTACGTCTACACTTGACAAAGGCCAGTTAGCCGAAATATGGGCCTGTCTTGTCTGGTTGTATAAAAGATGCGTTCTGGTTCGTTTTTCATGTTTTTTTTTC
The DNA here is from genome assembly GCA_030674185.1 of Monoplex corrugatus. Classification (NCBI taxonomy): domain Eukaryota; kingdom Metazoa; phylum Mollusca; class Gastropoda; order Littorinimorpha; family Ranellidae; genus Monoplex; species Monoplex corrugatus. The sequence continues at coordinate 11,942,343 of JAPXFY010000024.1, forward strand.
TGGTTCCTGTTTGCTTGAACGCGGTCAGTCACACTTGTTTTGGACAACTTGTGCCTAGCTTCAGATACTCTCTCCCTTCAGGTTCCAGGATTTAGACCAGCAACTGTTGGCCAGCGTTCTTTTGATGTTTCAGGTTCATCTGTTTGGAATAGACTTCCACTCTCCCTTCAGCTAACACTTTTTTCTGCTTTTAAATCCAATTTAAAAACCAACTCTTTTCAGACAGTGAATTCTATGACTGCCTCTTTTCCTTATTTGTTAAGTCTTTTTAGTATACTTGTATGCAGTCTGCATTGATTTCATGTATATGTCTGGTGTGTGAGTGTGCTTTGGTTTGAATTTATCAAGATTTACTTACTTTTACTTTTTCCTTCCGCTTGTACCAGTGGGCATTGCGGGGAGATACAGTCGTCTGTCAGCAGCAAGGCGGATGGCCTGGAGAAGGGACATCTCGTGAGCTCTGAGGGTGTCTGCCACGGAGTCGCTCCATCGTCGTCTTGGTCTTCCTCTGGCTCTCCAGCCAGAGTATCTGGTGTTGTATGCCTGAAGAGCTGGATGGTTTAGGGGCATACGTGTGAGGTGTCCGAACCACTTGATCCTCATATGTTCGATGTGTTGTAGGATTGGTGTTGCTCCTACCATGTCTCGTATCATCTCATTTCTGATCTTGTCCTGCCTTGTCTTGTTTACTGCTTTCCTCAGGCATTTCATTTCACAGGTGACCAGTTTTCTCTCGAGGATTTTAGTTAGGGACCATGTCTGGCACTGGTATGTCAGCGTTGGTAGAAAAATGGCGTTGATGAGTTTCGCCTTAGTGCTGGTGGGAATGCTGGGGTGTTTCAGGAGAGGGGCAAGTTGGTAGCTGACTGTGTTGGTTTTCTGGCATCTGGTCTCGATTTCTCTGTCTAGTTTGCCATTTTCAGTGAAGATGCTGCCCAGGTATTTAAATTCACTGGCTTGCTTCAACTGGGTTCCGTTGATGTTGATGTCCAGTTTGTTTGGTCTCTTACTGACAGTCATGACCTCGGTCTTGCTGACGCTGATCTTCATGCCGTATGTCTCGCAGCTTTCATTGAGCTGGTCTGTGTGCTCCTGTAGCTGTATCTTGTCATTGTTCACCATTGCCTGGTTGTCCGCAAACATGAGTTCATTGAGTGCCTCAGGGTCTGGGTTTGCCTCCTTCGTAATCTGATCCATATAGATCACGAAGAGAAGAGGGGAGAGATTACAGCCCTGCCTTACTCCTGATGTCACTGGGAACCAGTCAGATGTTCCACTGGCGGTGCGGACTGCACTCCTGCTGTTGGCGTAGATGGCCGAAATGTTGTCTAGCAGCTGGCCCTTGACGTCGTACTGCTCGAGGACCTTCCATAGCTTGTCTCTGTTGACTCGATCAAAGGCCTTTTCTTGATCAACGAATACAAGATGGAGATCTCGGTCATATTCGATCGCCCTCTCGCACAGTTGTCGGAGTGTGAAGATTGCATTGGTTCACCCTCTTCCTTTTCTGAAGCCAAATTGGGCGTCACTGAGGAGATGTTCTGTTTTCGCTCGAGTGCGCTGCTCCAGGATCTTTGCGTACATTTTCCCTACATGGCTCAGTAGTGATATGCCTCTGTAGGTACTGCAGTCTTTCTTGCTGCCCTTCTTCCATATTGGCACCACTATTGCATTTTGCCAGTCTTCTGGTACTTTTCTCTCCTCCCAAGCTTTCTGAAAGATGGTGGTGAGCCACTGAATTCCGGTTTCACTCACACATGGATGGCTTCAGTTGTTATGCCGTCGTCTCCAGCTGCCTTGCCTTTAGGACTGGTCTTCACTGCTTTTTTTACTTCACTCTCTAGGATGGTAGGTTCTGAGTGGTCTGGGTGGCTGGGGGTGAACTGGGACTGTGTGTCTTGTGCCCGTACTCCTGATGGGTTTAGTAGGTCTTTGAAATAGTTTTCCCATCTCTTCACTATTTTCTCCTCTTCATGCAATGCTTCTCCTTTTGCATCGTTGATGATAGTGGTCGGATCGAAAGGTTCATCTCGCACTCTCATCGCTTTCACACTCTTGTAAAACTCTCTTGGGGAAGCTTTGCATGTTTCACAGAGTTTTTCACCATACTGGGTCCATGACTTTTCCTTTGCTGTTCTCACAACTTTCTTGCTGTGTCTTCTTGCAAGTCTGTACTTGATGTAGTCCTCTTCATCTTTTGACTTGACCCAGATCTTGTATAGTTTCTTCTTTTCCCTGATAGCCTCCTTCATTCTTTGTTCCACCAAGCTGTTGCCTTTCTGTTTCTTCCTCCTGTCTTCTTGGTGCCACAGGCTTCTTTTATAGTGTCCAGGAGGACTGTCTTGAAGGTGTCCCAAGCTTCCTCTACGTTTAGTAATGAAGGGTCACTACAGTCCAATTTTTCACTGATGGTGCACCTGATCTGAGTCTGCACCTCTTCGTCTTGAAGCTTGTGCATGTTGAGTCTTTCCGGCTGTTTCTTCTTTTTGGTGAACTTCCTCTTCTTCTGAGTGACCAACGTCGTGATGATTGGCCTGTGGTCTGTGTCCAGGTCTGGTTAGGGGGTGGCTCTTGAGTCTCTGATGTTGTTCCGCATTCTAGATCTTGCTAGTATGAAGTCGATTTGAGATGAGACGTCGATATCGTTCCATTTGTACCAGGTGTAGATCTGAGTGGCTCTGTGCTGGAAGAAGGTGTTGGTGATAATAAGATCCTGCTCTTCACACATTTCCAATACGTGGTTGCCGTTGTAGTTGCATGGTGTTCTGTGGTCACTTGTGGACCAAGGTGTTTTGTCCATGATGTTCTTCTCTCTCCGACTCTGCCATTGAAATCTCCCATGACGTACAGGTCTTCTTGGTCTGGGATGCTGTTGATGGTGTCTGAGAGTTTTTCAAAGAAGGAGTCCTTATCCTCATCTGAGTAGGAGTCATTACATGGTGCATACACTTGAATGTAGTTGTTGATCTTGTTGTCCTCTCTAATGCCGATCTTCAAGAGTCTCTCTGAAATGAACTCCATACTCACTAGGTCTTTTGCCTTGTCATGGTGTAGGATGAAACCCACGCCATGTGCTGCTCTCTGTTCCTTGCTTACACCGCTCCAAATGAGAACATAGTTGGCGTCTATTTCCTTTGTTCCTGTTCCTTTCTTTCTGGTGTCTGCAATGCCCAGTATGGAGATCTTGCGCTGGGCCATGAACTCTACTATCTCTGGTTCTTTGTTCGTCAAACCGCAAATGTTCCAGGTCCCAACCTTTTCGTTTTTCTTTAATCGTCCGTTTTCCTCGCCGCGTCGTTTTCTGTTGTAATCAGTCCGTTTGTATCTCCTTGTATTTTCTTGAGCAATTTGTTTATCCACTGCCGGCCTGCTAAGCCAGTCGCAGCTTCACCAGTGCCCCGTTGGCCAGCATTACCTGTATCAAGATTTGGTGCTGTATAAATACTGTAATTGTCATTGATTATTATTGTTATAAATGTGCTTGTATGTGGGCGTGTGAGTACGTATTTGTATTTGTGTATACACTCTCAGTAAGTTTTTCCTGTAGAATGAGTAAGTGTATTGGCATTGTAAATTGATTTTATAAACATGTATTAAAGTACATCTTTGACTATACACGTGAAACTGACACATAGATGATATAACTAGATATTTCTGAGGTTTTTGTGTGTTGTGTTTAAATGGTAGATTTCTGTGCCTACGTGACACAGACGGTACCAGAGCAAGACCATGTCATCACAGCCAATGAAGGCAACGCTGTGGCCATGTGCGCTGGTTATCACCTAGCAACAGGAAAAACAGGCATGGTGTACCTACAGGTAGGTTCATATTTTGACTGTGGTTAAATAATCAAGCCAGTTTTTATTTTGCAGGTTGCAGTTAAACTCAAGACTGCAGGTCTTGAATCCATAATTCTACAGCAGAGTTAACCAGCCTGCTGAAAAGTGTGCAGGCCATGCAGCAACAGTGTATACTAGCTAACCAGAACAATATGTGTACACCAATCTGAGACAATAGTTCTGTTTAGTTCAGTTCAATTCAGTAACACTTTATAACTCTATATGGAAATTGATTTGTGCAGTCACAGGCTTGTAATAAACATACACAAACTTACCAAACACACATTGATAAAGGGTTAAAACTATTCAAATAAAAATTCACCCATAATGCCCATGGACACTGAACCATAAAATATCACTTTTTGAAACACACACTATTGAAGACAAGACAAAACATTTAACCACGAAAAGTAACAGCCATTGAATCGCATGTACACATAAGCCTTTCAAAGCATGAATTCAAAATACATTAAATATTACTCCAGCGAAAAATTCTTTAACACGTTCCATACTGCATCACGAGATCCTCGTGACTCAGCTTTCTCTCTCTGCGGACCGCGTCACGAGGATTTCATGCCCTGAACTGTAGTTTCAGTTTCGAGTATATAAATAGAAAATGACTGCATTGCTGATGTGAATCCTTTTCCAGCAAAGGGGGTATACTCTTGTCATTTCCTATCTGCGTTTACACGACGTTTGAAGCGGCAAAAATGGCTAAAAACAGGCGTAATTTAAGTGTTTCTGAAGTCTCTTTCCTAACATTACTTGGTCAATAGTTAGTACAGTGACTATTTTCTTGGTAGGAAAAGGGTTAAGACCAAGCATTTCCCCCACACAGTAGAATGTATCACACCTAACACAGAAGAAGGAGAATATTTGGTGTCTGTTGACAGAACTCAGGCCTTGGCAACATGGTCAACCCATTGATGTCCCTGGCAGCCTCTGGGGTGTCTAGCATCCCTGTCTTGCTGCTGATTGGCTGGCGTGGGGAGCCAGGGGTCAAAGACGAACCGCAGCATGTGACCCAGGGTCGCATCACTGAAGCTATGCTCAGTGAGTTGATGGGTGGTTGTCGAATTTGATTTTGTTTGACATAAAATAATTTTGTTTTCATTTTCATTGTATAAGTTGTTGGTTTGTTGTGTTAATCGAGGGTTAATTATGTTTTATTGACATTCATTGTGTTGTATTGATAGTTCATAGTGTTTTATTAACAGTTCATAGTGTCTGATCAACGGTTCATACTGTTTTATCAACATTCATTGTTTTATCAACAGTTCATAGTGTTTTATTGACAGTTCATAGTGTTTTGTTGACAGTTCATAACGTTCTACCAACAGTTCATTATATTTTATCAGCAGTTCGTAGTGTTATCATCAGTTAATTGTGTTTCATTGACAGTTTATTGTGTTTTATCAGCAGTCTGTTGTGTTTTATCAATAGTTAAGTGCGTTTGAGTGACAGTTCATTGTGTTTTATCAATAGTTCATTGTTTTATTGATGGTTCTTTATGTTTTATTGATGGTTCTTTATGTTTTATTGACAGTTCATTGTGTTTTATTGACAGTTCATTGTGCTTTATTGACAGTTCATTGTTTTATTGACAGTTTATTGTGTTTTATTGACAGTTCATTGTGTTTTATTGACAGTTCATTGTGTTTTATTGACAGTTCATTGTGTTTTATTGACAGTTCATTGTTTTATTGACAGTTCATTGTGCTTTATTGACAGTTCATTGTGCTTTATTGACAGTTTATTGTGTTTTATTGATAGTTCATTGTGTTTTATTGACAGTTCATTGTGCTTTATTGACAGTTCATTGTATTTTATTAATAGTTCATTGTTTTATTGACAGTTCATTGTGTTTTATTGACAGTTTATTGTGTTTTATTGACAGTTCATTGTGCTTTATTGACAGTTCATTGTGTTTTATTGACAGTTCATTGTGTTTTATTGACAGTTCATTGTGCTTTATTGACAGTTCATTGTGTTTTATTGACAGTTCATTGTGCTTTATTGACAGTTCATTGTATTTTATTAATAGTTCATTGTGCTTTATTGACAGTTCATTGTGCTTTATTGACAGTTCATTGTGTTTTATTGACAGTTCATTGTGCTTTATTGACAGTTCATTGTGTTTTATTGACAGTTCATTGTATTTTATTGACAGTTCATTGTGCTTTATTGACAGTTTATTGTGCTTTATTGACAGTTCATTGTATTTTATTAATAGTTCATTGTGCTTTATTGACAGTTCATTGTGCTTTATTGACAGTTCATTGTATTTTATTAATAGTTCATTGTGTTTTATTGACAGTTCATTGTGTTTTATTGACAGTTCATTGTGCTTTATTGACAGTTCATTGTGTTTTATTGACAGTTCATTGTGTTTTATTGACAGTTCATTGTGCTTTATTGACAGTTCATTGTATTTTATTAATAGTTCATTGTGCTTTATTGACAGTTCAATGTGTTTTATTGACAGTTCATTGTGCTTTATTGACAGTTCATTGTGCTTTATTGACAGTTCATTGCACTTTTATTGACGGTTCATTGTGTTTTATTGACAGTCCATTGTGTTTTATTGACAGTTCATAATGTTTTATTGACAGTTCATTGTATTTTATTGACAGTTCATAGTATTTAATTGACAGTTCATAATGTTTTATTGACAGTTCATTGTATTTTATTGACAGTTCATAGTATTTAATTGACAGTTCATAATGTTTTATTAACAGTCATAATGTTTTATTAACAGTCATAATGTTTTATTGACAGTTCATTGTTTTATTGACGTTCATTGTGTTTTATTGACGTTCATTGTGTTATATTGACAGTTCATAATGTTTTATTGACAGTTCATTGTGTTTTATTGACAGTTCATTGTGTTTTATTGACATTCATTGTGTTTTATTGACAGTTCATAATGTTTTATTGACAGTTCATTGTGTTTTATTGACAGTTCATGTTTATTGACAGTTCATTGTGTTTTATTGACGTTCATTGTGTTTTATTGACGTTCATTGTGTTTTATTGACAGTTCATGTTTTATTGACAGTTCTTTGTGTTTTATTGACAGTTCATAATGTTTTATTGACAGTTCATTGTGTTTTATTGACAGTTCATAATGTTTTATTGACAGTTCTTTGTGTTTTATTGACAGTTCATAATGTTTTATTGACAGTTCATTGTGTTTTATTGACAGTTCATTGTGTTTTATTGACGTTCATTGTGTTTTATTGACATTCATTGTGTTATATTGACAGTTCATAATGTTTTATTGACAGTACATTGTGTTTTATTGACAGTTCATTGTGTTTTATTGACGTTCATTGTGTTTTATTGACGTTCATTGTGTTATATTGACAGTTCATAATGTTTTATTGACAGTTCATTGTGTTTTATTGACAGTTCATTGTGTTTTATTGACAGTTCATTGTGTTTTATTGACAGTTCATGTTTTATTGACAGTTCATTGTGTTTTATTGACATTTCATGTTTTATTGACAGTTCATGTTTTATTGACAGTTCATTGTGTTTTATTGACAGTTCATTGTGTTTTATTGACAGTTCATAATGTTTTATTGACAGTTCATTGTGTTTTATTGACAGTTCATAATGTTTTATTGACAGTTCATTGTGTTTTATTGACAGTTCATTGTGTTTTATTGACAGTTCATTGTGTTTTATTGACGTTCATTGTGTTTTATTGACAGTTCATGTTTTATTGACAGTTCTTTGTGCTTTATTGACAGTTCATAATGTTTTATTGACGTTCATTGTGTTATATTGACAGTTCATTGTGTTTTATTGACAGTTCATTGTGTTATATTGACAGTTCATTGTGTTTTATTGACAGTTCATTGTGTTTTATTGACAGTTCATAATGTTTTATTGACAGTTCATGTTTTATTGACAGTTCATTGTGTTTTATTGACAGTTCATTGTGTTTTATTGACAGTTCATTGTGTTATATTGACAGTTTATTGTGTTTTATTGACAGTTCATTGTGTTTTATTGACAGTTCATAATGTTTTATTGACAGTTCATTGTGTTATATTGACAGTTCATTGTGTTTTATTGACAGTTCATTGTGTTTTATTGACAGTTCATTGTGTTTTATTGACAGTTCATTGTGTTTTATTGACAGTTCATTATGTTTTATTAACAGTCTAATGTTTTAATAATGTGTTTTATTGATGGTTTTGTATGTGTTATTGACAGTTCATTATGTTTTATTAATAGTTCATTGTGTTTTATAGACAGTTCATTGTGTTTTGTTGACAGTTCCTTGTACTTTTATTGACAGTCCATTGTGTTTTATTGACAGTTCATTGTATTTTATTGACAGGTCATAATGTTTTATTAATAATTCATAGTGTTTTATTGACAGTTCATTGTGTTTTATCAACAGTTTATTGTGTTCTATTGACAGTTCATTGTGTTTCATTAACAGTTTATTGTGTTTTATTGACAGTTCATTGTGTTTTATTGTGGAAAAATATAAAACACCCATCCTGCAAGCACTAGCACATTTTAATAAATGCTTTTAGCGAAGAACTTCTATCACTGAAAATGAAATATCATCACTATTGTTTTTATGATCATTGGCAAATAATGCTTAGATTACAAGTTAAAGGACACAAGTTCTGGTGGCTGAATATTGCCAGATTACAAGTTAAAGGACACAAGTTCTGGTGGCTGAATATTGCCAGATTACAAGTTAAAGGACACAAGTTCTGGTGGCTGAATATTGCCAAATCACCATGCAAAACATGAAGAAGATCTCAGGATGTCATCAAGGGTCACAGTCGACATAAAAAATTTGATAAGAATGATGTTAATAGTTTATATATATATTTATATAATTATACATAACATTCTTTACTTGTTATAAGAATAATGTTAATAGTTTATATGTATGTATATAATTGCATATGACATTCTTTACTTGTTTGCAATCTTGCAGATACAATGGAAATTCCCACACGTATATTGCCCACAGATGAAGATGAAATGAGGGAGGTATGGTCCCTGTGTGTGATGTGTTGCCTCTATGCTGTCTATCTGTGTGGACATAGGCGCTGTTAGTGTGTGATATGTCACATATTTTTTTTCTATATTAAAGTGACTGCCAGCGTTCAAGCAGATAGGAATCAGAAATTCACAAAAATAGAATAAGAACACTTATTTGCTATAACAAAACAAGACCAGTGTTCAAGGAGATAGGAATCAGAAACACATAAATAGAATAAGAACACTTATTTGCTTTAACAAAACAAGACCAGTGTTCAAGGAGATAGGAATCAGAAACACACATAAATAGAATAAGAACACTTACTTGCTATAACAAAACAAGACCAGTGTTCAAGGAGATAGGAATCAGAAACACATAAATAGAATAAGAACACTTATTTGCTTTAACAAAACAAGACCAGTGTTCAAGGAGATAGGAATCAGAAACACACATAAATAGAATAAGAACACTTATTTGCTTTAACAAAACAAGACCAGTGTTCAAGGAGATAGGAATCAGAAACACATAAATAGAATAAGAACACTTATTTGCTTTAACAAAACAAGACCAGTGTTCAAGGAGATAGGAATCAGAAACACACATAAATAGAATAAGAACACTTATTTGCTTTAACAAAACAAGACCAGTGTTCAAGGAGATAGGAATCAGAAACACATAAATAGAATAAGAACACTTATTTGCTTTAACAAAACAAGACCAGTGTTCAAGGAGATAGGAATCAGAAACACACAAAAATAGAATAAGAACACTTATTCGCTGTAACAAAACAAGACAAGTGTACAATTTTTGGCCAGCCGGCCTGTATGTAGCTTACGCAAAAGACAACAAAGAATAGAACAGTTGATGACGTACCTGACGTGTGGTGTGGGCTCACTGGGAAGACTGGAACCACACAGTCAAGTCTCATCCACTTCATGGATCAATCATTGAGTTTGCTGCTTAAATCTCCTGACCAACTCGGCAGATGTTTGTATCTCTCAGACTCAGGCCTGATGGAAGCCAGGACATATTACGTAAATAAGCATGGAGTGCAGCCATGTTAATACTGAACAGAATGAGATGAAAAGTGGAAGAGTAGCTTTCAGACTGTCAAGCAGGTTACAGAGCCAACAGGAGAACCAGTGATATCCTAGTCATTTTACAAATCATGATTGAGAAGTTCAAAGAACGAGCAAGAGGCCTTTATTACTTTCATTACTACAACAAAGCATTTGACAGTGTTATGCACCATCATCTTTTTGATAGCTTCAAGAAGATGGGCTTCCGGAAACATCTAGTTTCTTTTATTGCAGCCCTATACAGTGACCAAAAAAACAACAATTGAATGGAACAGCCAAAATTGCAAATATTTTAGCATCAAGAAGGTCAGGAAAGGAGTCCGTCAGGGCTGCTTCTTCTTACCTCACCTCTTCAACATCTACATGGAGCAGATTGTAGGGGAAGCAGATATTGAAGATGTGGGAATAAAAATTGTTGGCCCAAACATCATGAATCTATGATATGCTGATGATTCTGCACTGATGTCGGACAGTATCATTAGCATGAAAAGAATTCTGTACATAGTAAACACAGTGGGCAAGAAGGCAAGTCCTGACTCTAAATGTCAATGAAGACAATAAGAGACTTTAATTCAACGTACAGAGCAAGGAGACGTGAAATTTTCAGAAATGATTGAGTTAAGACAGACAATCTTACTCAAAAGCAAGAGCAATCTGATGCTTAGAAGATGTCGAACAGTTTCTTGACCTATAAGTGCAAAACACTGACAACAGCCAAAATGCAAATCTTACATCAAATGTCGGAAGACAGTTCTACTCTAAATCTGAATAGAACAGAATTAAATTCAATAAAAGTTGCCAACTCTGAATATGATATGCATATTCTGCATGATTAATTATTAGCATGAAAGATCTGACTTAAATGCAAGAAGGCATCTGACTCTAAATGTCAAGAATGACTAAAGTAATGCACTAGAGGGAGAGGAATACAGACTATTGAGTTATTCATATCAACAAGACTGTTTAAAGTGTGAAGGTTTTAAATAATGTGACTGCCAGCCAAAATCGTCTAACTATCATTTTGGGCATTTTGACATACATTATCACTGAAAGTGTACATTCTGCTGATTATTTGGTATTGAATAAGTTGACTCAAAAATGTAAGTTATGTATGTTTAAATCATTAAGTTTATGACAGCATTTTGAGAAACAGCTCTGAAGTTTTTGTGTCTCTCTACACATTTCCTTAATTTCTTTATTGGTGGCTTTGACAGTTGTTTATTTTGCTGTCATCATCTAAGGTCACCAAAGAGCTTCCGTCAGTATATTACATTTGGGACTGTACAGTTACGGTCATTATAAGAGACAAGAATGGGTACTTTTGGTAGGAAATTGCATTCTTTCTGCTGCGATAAGTGCATTAAAATACCATTTTACATTGATTTATAATATTTTTTCAAGAAAAAATTTTCTGTGGGGGATAGATTATAGTCTACAGAAATCAATTTTGAGAAAAAGTGAAAACACCCCAGATAGACCCTCAGTCACCTTTTCAGCTCCTAGTGCTGTTCGACTGACTGCGAGTTAAGACTGATTTCGTGGTGGGAGGTCACATATAGGCTCAGTTAAAGCTCATGATGGCACCCGTACAAAAGACGTCGAAATAAGCGTACGAATGGCAAAACAGAAAATGATCCAACTCACTAACATTTGAAATGACAGAAACATACCAACAGCTCTTAAAATCAAAGTTGTAAAATGTCTCATCTGGCCAATACAGCTGTATGGCTGTGAAGCCTGGACGTGCAGAAAATCAGATAAAAATAAGATCAAAGCAGCAGAGTGTGGTTCTAAGGCGGCTTCCTGTTGTTGAACAGTCTCAGTCCAGTCACAACATTCACACTGGTCTTGATTTCTTTGTTACTTCATCGACCTTCAAACCACTGAAGTTAGTGATATTGTTCATGTAGGAGGTGGGTGGTCTGCCCGGATTTCTTTTGGCCTCAACTTTTCACTGCAAAACTGTTGTCTTTAAGGTTGTGTTGGTGTCTCACGTTGTATGGCTATTGTGTGTGTGTGTGTGTGTGTGTGTGTGTGTGTGTGTGTGTGTGTGTGTGTGAGTGTGTGTGTGTGTGTGTGTGTGTGTGTGTGTGTGTGAGTGTGTGTGTGTGTGTGTGTGTGTGTATGTGTGTGTGTGTGTGTGTGTGTGTGTGTGTGTGTGTGTGGTGCGTGTGCATGTATGTGTGTTGTGTGTGTGTGTATTTGTGTGTTTGTGTGTTTGTGAATGTGTGTGTATGTGTGTGTTTATACATGCATGTGTGTTTTGTGTATGTGTGTTTTGTGTGGGTTTGTTTATGTGTGTTTGTGTTTATGTGTGTGTACTTATGTGCATGTATGATTGTGTGTGTGTGCTTATGTGCTTGTAGTTGATTTTTCTTTTGTTGATTTCTGACAGCAGTTGACATTAGACTGTGAGTTTGTTCAGAATGCTTTCATTTGTTCTTTTATCAGTCCATCATGTTTGTAGAGATGGCTGATAACGCGTTATGTTTGTATCATGTTTGTAGAGATGGCTGATAACGCGTTATGTTTGTATCATGTTTGTAGAGATGGCTGATAACGCGTCATGTTTGTATCATGTTTGTAGAGATGGCTGATAACGCGTCATGTTTGTATCATGTTTGTAGAGATGGCTGATAACGCGTCATGTTTGTAGAGATGGCTGATAACGCGTCATGTTTGTATCATGTTTGTAGAGATGGCTGATAACGCGTCATGTTTGTATCATGTTTGTAGAGATGGCTGATAACGCGTCATGTTTGTATCATGTTTGTAGAGATGGCTGATAACGCGTCATGTTTGTAGAGATGGCTGATAACGCGTCATGTTTGTATCATGTTTGTAGAGATGGCTGATAACGCGTCATGTTTGTATCATGTTTGTAGAGATGGCTGATAACGCATCATGTTTGTATCATGTTTTGTAGAGATGGCTGATAACGCGTCATGTTTGTAGAGATGGCTGATAACGCGTCATGTTTGTATCATGTTTGTAGAGATGGCTGATAACGCGTCATGTTTGTAGAGATGGCTGATAACGCATCATGTTTGTAGAGATGGCTGATAACGCGTTCATGTTTGTAGAGATGGCTGATAACGCGTCATGTTTGTATCATGTTTGTAGAGATGGCTGATAATGCGTCATGTTTGTATCATGTTTGTAGAGATGGCTGATAACGCGTCATGTTTGTAGAGATGGCTGATAACGCGTCATGTTAGTAGAGATGGCTGATAACGCGTCATGTTTGTATCATGTTTGTAGAGATGGCTGATAACGCGTCATGTTTGTATCATGTTTGTAGAGATGGCTGATAACGCGTCATGTTTGTAGAGATGGCTGATAACGCGTCATGTTTGTATCATGTTTGTAGAGATGGCTGATAACGCGTCATGTTTGTAGAGATGGCTGATAACGCGTCATGTTTGTATCATGTTTGTAGAGATGGCTGATAACGCGTCATGTTTGTAGAGATGGCTGATAACGCGTCATGTTTGTATC
>JAPXFY010000024.1:11958275-11963275 GCA_030674185.1 Monoplex corrugatus
AAATTGAACTTCATATCATTATCATGATATAAAATTGAACTCCATATCATTATCACAGTCTGAAAGTGAACTCCATATCATTATCACAATCTGAAATTGAACTCTACAATATTATCACAGTATGAAATTGAACTCCCCAACATTATCACAATATGAAATTGAACTCCACAATATTATCACAATATGAAATTGAACTCCACAATATTATCACAATATGAAATTGAACTCCACAATATTATCACAATATGAAATTGAACTCCACAATATTATCACAATATGAAATTGAACTCTACAATATTATCACAGTATGAAATTGAACTCCACAACATTATCACAATATGAAATTGAACTCCACAACATTATCACAATATAAAATATTGCACTCCAGACCAGACCAGACCAGAACTGAACAGAACTGAACAGAACTGAACAGAACAGAACAGGACAGAACAGGACAGACCAGGACAGAACAGAACAGGACAGAACAGGACAGACCAGGACAGAACAGAACAGGACAGACCAGATCAGAACAGACCAGGACAGAACAGAACAAATCAGGACAGAACAGACCAGGACAGAACAGAACAGAACAGACCAGAACAGACCAGGACAGAACAGAACAGACCAGGACAGAACAGAACAGAACAGAACAGAACAGAACAGAACAGAACAGAACAGAACAGAACAGAACAGAACAGAACAGAACAGAACTGAACAGAACAGAATAGAACAGGACAGACCAGGACAGAACAGAACAGGACAGACCAGGACAGAACAGAACAGGACAGAACAGAACAGACCAGGATAGAACAGACCAGACCAGACCAGATCAGAACAGACCAGGACAGAACAGAACAAATCAGGACAGAACAGGACAGAACAGAACAGACCAGGACAGAACAGAACAGACCAGGACAGAACAGACCAGGACAGAACAGACCAGGACAGAACAGACCAGAACAGACCGGAACAGACCAGAACAGAACAGACCAGAACAGACCAGGACAGAACAGACTAGAACAGATCAGGACAGAACAGACCAGAACAGAACAGGCCAGGACAGAACAGACCAGGACAGAACAGAACAGAACAGGCCAGGACAGAACAGACCAGGACAGAACAGACCAGAACAGACCAGGACAGAACAGACCAGAACAGACAGGACAGAACAGACCAGAACAGAACAGAACAGAACAGAACAGAACAGAACAGAACAGACCAGACCAGACCAGACCAGACCAGGACAAAAAAGAACAGAACAGAACAGAACAGAACAGAACAGAACAGAACAGAACAGAACAGAACAGAACAGAACAGACCAGACCAGACCAGACCAGACCAGACCAGACCAGACCAGACCAGACCAGACCAGACCAGACCAGGACAAAACAAAACAAAACAAAAAATGTAACAAAGTAAAAAACAAGAGAGAGTTTATGCTGATAATTAGTGTACTATTTGTGGCAGGTTTTCATTGCGTCGTGAAGAAGCCCTGATGAAAGTGGTGAGCTGTCTGTCTCCACACGACGCAATAGTCAGCTCCACCGGCATGCTGTCCAGGGAACTCTTCGAGTACAGGTGTGTAGCCAGGAATTTGATTACAATTCCACCTGAATAAGTCCATATGCATTTCACACAAATCTGTCAGTGACGATCTTGAAGCCCCCGTGAACTGCATAAAGCCCTGTGTGCTTGTTAAGTCTAGAAATGGGAAGGGGAGGCAGGTAAGTGAAACGCTAACTGACACCACCAAAATGGACAAAGCATTAACCCTTTGATTCCCTCAGCCTATCCACCAGCATCCTGCTTTGTCAACCTTGACAGCAAAGCAAAAATTCAACCCTTCGACTCTCTCACCCTATCCACCAGCTTCCTGCAGGAAGCTTGTGAATAGGGAGAGGGAGTCAAAAGGGTTAAGGTTTTGCAGTTGGTGGGTAGGGTGCGGGAGTCTAAAGGGTTAAGATGGTCAGCGAACAGGTCAGTTTCTATGTCGCGGACCGGGATTAAACTTTAGACATCAGATCCTGAGTACGAAGCTGTATCAGTTGAGCCAGCCAAGTGTATTAGGACTGCGCAGTACTGATTGGTACAGGATGGTTTGAACACAGGTAAGTACGTTTGAGTACGAGGTCTTGTTGGCGTAGAGATAGGGCGCTTGCCTTCTGATATGCTTGCATGAGTTTGCATGGGTGTGAATCACGCTAGTGGAACTTATCTGTGCGTATGACTTCCCGTCTACCCAGCTGTGGACAGTTGCCTGACTTTTTTCAAAGTTAGGAAAAAGTAAATCAGTGAGACTGAGGTGGATGAGATGGACATCGCCTTTATCATGCTGGCCTCAAGAAAAGTTGAGGTCTCTACCACCTCACCTCCCTATGACCTCAGAGTTATGGGACAACCAATCTTTAAGTAGGACTGTACAGTACAAATAAATGATGCTTCAATACTTTGATTGTTACATTTGTTTCAGTGACATTGCTGTTTATCATCACCAAATAACCATTTATGAGTAGTATCACTGAAATATTTGTAACGTCTCAGTTTCTTATAAGATCATGAAAGTCCCTATAATGAATACTGGTACACTGAACTATGTGCAGATAAAATAGAAAACAGAGTGTACAATGATAAGCATTGTTGGTTATCCAAAGGATGTAAAATACATAGAGAGGAAAAGATTAACGTACGGGATGTGTACAAAGAGACAGAGAGAGTATATTTAATAGTCTGTATTGGAGACAGTGATGGGTCACAGTGATTTACTCTGCCTCTTGGTAACTCACGGCTGTTCCTTGTAAACTTTCAGATACAGGATGCCAGGGTCAAAAGGTGTGTGATGCGTCATTGATCTTGTTTATCTTCGTGCACCATGTCTCTGTAGGAGAGTGGATGCTAGCGCTGCCACTGTTTTTCTGCCTACACCATCGCACTCAGTCGAATGTGGCCTCTGCCCATTTCCTTTTTACAGGGATAGCGCTGCTGCTGTGCCCAGAGAGCAAAGCAGAAATCTACTCTCTTGTTCAAAAACGTTGTAGCACTAAAATTCAAAGCTATTTGATTTGACGTCACATCATTCATGTAAAAGCTGAGAGATTACGCTTTCCATAGACACCAAACATGAAAGAAGCGTACATCAAAAACACATAACGCAGCAGTTTAGAGCAGACAACAGTCAGTTCTAGTTTATGAAGTTGTGCTTGTCCCATGAAAATTGCACAGTTGTTATTGATCACTAATAGCAGAACATTACTTTTATCGCATTCATTTCACTGGAGTAGAGAGATACAAGCATACACAACACAGTCATTACGATGCACAGAACATTGGATCTATTTACCTGAGGGCCACAGCTGACACTGTCTTTGGTGCAGTGAAAATACCGCCTCCTAGTTCATTGTCAGCTGCAGCAACTACGAAATTAGCACAGTTTTATAATGTCACAAAGATGAAAGTGAGTAGCATGTGAAGATAAATATAATAATACTGTACATAAAGGAAACAGTTATATCCACAGTTCTGCACTGGACACAGGCAGTAGTTCAGTGTTTTGTTGTTGTTGAAAGCATGGTGATTGGGTGGGGATGGAAAGGTGGAGGGGAGGGATGGTGGTGTGGAAAGTGATCTGGATTGTTAGCTGACAGTTTTGGATGTTGATGGCTTTGACAGCTCCGGCAACACACCTTGAAGCACAGGTGACACCATTGCTATCTGTCCTTGCATGATGACCTATACTTTTTGTGCTTCACTGTGCATTCCCCAAGCCCATCTAATTAATCTGTTTACAACAACATGAATCTCTTCACCACCTTGCTTGCCATGAAGTGCGGGCCCAAAGCTGTATCTATGACTAAAAGGAACACAGTGGTATTCCAACAAATGCTGTTTTGGTGTGATTCGTGTGTGGGGAAATTCTCTATGGTAGTTTCAGTTTCAGTTTCAGTTTCAGTTTCTCAAGATGACATCTTCGCGCTCAGGATGAATTCCATATGCCCTAACATCACAGGTGCCATGTGATTGAAAAGATCCAGAATGATCACAGCACAAGCCATAAGCCTGCACATAAACCCAAGAGCTTGCCAGGTCCTGAGGTCGTACCTAGATAGTGCCATAACCCTGGGATTGTAGGGGAGTGAGGTGGCAGAGACCTCAACTTTTCCCGGGGCCAGCACCACGAGGGCGGCACCCATCCCTTTTTCCTCACTTCAAATTCATGTTCGTATTCACATTTTTTCAAACCAAGACTTCAGAAAGGCAAGAGGGCTATTTGGTCTTCAAGGGGTGGGACCTGGGAATCAACCTGGGAAATCAACCTATCTCTCTGTTTTATACCACGGCAGCCGGGCAACAGCCTGCTGTTCACAATTTTCAACTGCCGTGGGATCTTTAACGTGTGCAGCCAGAAGATACATGGGTCCGACTCGTTTTTCGTACCTTTCTGAAGGACTGGACGTTCAGTTCGATTTTCTGGTCAAACTGAGGAAAAAAGTAGAATGACATGTACTGACTAATGTCTCTATCAGGAGTGTTGATATCAGCTTCTGTCAGTGGGTGTGTGTGTGAAATTTTGGCGTGAATGTTTGTAAACAGTGTGTTCAGTGTTTTGAATTTTTGGCTGATGTCATTAGCTCTAGCTTTAATGTGATGTTCTTCTGCTAACTCAGCTGTTTTGTTGACAATACCAACACATAGTCTGTTATACCAAAGGAAATAAGAGGGAAGCAGGGAAAATTTTAAATATCAGTTAAGTAACATAACTCTTGAGAGTCATGGAGTTATCTCCCATGTAAATTTCTCAAACCCAACACAGTTTGTTCTGAGCTTAACACTTTATGCTTTGTGGCTGTGTCTATGCTAGCTGAATGGGTAGCGCAAACTGTGTTGGGTTTGAGAAATTCTACATGGGAGATAACTCCGTGACTCTCAAGAGTTATGTTACTTAGTTGACACAATCTGTTGATTGTTTCTTCTTGCATATATATGTTGCAATGATTGCTGATGAA
>JAPXFY010000024.1:11968275-11975775 GCA_030674185.1 Monoplex corrugatus
GGGATTTTGTACAGAGTATTGTAATTCCTTTCTTTTCACAGGACCTGGATTTATGATCTCATCTGAAAGGCTAGCACCCAGGACATCACTTGAGGTCTTTAGTGGAGTATGGAGTTTGTTCAGGAGAGATTCATTGTGCATGGACAGTTCACTCAAATCATCTGGCAGACTCCCTCAACCTCACAAAGAATGGGCGAGAGACCTGTGAAACAGTTAGCTCATACTACTGGAATGATGGAAACATTAAGATGTGACCTGTGAAACAGCTCATACTACTGGAATGATTGAAACATTAAGATGAGACCTGTGAAACAGTTAGCTCATACTACTGGAATGATGGAAACATTAAGATGAGACCTGTGAAACAGTCATACTACATGAATATGGAAACATTAGAGTGACCTGTGAAACATCTACTACTGGAATGAGACATAGATGACCTGTGAAACAGTTAGCTCATACTACTGAATGATGAAACATTAAGAGAGACCTTGAACTACTCATACACTGAATGATGGACATTAAGTGAGACCTGAAACAGTTAGCTCATACTACTGGAATGATAGACATTAAGATGGGACCTGTGAAACAGTTAGCTCATACTACTGGAATGATAGACATTAAGATGGGACCTGTGAACATACCATACTGAATGATAGACTAAGATGACCTGAAATTCTCTACTACTGGAATGATAGACATTAAGATGGGACCTGTGAAACAGTTAGCTCATACTACTGGAATGATAGACATTAAGATGGGACCTGTGAAAAGTAGCTCATACTACTGGAATGATGGAAACATTAAGATGAGACCTGTGAAACAGTTAGCTCATACTACTGGAAGGATAGACATTAAGATGGGACCTGTGAAACAGTTAGCTCATACTACTGGAATGATGGAAACATTAAGATGGGACCTGTGAAACAGTTAGCTCATACTACTGGAATGATAGACATTAAGATGGGACCTGTGAAACAGTTAGCTCATACTACTTGATTGATAGAGACATTACGATGAGACCTGTGAAACAGTTAGCTCATACTACTGGAATGATAGAACATTAAGATGGGACCTGTGAAACAGTTAGCTCATACTACTGGAATGATGGAAACATTAAGATGTGACCTGTGAAACAGTTAGCTCATACTACTGGAATGATGGAAACATTAAGGTGAAGCCTGTGAAACAGTTAGCTCATACTACTGGAATGATGGAAACATTAAGATGAGACCTGTGAAACAGCTCATACTACTGAATGATGGAAACATTACGATGAGACCTGTGAAACAGTTAGCTCATACTACTAGAATGATGGAAACATTACGATGAGACCTGTGAAACAGTTAGCTCATACTACTGGAATGATAGAGAAAATTAAGATGAGACCTGTGAAACAGTTAACTCATACTACTGGAATGATGGAAACATTAAGATGAGACCTGTGAACAGTTAGCTCATACTACTGGATTGATGGAAACATTAAGATGAGACCTGTGAAACAGTTAGCTCATACTACTGGAATGATGGAAACATTACGATGAGACCTGTGAACAGTTAGCTCATACTACTGGAATGATGGAAACATTAAGATGAGACCTGTGAAACAGTTAGCTCATACTACTGGAATGATGGAAACATTAAGATGAGACCTGTGAAACAGTTAGCTCATACTACTGGATTGATGGAAACATTAAGATGAGACCTGTGAAACAGTTAGCTCATACTACTGGAATGATGGAAACATTAAGATGAGACCTGTGAAACAGTTAGCTCATACTACTGGAATGATGGAAACATTAAGATGAGACCTGTGAAACACTTAGCTCATACTACTGGAATGATGGAAACATTAAGATGAGACCTGTGAAACATTAGCTCATCACTATGGACATGACCTGGAAACATTAAGATGAGACTTGTGAAACAGCTCATACTACCGGAATGATAGAGACATTAAGATGGGCAGTGAACAGGTCAGTTTTTAATGTTTGTGGGCTGGGATTGAACTCAGGATATCACATCTTGGGTCCATGGCTGTATGTATAGAACCAAGCAGACTGCGTGTGTAAAAATGGAGATGCTGGGAAGGGAAGAACAAAAGCCCTGTCTTTCTCAGAATTGAACCCCAGAACCCCATGCATCCTGAGCAGTGTGCTGAACAGCTTAGTCACCACTTCACTCTGTGTGTGTGTCTGTGTGTGTGTGTGTGTGTGTATGTGTCTGTGTATGTGTGTGTGTGTGTGTTCTACTGGTTTTTTTTTTATTCAACACCATATCTCACAACACCATACAATACAATGCAGCCATACAGCACAGCACAGCACAGCACAGCACAACACAACACAGCACAGCACAGCACAGCACAACACACCAGCACAGCACAGCACAACACAGCACAACACAGACAGCACAGCACAGCACAACACAGCACAGCACAGCACAGCACAGCACAGCACAGCACAACACAGCATGCAAGCCGTGCTGCACCACAACACAACACAGCACAGCACAGCACAGCACAACACAGCACAGCACAGCACAGCACAGCACAGCACAGCACAACACAGCACAGCACAGCACAGCACAGCACAGCACAACACAGCACAGCACAGCACACACAGCACAGCACACCACAACACAGCACAACACAACACAGCACAGCACAACACAGCACAGCACAGCACAACATAGCACAGCACAACACAGCACACCAAGCCATGCTGCACCACAACACAACACAACACAGCACAGCACAGCACAGCACAGCACAGCACAGCACAACACAGCACAGCACAGCACAGCACAGCACAGCACAGCACAGCACAGCACAGCACAGCACAACACAACACAACACAACACAACACAACACAACACAACTCAGCACAGCACAGCACCACAACAGAGCAGCATCATGCATCATATCACAAATCAAAAACATCTTCAAATCAAGACACCTTCACGTTGGTCTGTTTCCCTACAGGCTTTTTGCGTGAGCACGGCAGAAGGAATAGAGGACGGCATACAACGGCTCATGAGCCAACCAGGACCTGTACTGATGGAAGTCAGGATTCGCATCGGATCTCGCTCAGACCTGGGTCGTCCCACGCGCACCACATTGGAAAACAAACAAGACTTCATGGAGTTCCTCTCCAGCTGATGACACAGGGCTTTAGTAGTTTCTAGAACTTTCTGACGGTCATATATAATCAAAGGACATAACTCTTGAGAATTGTCTTCCATGTTATATAGAACTTTTTCAAATCTGACAAAGTTTGCGCTACCCATTCAGCTAGCATAGAAGCATATACAAAGTACAAAAACAGTAAGCTCAGAATACTCCTCAAAAAACAGAGTGCCCAAGCCTACCTTTATACTCTGCAACTACCCTACACACAACTATGAGAGGGGAGAGAAATACATACAATATATTGGTCTTATGTTCAAGATTGACATAGTCTTTTATTCTTGAACTGACCAAACACACACACATAGACAAGACAGAACATATACAGGGTTGCTTCCAAGGCATATAGGTAATACCAAAGAAATAAGAGGGAAGCAGGGAGAATGTTTATGATATAATCAAAGGACATAACTCTTGAGAATTGCCTCCCATGTTGTATAAACTTGTCAAATCTAACACAGTTTGCACTACCCATTCAGCTAGCATAGAAGCAGATACAAAGTACAAAAACAGCAAGCTCAGAACACTCCTCAAAAAAGGAGCGCCCAAGCCTACCTTTATACTCTGCAACTACTCTACACACAACTATGAGAGAGGAGAGAAATACATACAATATATTGGTCTTATGTTCAGGATTGACATAGTTTTTTTTTTATTCTTGAACTGACCAAACACACACACATAGACAAGACAGAACATATATACAGGGTTGCTTCCAAGGCATATAGGTAATACCAAAGAAATAAGAGGGTATTACCTATATGCCTTGGAAGCAACCCTGTATGTGTTCTATCTTGTCTATGTGTGTGTGTTTGGTCAGTTCAAGAATAAAAGACTATGTCAATCTTGAACATAAGACCAATATATTGTATGTATTTCTCTCCTCTCTCATAGTTGTGTGTAGGGTAGTTGCAGAGTATAAAGGTAGGCTTGGGCGCTCCTTTTTTGAGGAGTGTTCTGAGCTTACTGTTTTTGTACTTTGTATCTGCTTCTATGCTAGCTGAATGGGTAGTGCAAACTGTGTTGGATTTGAGAAGTTCTATACAACATGGGAGACAATTCTCAAGAGTTATGTCCTTTCTGATGGTCAGATTGTTTAGTCACTGCCACCACACATTTCCATCAGATTTGGTAAATCATTTCACAAGCATAAGGATTGTTTCCATCGGTCAATGCAACATCAGGTAACATTACAATAAATGATTTTCACATATTGTTAGTAGTACAACATTGATTGACATTATGTTGTTAGATATTGCTGCTTTTCTGAGTTATTACAATATAAGTTAGAATGAACATTATTGGGTATTGTTGTTTGCTTATTAAGCTTTCAAAATAATCAGAGTTGTTTTACTGGCAAGTGTTCAACTGTTCTTAGACTGTTTTGGTTCTTTGTCATGCATATTTACTTGTCTTGTAAACGAGTCCTTCATCAGATGTGTGTACTCTGCTCATTGGTCAGCAACCACCAGTGTCGATAGACTGTGGGGTTGAACTCTGGCCGTCTGTATGTCTTGATCTGGTGCAGCATCTTGTGTGGCTGGAGTGACAGTCCCTTCCACAGATGGCACAGGTAAAGCCTGACAGTTTCAGTCTTTTTCTCCTGATTTTTATATTTGGTGTTTGTTTCTTTGTGGTCTTATGCTTCACAAAGGCCAACTTGGCGGAAAATTTGCACCTGTCTCGTCTTGCTGTATTAAATATGCGTTCTTATTCTTTTTTCATATTTTTTCATGTTCCTAATGGTTTGTTTGTTTGGTTTCGAGCCTTTCTTCTCTTCCGCTTTGCCTGGGATTGTTGCATAAGTGTCTCTTCAAACAGTGAGAGGCCTTGCTTTACTAACTGCCTCCAGCGTGTTCTATCTAAGGCAGTTGTTGTGGGATCTTTAACATGCGTGTTTGATGTTTTGCATTCATATACACACAAAGAGGGGCTCAGATCTATGCATATGTTAATCTGGGAGTTTGGAAAAGATCTCCTCCCTGTACCTTCATGTAGGCTGCATCAAATCCAGACCTTCCAACTGCTATCCAAAACAAGTGTGACTGCCTGCGTTCAAGCAAACAGGAACCAGAAAAAACATGAGAAAGGAATCAGAACGTGTGTTCAATACAACCAGACAAGACAGGTGCAAATTTTCGGCCAGCTGGCCTTTGCCAAGCATAGACATAAGATCACAAACGAACACACACCAAATACAAAAATGAGGAGAAAAAGACTGAAACTTCCCTTCTGCTTTGTCCAGTTACAGTCTTTTTGTCTTAATGTTTTTTTTTATTGGTGTTTGTTCGTTTCTGATCTTACCTCTTATCATCATCATCATCATCCATCTCTATCACATGGACAACGGTGGGAGCTCCACTCTTTGGCATGAAGGATCACTGGGCGACACAGTCTCTGCTCCTGTGTATGATGTCATGGAGCCCCCAGTTTGCAGGCGCGATGTTGTTCATGAAGGATTTTGCTGACCTTCCTTGTTTTCTCTTTGCCTCGACTCTCCCCTGCAGGACTGATGTCATCAAGTCGGTTGTTGTGTGTCTGTTCATGTGCCCGATATACTTTAATTTTCTTTTGTTGATCTCTGGGTGCGTTTTACATTGGACATCTAATTCCTTTAGCACGCTTTCATTGGTTCTTTTTTCTGTCCATTTTACTCTGAGAAGACGCCTGTAGAACCACGGATGGCATCTTCATAAACTTCTGCAGGTAAATCATTTTGATAAGTCTTTTCTTCTTAAGTTGATTTGTGCTAGAGTTGGGCATGTGAATGTGTCTTAAGATTACATTTCATGTGCCGTTTTACCGCACAATATGCTCTCTATGGTCATTAGGGGTCAGGCCTCATTTTTGTCTTGGTGCTTGAAGCAAATGTTAGTGATTGTTACCATAGACATGGATGGTGAGATAGGCAGTTGGCTCTATCTACGTCTGTGATGTAATCACCCAGCTCAGTCTGACATGCGGCTCACAAATGTACAAAGTTGAATAATGTTACTGTGTCAGTCAGTTAGTTTCAGTTACATTTTTTCATAAGAAAACAACAACAACCAAAGATAATAAGGACAACCAAAGATAATAAGGATAACCAAAGATAATAAGGAATCAACTTCGTTCCGAGCACAGAGACGTCATCTTGAGAAACTGAAACTGAATCTGAACAGAGACGTTGACTATCAAAAATTTTCAAAATTTAAACAGAAAATGAAAGGGACTTGAGGAAAATGCTTTTGTAATTGTCAAGAGTGTGCAAACAGGGGTAAATTGTCATCACAAAAATACAATATTATTTTCTGATCAACAGTATTTAACTTGTCTCAGCATTATTTCAAGATATAAAAGCGTTAATCGGACAAAAACACGTAACAATCGACGCTGAGATCATCATAGACCATGAGTTTGCTGAGTTGCCAATCTGTTTAATTATTTATGTCTGTGTAGTAAGAGACCAAGCTTTATTTCTTTACTTTTACCTTCAATGTTTGAAGCGAAAATGATAGTTTGGTGAAACTTTGATCATTTCAGTGTTGTCATACTGCTTATTGCTGACTCGAGTCCTATGTAGAAATATGAGCCAACAACTTTGCCTTTTATCTAACGCTATTTGTGTGCTTGTCACCATCATGTATTTACACATTTTCTGCTGTCAGTATTTTATAAGTTAAATCAAATGCATTTATAAAGAGTGTTGTTGTACACAGTACGTAAGTTTAAGCGTGTGTATACGCATGTATATTTATGCTGTGCTGTGAAAGGTATTGATGCAAACGAGTACAAATATCGCCAGATATAATGTTGACAATGCATGCAAATATTGCTAAATATAATGTTGAAAATGTGTGCAAATATTGCTAAGAACATGTGTCCAAATATTACTGAATGTGATGTAAGAACTCTTTATTTTCTGTTACGTATGTTTGACAGTGACTTTGTTTTGTAGGGATTTTAAGTGTTTGTGTGAAAAGTGTGTGTGTTTACTGGACTTATTGGCTAACAGATTGAAAAAAAAGAGCTTATGGCTTATGACATTTTGGTTTCATTTCATGTAAAGATCCTCTTGTCATGCAGAAAGTGTGGGTGATGCACTCTTTTTTAGAGACGATAATAATAACAATAATGATAATAATAAGAATAATAATAATGATAATAATAATAATGATAATGATAATAGTAACAGTAAAAATGATGATGATAATAATAATGATGTTGATGATAATAACAATAACAACAACAACAATAATAATAATAATAACAACAACAACAATAATAATAACAACAACAATAATAATAATGATAATGATGATGATGATAATGAT
>JAPXFY010000024.1:11988275-11993275 GCA_030674185.1 Monoplex corrugatus
TGTTATTATTATTCAGTTCATGTTAACTTTGAACTGTTGAGGTTGTCACAATAAATCTACTTTTTTGATTGACTTGTCGTATTTTGAGTTTTCTGTAGTGTTTGAGGTGTTTATCGCTCTTAAGGAATCAGTAAGCTTTTGTGTTTTACATGTGTGACTCCATTGTTGTGCCATGTAAGGTCATACTTGGTCAAATATATTTGGGATATTGCGCTCGTGGTTGTCCAATCTGTCTGTAGGCCTATAGTATTCTTAACCTTCATCAGCTTTGGAAAGAATGAGAGAGAGACACACACACACACAGTGATATTGTTTTATTATGCAAGCCACCAGCCCATACACACGCAGGGGTGGAGGGGCGGAGAATTGGAGAGTGACGGCAGGCCAGGAGATATTTTTGAGAGAGTTAAGAAAGTAATACTGATAGTAGTCATAGTACTAGTAGTAACATTGACTACTAGCCTAGATCTTGCAGTCTTTACCCTTCTTTTTCTGTTACTGTATCAGTATAAGCTGTTTTGTCAAAAACTGTTGTTGTTTTTTTACAAAATGAGTATTATTACAGGACAGTTTCATCTTAAATTCTTATTCCTTAAACAGTTAAAGACATTAACTGTTTAGTATTTGGATGCAAATCAAGAAGTTTTTTTGGAAAAACTGTGGTTTGGTAAATTTTTGTGTGTAATCAGATAGTGTATTACAGTGCTTTGAAACTCTGTAGAAAAGGTGTAGGTGACTGTTTCTCGCAAAAGGTAACTCTTCACATTTTTCTTTTCTCTTTTTTTAAATATTGAACTGAACCTACTAACAAGGAAGTGAGCTGATAACGCAGTGGACCTGCAGTTTGTCTGTCAGACACACACCACACACACACACACACACACACACACACACACACACACACACACACACACACACACACACACACACACACACACAAAGACAAACACACACAAAATGATGTATAGAACTTGAAGTACTAAAATGGGATTTTATGTCTTCCTGGTTGTGTGTGTATCTCCCTTTCCATAAAGATAAGGCTAGTAAATCATATGAACACCTGATAGACATGGTGGTCAAGAAGGTAAATGTCAGACCTCAAATCAGAAGGTCCTGTGTTCCCAAGTCACCTAAACAGCTGTGGTTGATGGGGAAACAGTGGGGATTTTTCCTATCTCCCAGGTCAACATGTGTGCGGATCTGGCAGTACTTAAAGCCTCTTTGTATGTATGGATATGCATGCAGTAAAATAATCAAATTTACACATTTAAGATCCTATTCATGGTGTCAGTGACTGGCTTAAGTTATGGAAATACGAAAAAACTTGACATGCATGTCTACCAAAGAGAGAATACGCAGACTATGCAGCAACTTATCCACACAGTGAGGGCAAAAACAATGTGCTTGTATTATTGTATGTACGCTTCTGAGAAAAATTGGTATGCTTATCCAAAAAAAAAAAAAAAAAAAAAAAAAATGGTAAAAGATAAAACAAACAATGAACACTTGATCTAGCAATATCTTGTTGTAGGGTTACTGCTTATCAGTACTTTTTCCTATCAAATGATTTATGTGGTGCATTATACTGTGCATACAGTTTTGTTTTGTTGATCAGTGCTTTTAGCTTGTTTTTCTGTTTTCTTTAGTCTGCCGTTGTTTCTTTTGTTTCTGTCTGCTGGTCCGTTCACTTTCATTCTCCCTGGAAATGTCTCTGTCAGATTGTTCAGATGCTGCTACTGTGTGAAGGTTATCTTTCACACAGACAGACAGACACTGAGACAGACAGACAGACAGACATATACTCTCACACATAATGACATATGCATACACATGTACATTGCACACACATTCTCTCTCACAGTCATAGTCACACACGCTCTTTTGGTCTCTCTTAATTATTCATGCCATGGAATCTCATCATAGTCTCCATGCCCCTATCATCAGATGGATTTTATTGATCAGTGCTACTAAGCCAGAACCTCACCTGTATTGTTCTGGATTACTAGATCACAGAGATTTTATTGATCCCTTTGTTTTTTTTCATGCCTGTTGGTACAGATTTGCATGAACTCCATCTATGATTCAGTGCTTACCTTGTGTGTTTGTCTACAGTTTACATGTCTCTCTGTCTCGTTGTCTGTCTCACAGTCTGTGTCATATCTTGGTCTCTGTTTCTGTCTCTGTCTCTGTCTGTTTATCAGTCTCTCTGTGTGTTTCTCTCTCGCTCTCTGCTTTCCTGTCTCATTCACCATTGTGTGTCTGTCTCAGCCTTTGTCTCCGTCTGTCTCTCTCTGTCTCCTCGTCTGTCTGTGTGTCTTATCTCCAATCTATGCCACTGCCTATCCCCGTGTCTGTGTTTCTGTCTCTGTCTGTTGGCTTGTTCATACTGTGTCTGTCTCAGCCTCTGTCTGCCTATCTTTCTGCCTGTCTGACTGTCTGTCCTCCTCTCATCTGTCTCTCTCAGTCTCTGTCTATATGTCTCTATTCCCTACCCCTATCTTCATCTTTTTTCTTTTTTCTTTCTCTGTAAAAATACATTGAGCATTCTTTAAATGGACTGTTTATGCTAAACAAATGGAAAGATACTAATTTAGTAATAATGATATTGATAATGATGATGATGATGATGATGATGTTAATAATAATAATAATGATGATGATGATGATAATAACGATAACAACAACAACAATAACAACAACAGCAACAACAACAACAACAACAATAAGAAGAATAATTATTATTGTTATCATCATCATCATTATCATATTTCCTGGACTGAGGAGCAAACACAAAACTATGTGTCTGCCATCAGATTGATTTGTTGATCTCTGTTCAGGCTTGAGCTTCACCTTCTCCCACACTCATTCCTTGACTGTCAAGACTATTGATTTTATTGACCCCCAGGGGTTCTATCAGATAGGGAGATTTTTCACATGGATCCTGTAGATCTCAGTCTGTCTGTCTGTCTGTCTGTCTGTCTGTTTGTCCATGTCTGTGTTTGTCTCTTTTCTCATTTATTCTCTGTGTGTGTGTGTCTGTCTGTCTCTGTCTGTCTGCCTCTTCTCTTGCTTGCTGTCTCTCTTTCTCTCTCTTTCTCTTATTCACACACACACACACACACACACACACACACACACACACACACACACACACACACACACACACACACACACACACACACACACACACACACACACACACACACACACACACACACACACACACACACACACACACATGTAGAATAGATTTTCATCAGAGGATCCACCATGTACCTGTTACCAGGTTCATTTTATTGATCTCCACTCAAGCCTGAATTTGAACACTTCCACCACATCCTTGATTGCCAAATTAGCTCCCTTTTGTTTTAGACAGGGAAGGGTTCAAATGGACTCCATTTCTGTGTCTGTCTGTCTTCTCTGTCTGAGCGTTTCTCACATTCTTTTTCTTTGTGGACGGAATTTGTGTGGAGTGACTTCTCAGTTGCTAAGGAGAGGTATTTGCCAAATATCGGTATTATGTGTGTTAAAAATATGTGTATTTTACAATCTGAGGAAATTGAAAAAGAAACATATAAGGTTGTAGGTACTGATGGTGGTGATGGATCATCCCATCAATCCAGTGGATGAATTTATAACTATAAGTATGTTGGGGCTTCAGCATCTAGTGTGTGTCTTCACGAGAAATGTAAGACCAATCCTGGAGGTGTACATTCTTCCACAGAAACTGCATATGCAGGAGTCCTATGACTCTGGAGTCTGCTTCTGCAGGTCTCTCTTTTGTTGAAAGGTAACTGTTCTCTGCTGTTTATATATTTGATTCTTGTGTCTGGTCCATGCATTTGAAATGAACTTCTCCTGTTTCTTTGATAATTACAAACTGTTTCTTCCTTCAAGTCTAACTTGAAGACACATCTTTCTGTCCAGCAGTGATTTCCCCCTTCACACAGCAAAACATTGGACCATATGAAGATCAGCTACATCAGTTAAGAAAACTGCATTGGTATGGCAATGTACCAAGATCCAGTGACCTTGCTAAACAATCCTTCAGGGAACTGTTGAGGGAGGGGGATGGAGGGGGAAGACACAAAATGGTAGATTAGACAAGACTGTGAAATGGACAGAGAAACCATTTGCAGAGACCCAGGTTTTGGCACACATTCGACAGGGCTGGAAGAATCTGGTGAAGTGTTCTTTAGTGTGGCACCCCAGTGACTCTTCACTGAGTCAAAGGAGAGGAAGTGTTCTAGTCAAGCTTATTTGGTTTGATCATATCCTTGTCACAGAATAGTGTGTAAGACCATCCTGCAAGATTCCTCCATTCAACAAGGCTTCACTGAGGTCAACAGAAGAAGAAATGGGTGGTAGGTCACCTCAGCATGGCTCACCAGTTTGCTTCTGCTCTTAGAGACAGAAATGGATGATAATGTCTGCTGCTCATTCCTTTAGCGCCTCCCTCTTCACCCCCCCCCCCCCCCACTAGCTATTTCCCTGTGACCATGCCATTTACAGGATTTAGTTTTCAGTTTCATTTTCAGTTTTTCAAGGTGATGTCTCCACGCTCAGAATGAATTTCATATGCACTGATGTGACTAGTGTCGTGTGATGGAGAAGGTCCAAAACGATCACGGCACAAGCCTTAAACTTGTACATAAATCCATGAGTTGGCGAGCTTTATAGGATTCAGTGATGATTTGATGACAATGATGATGATGATAATGATGACAGTGATAATGAGTATGGTAATGATTATTATTGTTGCAGATTATCAGTTGGGTTCAGATGACATTTCTTGTTTGCGTAAATAGGAACAGTGAAGTTATGAAGAAAAACAAGAAAAACACAAAACCAGAACCAGAATGCATATTAATATAACAAAGACAAGCCATTGTTATTAGATATGCATTCTGATTCTGTGTTTGTGTTTTTCTGGTTCATGTTTGTTTTAACACAGATGGTCACACTTGTTTTGGATTTCGTGAAGAGAGTCGTTGAGAGTG
>JAPXFY010000024.1:11998275-12000775 GCA_030674185.1 Monoplex corrugatus
CAGTGTCAGCATGTCATACCTGCTGTGTCAGAACTAGATCACTAAACACATGTCATCAATGTCAGCATGTCATACCTGCTGTGTCAGAACTAGATCACTAAACACATGTCATCAATGTCAGCATGTCATACCTGCTTGTCAGAACTAGATCACTAAACACATGTCATCAATGTCAGCATGTCATACCTGCTATGTCAGAACTAGATCACTAAACACATGTCATCAATGTCAGCATGTCATACCTGCTGCGTCAGAACTAGATCACTAAACACATGTCATCAATGTCAGCATGTCATACCTGCTGCGTCAGAACTAGATCACTAAACACATGTCATCAATGTCAGCATGTCATACCTGCTGCGTCAGAACTAGATCCTAAACACATGTATAAGTCAGCATGTCATCATGCTGTCAGAACTAGATCATAACCATTCTCATGTCAGATGTCATCCGCGTCAGAACTAGATCACTAAACACATGTCATCAATGTCAGCATGTCATACATGCTATGTCAGAACTAGATCACTAAACACATGTCATCAATGTCAGCATGTCATACCTGCCGCATCAGAACTAGATCACTAAACACATGTCATCAATGTCAGCATGTCATACATGCCATGTCAGAACTAGATCACTAAACACATGT
This sequence comes from Monoplex corrugatus, assembly GCA_030674185.1. Taxonomy (NCBI): domain Eukaryota; kingdom Metazoa; phylum Mollusca; class Gastropoda; order Littorinimorpha; family Ranellidae; genus Monoplex; species Monoplex corrugatus. The sequence continues at coordinate 11,998,925 of JAPXFY010000024.1, forward strand.
CATCAATGTCATCATGTCATACCTGCTGTGTCAGAACTACATCACTAAACACATGTCATCAATGTCAGCATGTCATACATGCCATGTCAGAACTAGATCACTAAACACATGTCATCAATGTCAGCATGTCATACCTGTTGTGTCAGAACTACATCACTAAACACATGTCATCAATGTCAGCATGTCATACCTGCTGCGTCAGAACTAGATCACTAAACACATGTCATCAATGTCAGCATGTCATACCTGTTGTGTCAGAACTACATCACTAAACACATGTCAGCAGTGTCAGCATGTCATACCTGCCATGTCAGAGCCAGATTGTTTTAAGGTGTCAGACGTTCATTCAGTTATTCTAGGTTTTGTCCCACCTGTGTAGCGGCTGATGGCTAAAGGATGGAGATTTTTCCCATCTTCGAGCCCGTTTTGCTGCCCATCATAATGCTGCAGTCATTTTTGTGGTGCCAGCTTAGTGTTTGATATGTCCTATTCATCCCTCACTCTTACCTCTGCTCCAGCCCCATTTCAAGACCTTGCCAATGTATAGAGTTTTACGCAGTCTCATCCACTTTACGGATGCATCACGGAAAGTATTGTTCAGTTTTCTTGACCAACACCGCAAATCGCCTGTATTGTTCAGGCCTGGCTGATGCCAGTATATACTATGAAAGTTAGTGTAGAGTACAGCTATGTCATACAGTTGCAGTAAAAAAAAAAAAAAGGGTCCTACATTCTGTGACTGTTCATGCCCTGCTGTCATTGTGACCTTAGTATCGGTGGGGTTAGAGGTGTGTTGGATGGCTGAATTGAGTAGTGTGGGGAAGGTGACACAGGAGTGGCGCACAAGATGAGGTAGCAAAACGGGGAGAGAGAGAGAGAGAGAGAGAGAGAGAGAGAGAGAGAGAGAGAGAGAGAGAGAGAGAGAGAGGAGAGATTGTTTATGAGCATATAGGGGAGAGAGATAGAGTTTGATTGTTTATGAGCTTATAGGGGGAGAGAGAGTTTGATTGTACATTTATATATGTGTGTGTGTATGTATGTATATACCTAGAGAGAGAGAGAGAGAGAGAGTTTGATTATTTGTTTATGAGCATATAGGGGGGGGGGGGGAGAAAGAGAGAGAGAGAGTTTGAGTGTTTATGAGCATATGGTGGGGAGGAGGAGGAGGAGGAGGGAGAGAGAGAGGAGAGAGATTTTGTTTATGAACATATAGAGGGAGGGGGAGAGAGAGACAGAGAGAGAGAGAGAGAGAGAGAGGTTGTCCCATAAAACTGAAACCGTAAGGGAGTGAGGTGGTGGAGACCTCAACTTCTCTCAGGGCCAGCATTGTAATGGTGATATCCATCCCCTGGCCCTGACTGTGTGGAAATGTCAATAATTACGCTCCATGACTCCTGTTTCTACAGCGCTCTACATATGTCGGTAATGTTAGTAATCAGAGATACAGTGTGTAACATCAGTGAATATGTGTTCCAGTGATTATATAGATCTTTGGAAGCCTGTTGGTAGGACCTAGTCTGTATGCCTAACATTAACCTGTGAGTGTGCACCAGGGAGAACTTCGTGACTGTTTGGTTAGTGAGAGGTTTGTGGTCTTTGATTTTGAGGGTTCATGTGTGATTTTTTTTGGTTAGGGAAAGGTTTGTGGTTTTTGATTTTAAGGGTTCATGTGTGGTTCTTTCGGTTAGTGGGAGGTTTGTGGTTTTTGATTTTGAGGGTTCATTTTTGGTTCTTTTAGTTAGTGAGAGGTTTGTGGTTTTTGATTTTGAGGGTTTATGTGTGGTTCTTTTAGTTAGTGAGAGGTTTGTGGTTTTTGATTTTGAGGGTTCATTTTTGGTTCTTTCAGTTAGG
>JAPXFY010000024.1:12013275-12020775 GCA_030674185.1 Monoplex corrugatus
ACTGTTGGACGGACTTGCAGGTGGCTGCGGACAAAGAGGATGGAAGATGTACTTGCAGCGACAAGGGATAGATTCGTATGGAGGACCATGATCACCAATGCCATGTGGCAGGGCTCATGATGATATGATGATGATGATGATGATGATGATGAATTTCTTCTTTGGCTATTTTATTCCAAAGGTGTCTTTACAGATTGTATATACTGTGTCTCCAAATGAGGCTACTTTGTGCTCCAGGGTGCTCTGTTCTGTCATTGCAGTCAGTTTATGGACTAATTTTTCATCCTGCCTCTCCCATTCTTCTTCTGTACTTGCGGTTGGCAAATTGAGTTAAATTGGTGCTTGGATCAAGAGCCTGTGCAAATGCCTTGTTGAATTATTTGTGTGGTTGTCTTGGCACTGTGATTTGACTCTTGGTCTCAGTATCCCATGTCTTATCTGCTGGCGCAGTGCGCTGCTGCCCATTCATCAGTCTTCGTAGAGCCCTTCGTTGTCCTGTGGATCTTCATGCTGTGTTCGGTAAAGAATCTCCTTCCACAGACATTTGTTCTGTATTCATAGCCCATTGTGGTAAGATTGGCACCAGTGGATTCATTATTCTGTTCCTCCATCTTTTTGTGGTGAATCCGCTTGACATACTTTTCATTTACGTTGGAGGTGGAGATCTTATACAAATCTGAACATGAAAATGATCCAGAGAAAGGCCATATGCCATGTATCATTCCAGCTGAGTCTTCTTTGGAATGCACTTTCGCATGTTTGACGTTTGCATCTGGTGGATAGGGTGAGGAATGAAACGATTTTTAAATGATAAGCACTATATCATATATCTGTCACAAACATCTTGTCAAATAATAGAGTTTTGTGCAGGCCTAAGGAGTCTTCAGGTCACCACTGCTAGTTTTGGATGGAGTGTGTATGAAACTGTCCAAGAGCAACGATTCCTGCTTGAAAAACTTAAAATCCAGTTCCAGTTCAACATTTTTTCAGCCTTTTAATTTGATTTTTGGCTGACTTGTTGATGCTCTGAGACGTGATGGACTGATCAGTTGTTTACATGTCCTTAAAACAAATGTTTCAAGTAATGCTTTCCCAGATGAGTATTTACACAATGTGTGGTATTATATTACTGCTCAGTTTGCATACTCGGTGTTCTGCAGATGTGCGTGCTGGGTGTTTTCATGTATTTAAATATGCCATCGAAGTCTGACATGGTTTACATGATCTTTACCATGTGTATTTGGTGTTCTGCATGAGTATGTCCACAGAATTTATTCAGACACCAACAGGTCTGCACACATGTTGAACTGGGGGGCAGGAAAAAAACCTGTATCCTTAACCCACCAGGTACTTCCAGATGAAGTCAGACTCAGATTGGAAATCTGGTGTCATCCTCATTTAGTTGTCATGTCCATCACATATCCTTCACAGTGAAGTTCCTGTGGTAGGCTGATACAATACCAGTATAACATATAGACTAGGTAAAACATGGTCTAGGTAGGGCCTCAGGACCTGGCCAGTTCATGGGTTTATGTGCAGGCTTAAGACGTGCCACGGTCACCATACACGTGGCACCTGTGATGTTAGTGCATATGGAATTCGTTCTGAGTGTGGAGATGTCATCTTTAGAAACTGAAACTGAAACTTCACAGTGAATATGTTGTCATAGTTTTGTTGTTATTGTGTCAGGATTGTCATTGCACCGGTGCACAATGTGGTGGACTGCAATCACATCATGGAAAAGGGCTGGAAGAACCGGTCGGTGGGAGCGACCCTGATGAATGCCGACTCCAGTCGCAGCCACTCCATCTTCACTATCTTCATGGAAATGAGCAACAACGATGAGTCGGGTGAGGAACACATCCGCGCCGGCAAACTCAACCTGGTCGATCTGGCTGGTAGCGAGAGACAGGGCAAAACAGGTAAGTCTGGTTTGATTTCACAGGATACGGGTAGTTTGATTATTCTGATTTAACTGGTGTGATTTTTTTAGACAAAACAAACACGAGTTGATTTTGCATGATTCTTAGAGATAGTTAAGGGCAGTAAAGTATTGGACCACGTACCGTCCTTCGAATCTTAAAACAAAATTGAGTGTTGATTAAAACTGTGAAGAAAAATGAAAAATAAAACCTCTTTCACGAGCCAAGCCAGCAGTAGATTATCTGATCCTGAGCTTGAAAATGTCTGTGGTTATAATTATGTTTGAAAGAACATTCACCTTTCTACCCATCCACCTGTCTCTCTCTTTCTTTCATTCTGGTTTTTTTTTTTTCGGTTGAGGAATGGATTTATTGTTTCAGGTTTTGGAAAAAAAATATCGCTATGAATACATTACTTGCTTTCTGAATACTAGTTAGAAAACCTTATGTACAAAAAGTCTGGAAGGGGTTTGGGGTCTTCTGTAATCTGTGTGCAATACATCTTTGATGATTTGTGTCTTTTGTAACCTGTGTGTGGAAGTCTTATTAGTTATGTCATGTCATTAGCCTCTGCCTTGTTCTCTGCTCTATGTACATGTATGCAGCTATGTATGTATGAATTGTTATGTAAGTTGGCTTTATTACAATTTGGTATTACATATGTTTATTTGCTGTTGTAAAATGATTTAGGCTTCAGAAAAAGCAATTTTCAATGGAGTCCACCTATAACGAACCTGCCTACAACGAATTTTCGACAATAACTTATTATTTTGTTTTTCTGCCCAATTCCTTCTGCTTCCCTCTCGCAAAATACTGTCTATAACTAACAAAATCTAAGTTGCGCATAGCGAAATCTTCTTTGTATGAAAGAAGTGTTGTTTTCCTAAGGCCAGTCTTCCTATATGTTGTCTTGCCTTATAGTGAACAAACACTCAAGACTGGCAACTGCTCATGTAGGCCTGTAGCACGGCGATCAGTGCACTGTGCTTGATTTCTCTAGCCATCATTGAGATCAAACTGTGTTAGCCATTTTGCCACGCCAGTAGCGATGTGTGTGTGTGTGTGTGTGTGTGTGTGTGTGTGTGTGTGTGTGTGTGTGTGTGTGTGTGTGTGTGTTTCTTTTTTGAATACTTCAGTGAGCTGATAAACGTCATGATGATGCATGAAATAAGAAATATTGTGAACTCCACCAGTAGGGCAACAAACAATCAGTGCTGTGTGTGGTTACTGATTTTTCTTACTTGTAGCTTCTACAAACTATGGCTATAGCGAATGTGTAGGCGTCTCCATTGAAATTCGTTGTTGGCGGACTCCACTGAACATGGTATATCATTTGGTATTGTATTATTAGTGTGCCACAATAGATTTACTGTGTGTAATTCAGACTGCTATTAGTAGGAAGAGTTAGTTGCCACATTGCAGTGCCACTTTTGATTTTCTCTTTTTTAATTCTGCCTGCGTATGTATTTATTTTCCTGCAAGAATGGATTTTCCACATAATTTTGTCCAGGACAACTCTTTTGTGGCTGCTGCTTTTTGTTTTTTGCTGTCCCATCTTCTAAGCCACCTCTTGGCCACTGAGTTTGGGACAATATTTCACAGTGATCTGATAATACATGATGGTTGGAATGATAACCGTTCATGTTACAGAGTTCTTAAGACTGCATGACAGGGCTTTGCTCTACATTTCCTTTCATAATGTAGTCCAGCATCAGCCAAATCCCGAGAGATACTGACTCCTGGTCTGGACATTAAACCGATACCCCCAATAACTTGATGCCCCTTTAAAGTGGATGAGACATGACTGTGTGGTCCCAGTCATCCCAGTGAACCTATAGCATGCTCAACTCTCGGTATGAGCCAGCTGGTGCTGAAAAATCCCACAGTGATTTTGACAGGTCTGATGGAATTCGACCCCACGACCTTCCAGTTTTTAGTCCAGTGTAGTAAGTACTGTACCATTTTGTAGCGGTAGGTGACTACAGCATACACCTGTGCATGATTCAGGAGCGACAGGTGATCGTCTCAAGGAAGCGACCAAGATCAACTTGTCGTGTCTGCGCTGGGTAATGTCATCTCTGCTCTTGTGGATGGCAAGTCCAAGCACATCCCCTACCGTGACTCCAAGCTCACACGTCTGCTACAGGTGATGATAATAACAATGATAATGATGATAATGTAGTATTGACACATCCCTTTTCTTGACTTCAAAGTCATGTGTCTGCTCACGTAATAGTGATAATAATGATACTGATAATCATGATGCTAATCATAATAGTCATAGTAATGATAATAATGAAAAGAAGAAGAAGGATGATAATGATAATGATACTAGTAATGATAGTGATAATAATCATTACAAAAGTAATGAAATGATGAAAATGACAATGATGATGATGACGATGATGACGACGACGATGATGGATGACGGAATACAGATGATAACGACGATGACAATACCGTGATAATGATACTAATAATAATGATAACAATAATAATGTTAATAGTATACCACTACTACTGATGTAGTATTGACAAAGCCTCACTGAAGCTCTGTTGCAGATAATGATAATGATGATGGTAATAATAATCTGATGATAATGATATGATGATGGGATCTCCGATCAATCTGACAGTTGAGCAGACATACTAGTCCATTATTGCGTTGTATAGGTCTTTATGTGGGATATGAGACATATTCTGGAGGCCTGTCTTTTTCCACAGGTGTTGCATGTGAAGGGGACCTGCAGCCTTGGGTTTGGCATCCGCTGGTCCGTTTTCTTTTGAGCAGCAGCTGTTACACTGTTTCCTCATTGCTCTGTCATGGGCGATGTCTTCTAAGTTGGTGATGTCGATGCCACAGGTCATGAGGTTGGCCTTCGGAATATCCTTGTATCGTTTAAGCGGCATTCCCTGGGCTCGATATCCTTGCTTCTGCTACTATTCATGAGTAACAAAGTACTCTGAAATGTGAAAAAAAAAGTCTTCATTCAGAAGCATCTTTGGGATGCACTTGTCCTCCATATGGACAATGTGTCCAGTCCAGTGAAGCTGGTATTTGGCATTTTCAGAACTTGAAAGTTGGTCAATTGATCTTGCGACCTGATGTTGCAGATCTTGTGCAGACATCTTTGGTGGAACTGTCCCAGCGGTTGAATGAGCCATCTGTAGATAGTCCACGTCTTGCAGCAATACAGCAGGTCGCTCTAAACTACTGATCAATACACAGTAACCTTTGTGGCAAGCCTGATCCAGGGTCTTGCCACAGCCCCTTGGTCAACAGTCCAAAGGCAGAGCTGGCCTTGGACATATGTAGTGCCGCTTCGGCATCAAGGCCAGGGATCCATTACTGCTCATTGTATGTCTAAGTAGCAGAAATTTCTGCACTCTAGATCTCCTGGTTGTTGATGACAGTCGTAGGTGGGGAAGTTCCGGAAGCCTGAGATGATGTTGGCTGCAACATTGTTTCTGTCTTGCTGCATGAAGGCTAATTGTAAGGATAAAGTGTTTGCAGGCACAGAAAATAGGTCAGTGAAGCACTGGATGTCCTTGTCTGAGTGTGCAGCCAGTGCACAGTCATTTGTGATAAGAAATTCCTGCAGGATGGCTGTTTTGGATTGGAGTCTCCGCGGGTTGAAGAGCTATCCACCTGAGCAGAACTTGATGTGCATACTTCTGTCAAAGTCTCTGAATGCATCAATCAGCATTGCCACAAAAAGGATGGAGAAAAGTGTGGGTACTAGAAGTCATCCCTGTTTCATTCCATCCTGCACTGGAAAAGGTATGGATGTCTCCCCATTCTCTTGCACCCTGGCCAGTATGAAAGGAAGCAATCAGCAATAGAAGGGCATGCAAACTTTTGTAGTATCTCGCACAAGGCCCTTCCTGTTAACAGTGTCAAATGCTTTGATCATATCTACAAACACCCCTCCGTCTACTTGAAAGTGATGCTTTTTGATAAAAAAGACGGCATTTTGTTTCAAACTCACCACTGCACTTATGTGTACACGTTGTTCTTTCGTAAGAAAGACAGTCATTTGCTTCAAACTCATGACTATACTTTTGTGTATATGTTGTTCTTTAGTAAGAGAGGCAGTCCTCTGTTCCAACCCACCACTCCACTTGTGTATACATGATGTTGTTTAATAAGAAGACCAGCTCAAAGACAGCTCTTTGTTCTAACCTACCACTGTCTGTCTCAGGATTCCCTTGGAGGCAACACGAAGACCATGATGGTGGCCTGTCTGTCGCCTGCCGACAACAACTACGACGAGACGCTGAGCACTCTGCGCTATGCCAACCGCGCCAAGAACATCAAGAACAAGCCCAAGATCAACGAGGACCCAAAGACGCCTTGTTGAGACAGTACCAAGAGGAGATCGAGAAACTGAAGGCCATGCTGATGGGCAAGATCCCCGTTCCTGCAGGTGGATTTGAGTTAGCTGCCGATGGTCTGTAATCAGTTGTTTTTTTGTTTTCTTGCGATCTGCTTTTGGCGTGCTGTGGTGCCTTGTGGTCTTCTTTTTTCCCGATGCACCTGTATGAATTTTTCTTGCCTGGATTGTTGATGCACCTTTTCACCTTTTCTCCTTGGGTCTCATTCTTTTTACTTGTTCTTTCTTTCCAAGTGTTTTCTTCAATGTGCAGATGTCATACTGCATTGTCTTCTTCAGGGGGGGGTGGGGGGGGGGGGGGAGGCATTTTCTTGTGTCCTTAAGCGGTCAAACAGTGACATGGTGTACTTTAAAAGTGTGTTTTAAAAGTGTGTGTTTGGCGTTGAGCATGTGTATGCACGCTAAGGAGTTCAGGCGCCAGCAGATTTACATATATGAGAGATCAGGAAAATCGTCTGGAGGATTTGAGTTAGCTGCCCTTGGTTTGTTGTCACTGTTTTAAAAGAAAATTGATATTGTTGTTCTTTCTTTTGTGATGACTTTCTGTCTTCAGTCCTGATGCACCTGTTCGGCAATATGTAACACTGTAAGCGATTTTCATGGATATGTGTTGGCCCTGGTTTTTAGGTATGCAGGGAAAACTCAACCCTTAACCCTTTGACTCCTGCAGCCTGTCTAGCAGCATGTTGCATTGTCAACCATGCTAGCTAAGCAAAAACTTAACCCTTTGACTCCCTTACCCTATACTCCAGTTTCCTACAGGAAGCTGGAGGACAGGGTGAGGGAATCAAATGGTTAAGTTTTTGCAGCAGGTGGTTAGGGTGCGGGAGTCAAAGGATTAAAATAGTGATTCTGAGATTTTTTCTTAAATAATTTCTGCAACATTAAATTCTTAAATAAAATTGTTAAATTCTTTAAAAAAAATTTGAATCTGTGGTGAGTTTTATTTGATTTTTCTTTTCATGGGAAATGGTACTACTGCCAAACTTTTAAAGCAGATTTTCCATAGATTGGAGTCACTGATACCCAGCAAGCCTTAGAAACTAATAAAGATAAATGATTTCTGTGTTTGTTTGTTTTGTTTGTTTTTGTTTGTTTGTTTGTTTGTTTGGGGATTTTTGCATTTTGTTTAGCAATATCTTGGAAAATCTTTTATTGAAATTTTGCGGTATCCATGGTTTTCC
>JAPXFY010000024.1:12025775-12035775 GCA_030674185.1 Monoplex corrugatus
CTGGGAAACAAAGTGCATAGGACTTATGCAATGATCTGTTATCTGCCAGAGTTCTGTAGCCTGGGCAAAACCCTATGTACTGTCAAGATCTTGATATAGGGAGATAGGAAAAAAGGACTTAACAAATACTAAGCTGACACCACTAGAATGATTAAAGCATTAAAATAATGGGTCAGCGACATGTTGCAGGCTGGAATTGAACTCAATACATATATGACCTTGATTCCACAGCATAGAAGAGCCAGCCAGTCTGCTAGCAGTGGTGTGCCTGAAGGTGGATCCATGAACAAAGATAGTACTTTGGCTTGGGGTCGAACCCAGTACCTCTCGCGTGATAACCGCTACACTACCAAACCCGTTGTTTTCAAACGAGGAAATATGACAGTATGAATTGGATTGTATTCTACCAACAGGAGTATGAAGAGAAGATGCAGGAGATGCAGACAGAGATGGAGACTGAACGCTCCAACCGCACCAAGCTGCAGGCCGACATGGAGAAGCTTCGCGCCTTCTACGACTCTAAGCTGCAGAACGTCGATGGTCAGCTGGCCGATCTGCCTCCCACTGCTGCTGGTAAGTCATTTGAAAATTTGTGTAATATGCAGGGTTATAGTAATAATAATATAATATGATGATGATGGTGATGATGATGATGATGATGGTCCGACTGTCTTAATAAGCAGTGTATCTACTCGGTTTAGGATTCATTGGATGTGGAACAGCACTGGTTGTAGCTGAACAAGGCAGATGATTGTGGCTGGGTGGTTATTGCCTAGCTTTTCTTCTCCCTCTTTTGTCTGATCATGATCGAATTTATGTCTCCTTTGTAATGGCGGTATCTGAATGTGCGGTCGGTAGCCAGGTGCAGTGATTAGTAGCTTTCTGTTCCTAAGTGTCTACATTGATACTAGCGGACTTCAGGTCACGTTTGCGGACTTTACTGTTTCGCAGTAGTGGGAATCTTTTGGGCCTAGATCTTGCGATGAGCACTCCGCAGAAGATATCTTTTCTGATTTGGCCATTTTGCATGCAGCGGACATGGCCAAGCCAGTGTAGTTATTGGTGTGTAAAGAGGACATGCATGCTTGGCACATGGTCCTCCAGGATCCTATACAAGCACCACAAGTGGAAGCTGTTGAGTCGATGCTCTTGACACATGGAGGTTGTCTAGCTGCTGCTACAGTAGAGAAGGGTACTCATTGTATAGGCTGTTTACATTCTAGTCTTGGTGGCTTTGGTGAGCTGATCATTTTCCCACACTCTTGTACAGTTCTGGGTCACAGGGACAGGTTGCTGGAGACTGTCGATTGTGAGTAGGTGAATTCATTTACCACTTGCAGGGTGTGATTGCTGATGCAGGTCTTCATGACATTCTACCCTGTGATCTCTGTCTCCCAAGGCTGATGATGAGGCCAGAGTCTTGGCAAGCATTCGCTGTTGAGCTGACTAGCCTCTGGACACCAGGGTGTATGTGAGATGTCAAGGTGACATCTTCAGCGAAGAGCATCTCTTGGATCAGGATCTGATGCACTTTAGTCATGACCTTAGATGTGTGTGTGTGCATAGTTAGACATTGTTACTTTATATCTTCATTTATTTGTGTATAAATGTTTGCAGTCTGTATGTATGTATGATATATTAATGCTTCTGTATGTATTATGCCTTGTGTTTCGTAAAATGTGATGCACAGTAAGTACAAATGAATTTGGAGAAGATACAACAATGATTTATTATTACTATTATTTTTTTTATTGTTATTATTATCATTATTATTATCATTGTTACTATTATTATTATTACAAAATGCAGCAAATAAAAAAAATGTAAATATATATTCACACACATGTTCACATGTATTTCAGAATACATTTTAAACATATGAAGTGAACAGAGTAAACCTCAACTTCTGAAAACAAACAAGAAGAGACAAGGAGAGAGAGAGAGGGAAGAAGAGATGGAGGAATAGAAAAAAAGAAGAATGGGAAAGTGGAGAGAGGAGAGAAGAGAAGAGAAAGTCAAAACAAAAAATGAAAAAAAAATGAACAAAAGATTCAGTGAATCACTAATCAGTCACATCACTACCATTGATCTAGAATTGACAAATGTAAATATGCGGTCACAGGCAGCAATAGAGAAATGCTGCTCCTGTTTTTTTCCCCACAGCATTTGCAGCAAAGTGTCTTTTTGTAATGATGTATCATTTTATGACTGAGGATCAATTGTTTGAATGAATTTACAGCAAAGAAAGCCATAGTGCTCCATGCGGTCCTCTTGTAAGCACGTAGTCACTTTCTTTACAGCTATTAGTAATGATAAACTGCATACTTCATTATCACAGGCTACAATTAGGCATTGTGCATACTGTCTAGGCTATAATTAACATAGTGCATACTTTGTAGACTATAATTATGCTCATTGCATACTTTCTAGGTTTTAGTTATGCACAGTGCATATTCTCTAAGCTACAATTATGTACTGTGCATACTGTCTAGGCTATAATTCGCATAGTGCATACTTCGTAGATTATAATTATGCATAATACCTACTTTCTAGACTACAATTGTGCACAGTGCATACTGTTTAGACTACAATTAGGCACAATGCATATTCTCTGCATGATAATTATGCACAGTGCATACTGTTTAGACTACAATTAGGCACAATGCATATTCTCTAGGCTATAATTATGCACAGTGCATACTGTTTAGACTACAATTAGGCACAACGCATATTCTCTAGGTGATAATTATGCACAGTACATACTGTCTAGGCTACAATTATGCACAGTGCATACTGTCTAGGCTACAATTATGCACAGTGCTTACATCTAGATTACAATTATGCACTTTCCATAATTTTCAGACTACAGTTATACACATTGCATAGTTTCTAGTCTACAATTACACAGAATGCATACTGTCTTGACTAACATTATGCACAGTACATGTTTTCTAGACAACAGTTGTGCAGCTTATATACTTTCTAGACTAGCATTATACACAGTTAATATTTTCTAGGATACAATTATACGCAGTGTATCTTTTCTAGACTACAAGTATGCACCTTGTATACTTTCTAGACTAAGATGTTCACAGTGCATATCTTCTAAACTGCAGTTATACACATTGAATCCTGTCTAGGCTATGATTATACACAGTGCATATTTTCTAGGCTGTAATTATACACAAGGCATATTTTCTAGGTTACAGTTATGCACAGTGCTTAATTTGTAGGCTACAGTTACACATGGGACATATTTTGTAGGTTACAGCTATGTACAGTGCATAATTTCTAGGCTGCATTCAGCAAAGTCAGCTAGTGTAGTATTAGTTTAGACACAGCTGTTTTAGTTAGTTTGAATACAGAGAGGTCAGTACTCTGTTATTTATTGATGTCAACATCAATCTTTTTTTAACGTGAAAAGAAAAAAACCCAGCTTTAGTGAACAATAACTAGTTTTTCTTAAACATTTGTAGAAGTCCCACTTTTTCATGTTTCTGACCATTTGTAGATGCTAGCATGTAGCTCTTAACAATGCGATGTTAACCCTTTAACACCCGCACCCTGTCCACCAGCTTCCTGCATTATCAACCATGCTAGCAAAGCAAAAACTTCGCCCTTTGACTCCCTCACTGTATCCACCAGCTTCCTGCAGGATGCTGGTGGATAGGGTGAGGGAGTCAAAGGGTTAAGTTTTTGCAGTTGGTGGATAGGGTGAGGGAGTCAAAGGGTTAAAGATTATGTTTGTACAGCTTGAATATAAGCTCTGCAAGCTTGGACGCAGTCATTTGGGGAGGGAAGAGGAGAGTACGGGGTATTTGATTTCATTGGTATAGTTGTGTAAATCTATTTCATTTCATTGGTATAGTTGTGTAAATCTATTTCATTTCATTGGTATAGTTGTGTAAATCTATTTCATTTCATTGGTATAGTTGTGTAAAGGTAATATGTGTCATCAATATATTCTTGTGTAAAGCTGTTTATTTCGTCAATATAGGTGTGTAAAGCTGTTTTATTTCATTGGTATAGTGTAATTTTCATCAGTATAGTTGTGTAAAGCTGTTTTATTTCATTGATGTAGTTGTGTAATTTTCATCAGTAAAGTTGTGTATGTTATTAGAAATAGACGTAGTAATGAAACATATATACATGACACTTTTGTTTATTTGTTAATTTGTAAATTTTTTGGTAGATTCTTGTCTTTCTGTCTTTGTTGTTTTTTTCCCGTCACTTTATATAGTGGTACTCTGCATATGTTGATATCATGCCTTCTAACTGCTTTCTGTAAATGTGGTATTATTGTTGGTTCACTTTTAGACATCGCTTAAGCTTATGCTTAACTTTGATTTGATGCTTTTATGTATGCTATTTTCCTTTTACAATTTATTCATATAAGAATAGTGACTTTCCTTATTTTCACAAAGCTTGCTTCATCAAATACATTCTTGATAAAGTGATTATACTGAAAATCATATCATTGGTAGAGGAGGAAAGTGGTAATAACAGCAACAATAACAACAACAAAATAACTACAACAACAACAACAACCTCTGATTGAACTCAACAGACAAAAAGGAAGAAGAAAACACACACACACACACACACACACACACACACACACACACACACACGCGCGCGCACACACACCCATACCCACACCCACACCCCCACACCCACCCACCCACCCACACCCACACACACCCACACAGAGTTTTCACTTTCGGTTTTGGTTTCTCAAGATAACATCTACGTGCTCAGAATAGATTCCATATGCACTGACGTTTCTAATGCCATGTGACATAAAAGGCCCAGCATGATCATGGCATATGTCTGAAGCCTGCACATAGGCCCTGTGCATTGGCAAGGGTGCTTGGGTGTAACTAACATGGCCCACAAGGAGCTCGAACCTACACTATCCGTGTTATCAGTACAGTGGTCTTCGTGTTATCAGCACAGCGCTCTTTGTGTTATCAGCACAGTGCTCTTCGTGTTATCAGCACAGTGCTCTTCGTGTTATCAGCACAGTGCTCTAGTGCTCTTCATGTTATCAGCACAGTGCTCTTCATGTTATCAGTACAGTGCTCTTTGTGTTATCAGCACAGTGCTCTTCATGTTATCAGTATGGTGCTCTTCGTGTTATCAGCACAGTGCTCTTTGTGTTATCAGCACAGTGCTCTTCGTGTTATCAGCACAGTGCTCTTTGTGTTATCAGCACAGTGCTCTTCGTGCTATCAGCACAGTGCTCTTCGTGCTATCAGCACAGTGCTCTTCGTGTTATCAGCACAGTGCTCTAGTGCTCTTCATGTTATCAGCACAGTGCTCTTCATGTTATCAGTATGGTGCTCTTCATGTTATCAGCACAGTGCTCTTCGTGTTATCAGCACAGTGCTCTTTGTGTTATCAGCACAGTGCTCTTCGTGTTATCAGCACAGTGCTCTTCGTGTTATCAGCACAGTGCTCTTCGTGTTATCAGCACAGTGCTCTTCGTGTTATCAGCACAGTGCTCTTCATGTTATCAGCACAGTGCTCTTCGTGCTATCAGCACAGTGCTCTTCGTGCTATCAGCACAGTGCTCTTCGTGCTATCAGCACAGTGCTCTTCGTGTTATCAGCACAGTGCTCTTTGTGTTATCAGCACAGTGCTCTTTGTGTTATCAGCACAGTGCTCTTTGTGTTATCAGCACAGTGCTCTTCGTGTTATCAGCACAGTGCTCTTCGTGTTATCAGCACAGTGCTCTTCGTGTTATCAGCACAGTGCTCTTCGTGTTATCAGCACAGTGCTCTTCGTGTTATCAGCACAGTGCTCTTTGTGTTATCAGCACAGTGCTCTTCATGTTATCAGCACAGTGCTCTTTGTGTTATCAGCACAGTGCTCTTCGTGTTATCAGCACAGTGCTCTTCGTGTTATCAGCACAGTGATCTTCGTGTTATCAGCACAGTGCTCTTTGTGTTATCAGCACAGTGCTCTTTGTGTTATCAGCACAGTGCTCTTTGTGTTATCAGCACAGTGCTCTCACCATCTGAGCTAATGGGCCTCATACAGAAAAATAATATCTCACACACTGAATGACAGAAGTGATCAAACTGCTCTTAGGCAGATATCTCGTTTCTTTCAAATGTGCATATATACACGCATGCAAGCACACATACGCACAGACACACAGACACACAGACACAGACACACAGACACACACAGACACACACAGACACACACACACACACACACACACACCCACACCCCACACCCACACCCACACACACACACACACACACACACACACACACACACACACAGAGTTCAACCTTGTATTTGCAAAGAGAGAAAATAATAACTGAAGATCAGAATCTTGTATGAGTGAGTTTGCACAATAATGGAAAATTTTGTCTATTCCTGTTAACACTGTATTTATCATTGAATAGTTTTTGGTTTTGGTATGAATATAATTAGAAGCAAATATATAACTGTTTCCTTAGTTTTTGAAAAAAACAACTGTTCGGCCAGTTTATTATTCTGCATGTCATTATACATTGCATTATGACTGGTAGAAAGAAACTCTAGGGAGAGCTAGACAACAGAAGGTCTTCAGAGAAGTAACCCCCTTTAGACAAGTGTTTCGGCCCTGAATTCCTTACACTCTCTGGGGGCCGGGCCACATCCAGGTCATGACTCCTGGATGCCCTTCTGCTGTTGTCTATTTTTTTTTTTTTTTTTTTTTTTTTTTTTTTCCCTTCCCACGCCGGGGAGCGAACCTGGGCGATTCTGCGCTTCAGAACTGCGGTACGCGGTTTTACCAATGTGCTAACGGGGCACACATCATCTGTAGGGAATTTAGTCCTTATGAAGTTCACTTTTGGTTCCTCCTTGCCCAGATCCAGCTTGAGCTCCTTTCTGCTGCCTCTGCCATCGCTTTAAGGCTCTAGTCCTCTTCTTCCCAGAAATGGCGAGTTGTTTCATGAGATCATAAGCGGAGGTGCCCACAAACCCTCTTGCCCCGACCTCTATGGCGAAGATTTTGACCCGCAGACCTGCTTACTTTTTAGTGTTCAACTAGTGTATGTTGTGCATCTTTGTTGTTGTTATGGGGAATGGTTCATTTTGTTTGTTGACAATGTGTGGTTAATTTTGTGTATTGACAACAAATGATTAATTTTGTTTGTTGACAACAAGTGGTTAATTATGTGTATTGACAACAAATGATTAATTTTGTTTGTTGACAACAAGTGGTTAATTCTGTGTATTGACAACAAATGGTTAATTTTCAGTGTTGACAACACACGATTAATTTTATATTGTGACAACAAAATGGTTAATTTTTTTATGATGACGACAAATTATTAAGTTTGTTTGTTGACAAAAAATGGTTAATCTTTATGTTGACAACAAATGAGTAATTTTGGTTGTTGACCACAAAGGGTTAATTTTGTATGTTGACTTAATAACTTCTGACTGTTGAGTGTATAATGGGTGTCGTCACGTATCTGTGTATAGTTCTGGATGACCAAGTAGAATGGAGCGAAGACATGAAATCCCGTAAGTTCGCTCCCTTGAAGAGTGATTTCCCTTCCTACTGGTGATCTCTTGTTTGCCGATACTTGGGTTTTGTGCACCATTTGTTTCTTTTAGTATTTTGTTTGTTTGTTCATGTTTTTTTTTCAGTATTTCTATCTTTCCTGTTCACCTTTTTGTGTGTTGTGCTTTTTGCACCATTTCTTCTTTTGGTTTTTATTTTATGAATTTGCAGACATTATTTATTTATTCATTTATTCATTTATTTATTTATTTATTTATTCATTTATTAAAAAGAATTGTCCTGATTAGTTTTATGAAGATTTGTTGGGAAAACGAATTGAGGCTACAGATCTTCCCCTTTCAATTCTTGCTCCCCCCCCCCCCCCCCCCCCCCAGAAAAAAAAGGCTGGTTTCAATCTACTTTCGTGTAAAGAATGTGTAAGTTTCAGATCACATTTTTACAAAAATGAAATACTCACGGCTGTTTTGAATATGTACTACATGATGCGCTGTCACTCACTTTACTTTGCTTGTTTAAGAAGTGCATGGATAATTTCATAAGTAACAAGTTAAAAGGTGAAGATTGCCCCATAACCCTGAGGTCATAGGGGAGTGAGATGGTAGAGACATGAACTTTTCTCAGGGCCAGCTTTGTGAGGGTGATGCCCATCTTCTCTCCTTTGCTGCTTAGCCTTCCCATCTCTGAACAGGGACAGGTTCCCAATCACAGCTGGGTGGACTGGCGATCACATGCAGTTTTCCTTAGGCACGCCAGTATCTGAGTAAAAGTAAAAGTAGAACATGTTTATTGAACTTCATATGTGAAAAAAATATTTGTATCTTCGTATGTTGCGTGGTTTGCAGTGTTGATGTGTGCACTGGTGTGGATTTGAGATCAAATTCGTATTTCTTATGTATTCATTCAACAGGCTTTTCTCCATGTATTAGGTTTAAAGTCACGTCACACGCATGACAGTGTTTTTCCGTTAAAAGTCTGACATATTTGAGAACGTAGACTGATAGGTAAAGGCAAGGTAATCGTTTCGCCCTTATCTTTGGGTTGCTGGAGAATGAAGTGGTAGTGACTTCAACTTTAAGGAGGGCTGGCATTATCACCAAGGCCACAGACGCCATCAGAATGCTGAACAGCATGTGGAGGTCCTCCCCAGGACAACATCAACATCATATTGAGACTGCAGAGAAATGTGTCATTTTGTATCCTTTTTTTTTCACGGCTGAGAATGCTGGAGAATGACAAGAGATTGATCTGACCAGGATATCAGTCTTCCACACAAGAAACTACTAGAGAATTGTTTGATTCTTCTGGGCCAACACCATCTCCAACAAACTTCTGAAGAGTCGTTTGAATCTTCTGGGCCGGCACCATCTCCAACCAACGACGGCTATAGCTCAGTGCAGTCAAAGAGAGTATGGATGCTATCATCATGAAAAGATGATAGGGATGGATTGGGTACTTCATCCTAAGAGAGCAGCATAGCATAACTGCCCTTCACTGGACACCAGAAGGAAGACAGCAGGGTGGATTGGGTACTTCATCCAAAGAGAGCAGCATAGCATAACTGCCCTTCACTGGACACAGGAAGGAAGACAGCAGGGTAACATCACCTGAACTGCCCTTCACTGGACACCAGAAGGAAGACAGCAGGATAGCATCACCCAGACAGCCCTTCACTGGATACCAGAAGGAAGACAGCAGGACAGCATCACCCAGACTGCCCTTCACTGGACACCAGAAGGAAGACAGCAGGATAGCATCACCCGGACAGCCCTTCACTGGACACCAGAAGGAAGACAGCAGGATAGCATCACCCAGAATGCCCTTCACTGGGCACCAGAAGGAAGACAGCAGGATAGCATCACCCAGACTGCCCTTCACTGGGCACCAGAAGGAAGACAGCAGGATAGCATCACCCAGAATGCCCTTCACTGGGCACCAGAAGGAAGACAGCAGGATAGCATCACCCAGACTGCCCTTCACTGGGCACCAGAAGGAAGACAGCAGGATAGCATCACCCAGAATGCCCTTCACTGGGCACCAGAAGGAAGACAGCAGGATAACATCACCCGGACTGTCCTTCACTGGACACCAGAAGGAAGACAGCAGGATAGCATCACCTGGACAGCCCTTCACTGGACATCCGAAGGAAGACAGCAGGATAGCATCACCCGGACAGCCCTTCACTGGACATCCGAAGGAAGACAGCAGGGTAACATCATCTGAACTGCTCTTCACTGGACATCAGAAGACGTAAGAGAGGAAGACATAAGAACACCCTGGTGATGAACAGAAGAGTAGAAGGTGATCATAAGTCCCTTAAAACACACCTGGGATATTATACGGAGACTGGTCCAGAACAGATAAGACTGGAGTATCTTTGTTGCCGCCCTACAGGCCATTGGCATAATGGACTGCAAGTAAGTGAATAAGCATTATGAGGGCAACCATTTGCCATGGTGTAGTGGTTAATGC
>JAPXFY010000024.1:12040775-12045775 GCA_030674185.1 Monoplex corrugatus
GTAGAAAACACAGGGGCTCGGACTTGCTGCTGTTGATATTGGGATTTGGTTGTTGTTGTTGTTTTGTTTCTGCTACTGCTTCTTTTTTTTCTTTTTTAATCTTTTTTTTTTAGTTTTGTTTCAACTGTGATTGTTTGTTCATTTGCTTGATGAAACATATAGACAAGATGTATGTTAAGTGTGCATGCATGCACTAGTATGTCTGTATGTGAGAATGTGAGTGCATGATCAAGTGTGTGTGTCTTGTGTGTGTGTGTGTGTATGAGCGAGTGAGCGAGCGAGCGAGAGAGAGAGAGAGAGAGAGAGAGAGAGAGAGAGAGAGAGAGAGAGAGAAGAGAGAGAGAGAGTGTGTATGTATGTGTGTGAGAAAGAGAGAGAGAGTGTGTGTGTATGCATGTATGTGTGTGTGTGTGTTTGTGTGTGTATTTGTGTGTGTGTGTGTGTGTGTGAGAGAGAGAGAGAGAGAGGGAGAGAGAGTGTGTGTGAGTGTTTGTGATGTGTATGTGTGTGTGTGTCTGCATGTGTGTTTGAGAGAGAGAGAGGGGGGAAGAGAACTCAGAACTCAGAAAATGTTTATTGTACATCGGCCTTAGGCCACAATACATGCATGGGAAAGGGGAGGGGAGGAGATCAGGTTTTCTTATACATTCATAGAAGTTATACTATCAAACTGCAGTGAACTCTGTCACATTGTCCCCTTCTATCGTTTACCGTCACATAAGCTGGGATACATTCATCTTTGCATTTACAGTGGTCCTTTCATTTGTATTCTAGTCCATATTCCTTAACTGGCCAGCTAAGAATATTTGTCATTAACCGCATCTATATCATTCGTCCAATTGTCAATTTTACAATAACTGGCTATCAGACAAACAAACCATTCAATTAGTGCACAGATCTGACATTTCTTGTACCCTTCGGAGATCATACAGTTGATCAATGTATTCAACCACAGGTACTTGACATAAACACTCAATCCATCAATCGATCAACCAAACAACCAATCAATCAAACAGTCAACCAATCAATTAACCAATCAATCAACTGATTTACCAGTTGATCAATCAAATAATCCGCCATTCAGCCCGTGATTCAACTGACAAATCAGCTTTCAATTGACTGGGTCAGATGCATCATCCAACTGTGCAATCGATATCACTTCAGTAACAATCACTTAACGTAATCACTCCCTCATTCAATCAATCAATCGATCAATCATTTAACCAGTTAATCAGTCATCCAGTGACTTAATCGACCAGATAACCTAGAATTTAACTGAGTTCAATATATCAATTTGCAATCGTTACTTCAAATAACGCGAATCAATCATCCATACATTCCATAATTCAATCACTGATCGATCAATAGCTAAAACCATCAATCTATAAATCGATCAGTCGGTGAGCCACCCATCGCCATCAATTAACAAATCATATAATCATTCCGTTGTCAGCTAATCATGCGTTCAGTTTATCAATTTATTCACCAGTGAATCTAAACCAATCAATGGAATTAATGTACAATGAAGTGAAACAAGAAATATATGACATAAGAGCAATTCGACCCCAAAACAGTCGGTTAATTGGCAAAAACAGACATTCATAATGCCAATCCATTAATCAGACTAATCGCAGATCAGTCACTCGTTTACCAAAACAATTGACATTGAGACAATACCAAATGATCATTCAACGCATATTTAGCACTTCGTGCATCTTTTAGTTCAGAGATAACTCAATCTTCGGCGGTCAGCAATGGTTCAGGCCATAGACTGAATTGAAGGTTATGTATAAACGCACATACACACATACACATCTATATACACGCACACATACATAATCACTCATACATATATACATACATAGATATATATACATATGTACCCACACATATACATAATGTAGATACTATCACCTATATATGCACATAAGTACACCAACGTCAATGTGAATACACAGGCACCTATGCACATGTGTCTCTATAGCACCCCTTTCATATTCAAATAAACATTTTTATTTCTTTACAATTGAAATTAAGTATTGTCTGAAATTCTAGTGCTAGTATCTACATAACTGTTTACTTTTCTTCTCCTTTTAACAATTTTTTTCTCCTATTCATGGCGTGGAAAACGTATCTGGATACGCTGTGGCTTCAGTGGCTATTTGTTGATCGGAGCAGTATGCACATAGGCATGCTGACTAAATCCTTTAAAAATTTCGCCCTGAGATCAGCGTAAGTGGAACATCTAAATAATAAGTGTTCTTCGTTTTCAGATTCTGTCCTGCAAAATGGACACACCTTTTCTTGATCAGATTCACTGTATCTATTATTGTTTAGTGGTAAAACGTTCAACCTTGTTTGTGAAAGGGCAACTCTGAAACAGTATATATCAATAGAGTCAATGTACTTCTCTTTTTCAAAGATAATCTTAAATGATCTGTAGCTTTCATACCTATCTCTGTCTCTGAGTGACCCAGACCATTCTTGATTATATAAGTCTACAAGTCTCCGTTTAAATACACCAAAAAGGCTTTTACATCACCAACACCTTGTTGCAGCCACACGATATTAAATCCCGTTTCACACAAAATTTCCCTTATTTTTGAAGCCCAGCATTCTTTCCCAGCCCTGTCAAGTTCCACTAACATTTGGTAAGCCTTATAAGGTAACCTATTTGGATTCATTTCCAGTAATTTAAACCAATATCTAAGACAGGTAGTTGAGGAGTTCACATAAAGAGGATATCTTCCCAAATCCCCATATACCATCTTGTTAGGTGTCCTGACTGGAACACCCAACAGTCTTTTGCACGATACCAAATGTACTTTCTCTATATGCTCGAGTCTGTTAAGTCCCCATATCTCAGAAGAATACAACAAAATAGATTGAATTTTTGCATCAAACAACTTGAAGAAAGTTTCTATAGTCATGTCTTTATATTTTTGAAAAGTCCTGTTTAATAGCAAAGTTGCTTTTTTACCTTTTGTCACCAAATGTTCTGTGCCGGCCTTGGTGCTAATCATTGTCGTGAAACTGAACCCCAGATAACAATATTTACTAACTACTTCCAATTTTGTCCCTTTGTAAAACCATTGTTCATGTCGTCCTAAGAAGCCCCCTCTTCTGAAAACCATAACCTTAGTTTTTTCAAGATTAACTTCCAGTTTCATGCTGGCACAGTATGTCTGCAAGACTCTTAACTGGTTTTGCAAACCATTTGGTGTTGTTGACAGAAGGGCTACATCATCTGCAAAAAGAAGAATGAATATTTCCATTGAACCTGGCATCAACTGGATGCCATGTTGCCCCTTTTCATCCATACAATTGGCTAATTGATTTATTAATACCGAAAATAAAGTAGGGCTTAAGACACATCCTTGTCTCACGCCTATGGGGTTATCGAATATTTCAGATAATTCCCGGTTTGCCCGAATACATGAGCATAATGATTCATACATTGCTTTTAGCGAAACCAAAAACTTCCCTTTTACTCCTTGATTTTGAATACACTTTAAGAGTTTGTCATGCTGAACCGAATCAAAGGCTTTCTTAAAGTCTACAAAAGCAACATATAGTTTTCTACCTTTCTTGCACATAGTTTTCTGAACCATAGCGTACAGACTGAAAATTTGATCCACTGTAGAATATTTTTTCCTAAAACCTGCCTGACTTTCTGATATTAAATTATTGTTTTCTAACCAAGCATACAATCTAGTATTCAGTATTGATGTGTAACATTTTGAAACAATGCTTAATAACGACACACCCCTGTAATTGTCCACTTTATCAGGATCTCCTTTCTTAAATATTGGTATGATAATAGCTTTTGACCAGTCTTGAGGATAAATTCCTCGGTCGAATAAAGTGTTAAACAGCTTCAAAAGAAAATTATGGATATTTGTGTTACCATTTTTTAACATCTCGGCTGTAACACCGTCCATTCCACTGGCTTTACCTATCCTCAATTTTCTGATGGATTCTCTGACTTCTTCTATAGTTATCTTAGAATTTAATGGGTGTTCTGTTGATTCATTTAAATCTACTTCGACAATGCAGCGCTCATCATTTGTTGATCTGTTATCTTGAAATACGTTTTTAAAATGACTGAACCATTCATCAATACTTATATTGTTAGTGAGTTTGTTTTTGGTACCATACCCTATATTTCTTAACTCAGTCCAAAACTGCGATGAATTTGAAATATTTCTGGCTAAGCATTCTGCTTTTTGTTTATTATACTGCTGTTTTTTATTCTTTAATAATTTTTTATACTTCTTCCGTGCTTCACAATACACAACTCTATCATCCTCATCTTTTGTTTTTCTGTAGTGTTTGAGAGTTTTTCTGCTTTCTGCTTTTGCTTTCTCACATTCACCATCAAACCAATCAGATCTTTTTCTCTTCTCTGTACATTTCTTACGGTACATACAAGCACCAGCTTCTTTGAGACATTCAACAAATATGGTTAAAGCCTTATCTACATTAGTGTCTAGAGTATCCGAAGCCAATGTAAGTCTTCTCTGAATGTGCTCACTTTGTAATTTGTTTGTATAATCGTCTTTCTTATTTTCTTGCCATATGAACTTTTGTGTGATGTTATTTTTTGATACTTTTCCCTCCGCTTTTATTCCTGTTTCAAGCTTTCGCTCCACTTTCATTATAACCGGTAAATGATCTGATTCTGTGAGACTGTCAACATCTAATGCAGCAATTTTAATTGATGAAAACAGATCACATGATACGATGAAATAGTCAACTACACTCGACCCTGAAACCCCAATGTATGTATAACTACCATCAAAGTCCAGTTTACACAGACCGTTTAAAATGATACAGTCAAACATACTGCATAGCTCGAGCAGTTGGTTTCCAAAAACATTTGTGCGGCAATCATGAGACTGTCTAAAAAAATCACTGTATACCGAAAGGTCAGTTAAAACACTGCCACTGTCATATCCAAATGAACAGTAGTTACCATCAGCTGTTCTTGCATTTAAATC
>JAPXFY010000024.1:12048275-12050775 GCA_030674185.1 Monoplex corrugatus
ATTAATTAGTTCATTCCCTCCCCGGATCCATCAGCATCTTGCACTGTGTACACTCTGTGCTGCCCCCTGTTGGGTTGCCTGGGGCTCTTGCAGTATAAATAGTATCCCCACCTTCTGGAAATTCTGTGCTAGAAATTTCCTCTTTTCTGTCACTCTCTTTGTTTCTGCCTTGTTGCCTTGCTTTCTGTCATTTCTACTTATTTTCTGCCGTAATGGTCCATTCACCTGTATTTTTTCGATAAAGTCTTACGTACTTTTTCTTCAGATTGATAATTGGGTACATGTATTCAGTGCATTTTTGGCTCTAAGGAGGTGAGATATGCAGAAGCAATTTTAGGTAATTTATGCCTGTTTTTATATGTTTTGGTGTCCTTATGTATGCTTATGTTTGTATTCAGGTGTGTTTTTTGAATCTCCCCTGTGCGATAAAACAGATGGAATGGTCCTATGCCGAGGGCATGTCCTTAGATTATGTGCGCGAATGCATTGATATGTGTACTTAATTTTGTTTTCTTTTTTTTTCCTGTTGAAGTTTTTTGTGTTTTGAAGCGGTTATAGTCCTGATATGGCCCTGCGCAGTCGGCTGGGCTGTAAACAACAATAAAAGAAAAAGAAAGAAAGACTATGCTGAAAACTGTTGTTGAGGATGAGGAAATGAAAAGGTTAATGACTAGACTCCTTCAGTCCTTAACCTTTTGACTCCTTCACTTTATCCCGCCTGCATCCCGTTATGTCAGCTGTGACAGCAAAGCAAAAACTCAACCCTTTCACTCACTCACCCTGTTCACCAGCTTCCTGCAGGTGGGTAGGATGAGGGAGTCAAAAGGTTAAGCTTTTGCAGTTTGAGGATGGGCTACGGGAGTCACAGAGTGTTGACCCTTTGACTTCCGCACACTGTCCACCGGCATCCTGTGTTGTCAACCATGTTAGCGAAGCAGAAACTTAATCCTTTGGCTCCCTCACCTTATGCACCAGCTTTCTGCAGGAAGGTGGCGAATAGGGTGAGGGAGTCAAAGGTTAAGTTTTTGCTGTTGATGGACAGGGTGCGGGGATTAAAGGGTTAAACAGACACCGAATGGTAGATTTGTAGATTGATTTTTGGTTTTAACTGAAACCGATTTACTGTGAGCGTGTGGTGGCTGACATATGTATGTCTCGTGTTGTGTGACAGATCTGGCTCAGCCTGTCATCCAGGGCGCTGATGGATTGCCTATGCTACAACAGGTCAGTTTGTGTGTGTGTGTGTGTGTGTGTGTGTGTGTGTGTGTGTGTGTGTGTGTGTGTGTGTGTGTGTGTGTGTGTGTGTTTGTTTCTGTCTCTGTCTCTCTATCTCTCTGTCTCTCTTTCTGTCTGTCTGTCTGTCTCTCTGTTTCTTTTTCTCTGTCTCTCTTTCTGTCTGTCTGTCTCACTGATTCTTTCTCTCTCTCTGTCTCTCTCTCTCTATCACACATGACACACACACACTCGAAACACACACACACACACACACACACACACACACACACACACACACACACACACACACACACACACACACACACTCTCTCTCTCTCTCTCTCTCTCTTTTTCTCTCTCTGTCTTTTTGTGCATTATTTAGAAGGTATTGTATTATTCACATACCCCTTCATAAGGGGCCAAGGCCTAATATGAATAAACTATCTGAGTCTGAAGTCTGAAGTCTGAAGTCTCTCTGTCTCTGTCTCTCTCTGTTTCAGTCTCTGTCTCTTTCTGTCTCTCTCCTCTCTCTCTCTCTCTCTCTCTCTTCCCTAAGCAATAACAGTGAATGCACTATCCTGTGAACAGGAGGATGTACAGCTGGCACGGGTGATAGGGGAGGATGAGGAGGGAGGGGCACAAGGCCCCACCACCCCCAGAGCCACCCCCACCCATGTCCCTGCCAACGTCAAACTGCAGCAGGAAGAGGCACTGAAAAGGTAAAACACGTCTTGTCTGCTTCCATTGCTCACAGTCATGTCTGAAGTTTTGGAGAAATTGGGTAGACTGTTAACCATGCCGTTTGGTTCACTTACTGCAGTCCCTTCATGGGGATGCCAGGGATTTTTTCAGAATAGATGGTATCGCCACCTTCTGGAAATTCTGTGATAGAAGTTTCCTTTTTTTTTTGTCACTCTTTTTGTTTATTTCCTTGCTCCTTTGCTTTCTGTTATCTCCTCTATCTATAATTTTCTGTTTTGCTGGTCCATTCACTGTATGTGTCGTAGAAAGCCTATACTTCCTATTAGGATTGATAATTTGGTACATGTATTAGCTACATTTTTGGCTCTGAGGAAATGTTATGTACAGAAGTAATTTTTAGTAACTTAGACAAGCTTATGTGTATGTTTTAGTGTACTTATTTATGTTTACGTTTGTATTTAGGTTAGTTTTTTTTAATCCCCCTTGTGATAAATGGTCAACGCCTGGGGCTTATTGCTAGATTATGGTTAATGCATTCATATGTGTAGTTTTCATTTCCATTTTTTTTTTCGTCAAGGTCTTC
>JAPXFY010000024.1:12060775-12080775 GCA_030674185.1 Monoplex corrugatus
ATAGTCATTAATAGTTGCATTTTCGTCTTCAGAATCATATTACTGCTGCTACTACGACTGCATACTGCTAATGCTACTGCTTCAAATCATCATCATCATCATCATTATCACCATCACCATCACCATCATCATTACCATCATCATGAGATGAAGAAGAAAAAGACGATGAATGTGCCAATGATGACGATCACAGTAATAATGTCTCCTACTACTGCCGCCCGGATGGCCGCCATTGGCAGAAACATGCTTTGACTGTCAGGATGTAACATTTAAGTCCCTTGTTTACTACATACAGAGAATATGTTTGTAAGATGCATGTGCGTGCATGCTTTTGCTGATTAAGATATGACATGCAAGTGTCGTGTTTGATATGTACAAATCATACAGCAGAGAATAGAGACTCTTTTCATATGTGTGTGTACGTGTGTATGTATGCAGATATGCATTTTCATGTGCATGTATTTGCATATTAGCATGTGACACTAACGCATAAAATCAAACTAATTGTATGACTTTTCCCAATCTGTCAGCGTCTGCGTCGAAGTGAGGACTTGAGCAACACGTACTTTGCCACCAAACGACAGAGCCAGCTGGTCGGTGAGCCAATCAGCAGACCCAGTAAGTCCTGTAGACCACTTTACTACAATTTTATCACAACAGGCAGACAGAATCACAGATAGATAGACAGACAGACAGGCAGACAGGCAGGCAGATAGACAAACAGACAGACAGGCAGGCAGACAGGCAGACAGACAGGTAGGCAGGCAGGCAGATAGACAGACAGACAGGCAGGTAGACATGCAGGCAGGTAGACAACCAGATAGATAGACAGACAGACAGGCAGGCAGACAGGCAGGCAGGTAGACAACCAGATAGATTGACAGACATGCAGGCAGACATGCAGACAGGTAGACAACCAGATAGATAGACAGACAGACATGCAGGCAGACATGCAGACAGGTAGACAACCAGATAGATAGACAGACAGACAGGCAGGCAGACAGGCAGGCAGGAGTAGACAACCAGATAGATTGACAGACATGCAGGCAGACATGCAGACAGGTAGACAACCAGATAGATAGACAGACAGGCAGGCATGCAGGCAGGCAGGTAGACAAACAGATAGACAGACAGACAGACAGACAGATATGCATGCATGCATGCAGGCAGGCAGGCAGACAGATAGACAGACAGACAGACATGCAGTCAGACAGACAAACAGATGGATAGATAGACAGATTTGCAGGCAGGCAGACAGACAGACAGACATGCAGTCAGAGAGACGAACAGATAGATAGATAGACATGTAGGCAGGCAGGCAGACAGACAGACAAACTGATAGATAGACAGACAGATATGCAGGCAGGCAGGCAGGCAGACAGACAAACAGATAAATGGACAGACAGACAGATATGCAGGCAGGCAACCAGCCAGATAGACAGACAAACAGATGGACAGACAGACATATATGCAGGCAGGCGGGCAGACAGATGGGTGTATCTCTGAATAGACACTATGAATCATGTAGCTTTGTGCTGTCTTGACAGGGGCAACAGACAGATAGACAGACGTGCAGACAGACAGACATACAGACAGACAGATAGACAGACATGCAGGCAGGCAGACATACAGATGGGTTTATATCTGAATAGATGCTATGAGTTATGTAGCTTTGTGCTGTCTTGACAGGGGCAACAGACAGATAGACAGACGTGCAGACAGACAGACATACAGACAGACAGATAGACAGACAAGCAGACAGGCAGGCATACAGACAGACATATTTTTATGTCCCTTCACCCCATGGGATGATACAGGCTGAAGTGTGGTTTCAAGAGAAAGTTTTGTGCAAGTGGTGTGCATTCTACTAAGACGTCAATGGGCACTTGATGTTGTTCAGAGTTAGGGAAAGTACAACAGTGAGGGGGGGGGGGGGGGGAGATGGTTACCAAACTTGATGCTATACACAAGTTGCGATGCCTGCCACCTCATTGCCATACGACCTTGAACTTCAGAACATTTTATTTAGAAGCATTAGGTCCCACTGGACCTGTCTTACAGCTAATCCTTGTTGCTGTGCACATTTCATATAAGCATGTTAAAAACAGATGAATCGTATTGTTTACACTGTCAAAGAAGGTGTGACAATGAATTGTAATAAAACATTGACTTCTGTATGTCAATTTCAATTTCAGTGTTGTTAAACAAGACCATGACACTTGGAATGATAGAACCAACATGACATCATAACAAATGACATCACAGTATTTTCTTGTAATTTCACAGATTACAGAATAATTCTGCTAGGTGTGTGTAAGGTTTCAGAGAGCCACGACAAATTTTTTTGAGTTATTAGGAAATTTTCGTTATTCATTGGATGACTTATGTAAACATGAATTGTAATAAAATGTCAGCTTGTACGTCAGTTGATCGAGCCCATTTGAAAATCATGAGACACAAAGGCAGACGCACGTGAAGTGAGTGCATGTCAGCCCCTGACCTATAACTGACACTTACATTTTGTACATCTGTGTCTTTTGACAGTACCATCTTTCACAGAAATGTGATTGACAGTACATGTTTGTAATGGATTGGAAACAATCAGTTTATTTCATACAGATGTGAAACTGATTGTCACAGTTTTTGTAATGTAAATAAAATTGTCAGTTATATTTTTTTACAGATGTCAAATTGATATAAATTTTTACAGACATCAAATTGACAGTAAGATTGTTGATGAACATCAGACTGACAGTGACATCCGTTTTACAGACATGAAAGATGTGAGAGATGCTTTTGGCATCTCCCCTCAGCGGTCCAGCAACAGCACCCCCACCAACGGTTTCCACAGCGATAGTATGAGCAACGGCCTCCGCGCCGCCCAGGTGCATGGACAGCTGATGGCAGATGAGGCGATTCGCAAACCGTCCCGCTTGGAGGCTCTGCCCTCTGTGGCCCCCCTGGGCAAGAAGGGGAAGAAGAAGAAAGGGGGACTGGAACCACTTTGATGCTGTCCCTTGAATGTTTCATTTTGTGCAATTGTCTGTTGTTCATGTTGTTGTTGTTGATGTTGTGTGATAATATAGGTAAAATGGACTTGCATAGTTTTGCTGGCTCGATAATCCGCTGCTGGTTTTGTTTTACGTTTTCGTATTCAAGCAGAGTCATGGCTGATGAAGTTCTTTCAGTGATTTGAGTGTTGCTGGTTTAGTTTGTTTTAGTTTTGTCATGCAGGCGTTAAAGTTCTTAGAAAAGTGCTATGATTATGTACTAATAGATGCCATGTGGTGAAAGGGATCCCAAATCATCATAGCAAATGCCATAAGCCTGCACACAAACCTTACATCTGGTAAAGTCTTGAGGTCTGCCTAACTTAAGGATCTAGGTACTATTGTCTGTCCACGTTCCCACCTATCAGTGACATTCATAGTCTGTGAGTAACGTTCTGTTAATGACTCAGTGGTAAACATAGTTTATGCAAATAGTTTTCCATTTTTCTTTCACACCAAAACTATGTGGACAGTCATAGTTTTCCATTTTCCCATTCACACCAAAACTATGTGGACAGTCAGTTTGTTACATTACCATGATAACATTTTCCCGAAAACAGTTCATGTAAACTGTTTTCTCATCTCAGCAAAACTGTGCAGGTCTTCTTTGTATCTGGTTTAAATTTGATGTAGTTCTGTGTCTAGGGATAAAAGTTGACTTACTTGGATTGCTGAATTTGAAACCCATTCCATCAAAATAATGCACTTTTTGTGTTATTCATTGTTCACTCACAAAACAGGTGATGGTTTGAATACATTGCTTATCAAGAATACCATTTTCATGTATTTTGTGCAATTTTATTTCTGATCTTACCAACAGTATATACAAGGGTACGTTGGGCATTTTTTGCCCATATTCCTTTTTCTTTCCAGACAGTATTGAATTTGTGATATATTCTTGTCAGATCAAGTGTTTGATATACTCAGGCGCAGTGATACGTTAAAATCATTGACTTCTATAAATAATCAAAATGACAAGTGCTTATAATGTTTGCCCAGTTATTGCTGACATTAGTAATGCAGTTATATAATTTTATGAGTTGAGTCACATGTAAATTAATAGACTGCTGTTTGTGTATCTGTGTTTTATTCATACTTTTGAGCAATACATTGACAGTTTCAGGGTTCAAAATTTGAGGCATATTACTGTACTTTCTGATTTCCTTCAGAGAACAGTAATTATGCTTTATTTCCTGATGAATGGGGGCCAGTTGTTGAACTTCTCTAATGCCTGCCATGAAACTGTGCTAGTTTTAAGTGCAACGTAGAAATATGAGTATAGACGACTAGATATCCTGATGTATTTGTGTGCCTATGGAGATAAGTAAATATCCAGGATTTTCAAAGAGTAAGACATGGGGCGGTCAGGGTTTAAAACAGACTAAAGAACATTAGATCAGTGACTTGAATTAGGCTAAAGACATGGAATACAGATGTAGAAATACTGTGGAAAAAGCCTGCAGGACAAAAAGAAAAACGATTGAAACATAACTCTTAGGTATTGAAAAAGAAACTAGAAACGTTTGGGTGGACGTCCAGTAACCAAACTGGAAGATGATTGCAGAAGAAACAATGCATAAAGAAATAAAAATAGACTATGATGGGATAGTTAGATACAGAAGTATTAACAGTCCATATGACATAAGAGATTTAAAACAAATGCGCTGTTGGACATTGGATAAAAGGCAGAAAAGACTATAGGATATTGCATAAAGTGGAAAGACTATAGAACATTGGATAAAGATGTAGATATCGTATAAAACATTACAAATTGTTACACAATAATAAGCTATTAGATAACGAACTGGAAACAGACTATAAGAGATCAGATTAAAACATGTAGAAACATACTGTAAGAAGTCAGATAAAGAAGTAGAAAAAAAACTATAAAATTTTAGATAAAGATGTAGAAACAGACTATAGGATATTGGATAAAGAAGTAGAAAGAGATTATAAGACATTGGAAAAAAACATTGAAAAGGGCTATAAGTTTTTGGGAAAAGAAGTGGAAACAGGCTTATAGGACATTGGACGAAGAAATAGAAACAGACTATAAGACATGGGA
The DNA here is from genome assembly GCA_030674185.1 of Monoplex corrugatus. Taxonomy (NCBI): domain Eukaryota; kingdom Metazoa; phylum Mollusca; class Gastropoda; order Littorinimorpha; family Ranellidae; genus Monoplex; species Monoplex corrugatus. The sequence continues at coordinate 12,065,891 of JAPXFY010000024.1, forward strand.
AAAGAAGTAGAAACAGGCTATAGGACATTGGATAAAGAAGTAGAAACAGACATAGTCATTGGTTAAGAAATTGAAATGCAGTAAAACATTGGATAAAGAAGTAAAAGCAGACTGTAGAACAAGGGGTAAAGATGTAGAAATAAACTGTAGGATTCAGCAAAGAAATAGACACAAACTAATGGGAAATGGGATAAAAGGCAGAAACGGATTATGATAATTGGATGCAGTACAAAGGAATCAAACTGCATAAGATGGGATATATAAAAATAAGACTACAGGACAAGGAAGGAATTTACGCGATAGGAAGAATAATATTGTTTGTTGTTAAGTCTCAGAAAATATTGTTGACATGTCAGTTTATGTAGTTTATATGGGATAGAGATGAAGAAAGCAGCGTTGATATGTATGTTTATTAAATGTGTATTTACAGTGAGCATTCGCCATGAAACTTTTATATTTGTATGAGCAATATTGTGACTTTATTGCAAGTTTTAAAACCGAAAGGAGATATCTTGAGGACAATTTGTTTATTAATAACAAGAAGATGAGGAGTGTTTTGCACTGACTGTTTGTAGCATATTGACGCGTTCAAGTTGCTGTTTACACACATGTATATAGAACATTTTCACACAGTATTAACAGAAGGGTTGAACTGTTCCCTTGATGTGTTCAGTCGTTATTGTTTTCTCTTATTTTGTCCTCCACCGTCTTTGACCCCTTTTAACCTTTTCAGTCTCGCACGCTGCCCATCAGCAGGCGGATAGGATGAAGAAGTGAAAGGGTTAAAGGATATAGACGCACCTCCGACAAACTTCGAATAATTTTGAGTCAAGATATCTAAATTTTTGAAGTTGAAACTGAAGTTGTGGTCTTTTAGAATGTTATTTTCTTGAAACCTTGATAGTCAATGAAAGCTATAACTGAATAATCATGAAATGTGTGGTACATATTCATATGTTGGAATGTATATAATTCTGTGGACACTCTAAGGGGGGCCGGGCTGCATATAGTCCTGACCTGGTTGCAGCCTGGCCCCCTTAGAGTGTCACTTACTACTAGTTCCTAAATGTGATTGCAGTAATTTGCATGAGAATGCTTGTAGAGTATTGAGGCACCTCCTGTCGAATCATTATTGACATCAGGAGATTAATGTTGAACAATACTGGTGATAGCAGACATCCTTGATATACTCTTGCTATAGACTGGAAGAATTTTCCTAGTAGATTTTTGAGGAGTACAGCTCTGCTCGAGTTCTTACACAGCACCTCAGTCGGTTAAATCTTGTTCTGTGTTGAAGACTTTCCGCAGGCCATTGTGCCAAAGGCATGAGATAAGCTGTCTTGAAAGTCAGCTTTCTTAGGATAGAGATTACTTTGATGTTGGAATGGGAGGGTTCATGATTCTAATGTTAAAAACAACCACATTTTTACCTTTTTGTAAACTTCTTTTCCTTTTTGTCAGTCATTTTACAATAGATGTGTGTGCTGCAAGAAGCGCTATTGGTTTCACAGCATGCATTAGTGTGTGCTGAGGTTTTTGACATGTAGTGTTGTGACTTTTGACAATATGTAATTGAAACCACACCATGGGTACAAACTAAATTGTTTTGTCATTATGAGGTTATCTTGATATTAATACTAGTCTTCAGAGCATGAATTGTTTTTGTACCATATGTCACATCTACAGATTGTATGGAGTTTTGTACCACACACAACATCTACAAATTCAGTGGACTTTTGTGCCATACATCAAAATTCACAAATTCTATAGGCTTTTGTACCATACATGACATTTACAAATTCTGTGGACTTTTGTATTATACATAACATGTACAAATTCTATGACAATTCTATAACATTTCTAAATTCAGTGGACTTTTGTACCATACACAACATGTACAAATTCTATGAACTTTTGTATCATATATAATATGTACAAGTTCTATGGACTTTTGTACTATACATATCTATGAATTCAGTACCATACATAACATATACAAATTCCACGGACTTGTGTACTATACATAACATGTACAAATTCAGTGGACTTTTGTACCTTACATAACATATACAGATTCTATGGACTTTTGTTCCATACATAACATCTACCAATTTAATGGACTTTCGTACCATACATCAACATCTACAAATCCTATGGACTTTTGTAACATATGTCGATATCTGTAAATTTTTCGGACTGTACATCAACATCTACAAACACTATGAACTTGCCAAAGGGAACAATATTTTGTGTATGAGAAAACTCATTGTCAGAATGTATATAATGAAATAGTTGAAAACTCATTTTGTTAGAGAACTCAGTATCAAAATACACATAGTGAAACAGTTGACTCATTTTGTTGGAGAGGGTCAAATAGATACATTTTTGTGTGTATCCAACTTACGTTGGCTTTTGCACTGTGTCTGTAATAGCTGTCTGTGTGTGATTTTAGGTGTTGTTGTCACCCACAAAAACAGAGTGTGTGCACCACTGCTGGTTTGTGTCTGAAATATTGTTTCCCCACTATGTTCACCAAACTTGTCTGCACCTGTTGTTTTATGTTGATTGTCCGTCCGTTAATTTATCAACAGTTTTTTACTCTTTTTCTTTTTCTTTCCTCGAACATTGCGTCCAGGTGAGCTTGGCCAGAACAAATATATGTAAGCTGCTTTGCTTTTGCAGTCGATAATCCGTCCAGTGTTCTGTTAATCAACTGTGTTTTAATACTTACAGTAATAGTACATCCATTATCTCAACAGAATTTTCAGTCTCCCCAGTTCCCTCTTTTCATTGATTCTCTCCCTTTTTTTCTTATTTTGTCTTTTTTTTTCTTTTTCCCCATTTTTGAACGACTGTACTTGGTCCAGATTGGTATGTTATCCATTTCTTACAGCACCTTTTCTTGTTTACAGCTACTGTGATAATAATGAAGACAAGAGTATGCTCTGTGGAGGTTTAGTGTATAAAACGTTTGCTGATAGAAAGTATATTGGATGAAAGGTTTCATTATGGAAAATATTTAATGTAAAAGAATTTTCTTATGGAATGTATCCTGTGTGAAAAGTTTACTTATGGAAAGAACGTTGTATGAAAGGTTTACGTATGGACAGTTGTATGTCATTTCACAGTGGCTTCTCTGTTGTAAATCCGTCCACCAGAGCAAATGTTTCGTGGGTGTATGTCAACTTGTTGGTTTTGTTTTTGACGATTTGTATAGTTAGTTTTGGAATTTTTTGGACAGTGTTTTGTGTTATCTCTGAATCAAAGGTAAATTTTTACAGTTCAGTTTTTTCATGTCATATCTCTGAATCAAAGGTACATTTTAACAGGTTTTTCATGTCATCATGTTAGCTCTGAATCAAAAGTTACTCCCGCGCCAGTTTTCACATATTGCCAATACTTCATTCTACTCTGACATTAGAAACTTTCACATCCTCAAGCTTGAATTTACTTTCTTTATGGAGTCTGTGGATTTTCTGACACAAACATTGAATCAAAATGCACGAATGTTGTTTTCAGCGCTTTCCCACCAGTACATAAATTGGATGAAGATGCACATGCTATTTATTATTTTGTGTGTGTTCCATTTTCAATATGAATTGAATCAAAATGAATAATCTGTTTTCAGTGCTTTCCCACTCCTACATAAATTGAATCAAAATTGGAATATTTTATTCTGTGATTTCCATTTCCTACATACATTGAATAGAGGAGTAGAGATGCACGTGGATATTCATTAACTAGACTAGTTTTTCCGTCTCAACTGCACATTTTCTCTTTTGTCATGGACACCGGAACATGTTTGTGCACCCATGTCATTTGTGACAGATTCCACTAGGGACTTGGTGTGTGTGTACGTGTGTGTGAGTGTGTGTGTGTGTTTGTGTGTGTGTGTGTGTGTGTGTGTGTGTGTGTGTGTGTGTGTGTGTGTGTGTGTGTGTGTGTGTGTGTGTGTGTGTGCAAGCATCTTACTTGCACATGACACACGTATTTCAAAAGTGGTGTAGAAACGTATTTATAACATTACTCTATCATCGTGTATGTGTGATTATATAGCGCTGTATGAAAATGATTTGTAACAGTAATGATATTTATGCACGCAGGGGGTTACTGCAGAGGCAGAAATTAGGTAGCTCCCCGAAGATAGAGTATGACTGCCTTTAAGGCGGAATAAAGAACGGCATGCACGAAAAAAATCCGCTCCCTCTATTAGACAGGTAGGTTTGTGTGAATATTCATATGCTGATATAGGGAGGGTTCGCAGGAGTTCTAGGCTGTGTAAGGAAAAGAAGAAGAATATTTATGAAAGAGGTTGAAGTTGGTGTGTGCTGTTTGTCACTGCAGCGAAATTTCTGTGAGAAAGGAAGTGTGTGTGAGTGAGTGAGTGAGTGTGTGTATGTGTGTGTGTGTGTGTGTGTGTGTGTGTGTGTGTGTGTGTGTGTGTGTCCCATTACACTTAGGTACGGAAAGTCTGCCGCTTCGTTTGACGTGCTGTATGAAAATTATGCAGGCTGCCGTTTGTATTCACTTTCGGATAGGGTTGCTTTTGTTTTGTGGAGGGATTGTTTCAGTTGTGTGTGCTTTGATATTTGAGAAACATTCCTTTCTGTCTATTCTACAGAAGAATTGATGTAAATTTAAAACCAAACGTTATTTTGGCGGAAGGAGGAGAAAGGATGAATACGGAAGTGGTGAAGTTGCCTTTTGTTGTCTAGTTTTAAACTAGAAACTGCTGAATTCTTCTTCAAAATGGGACCACTACGTATTTGAAAGGGTTTGTTTGAAGATTGCCGATTGTATCGTACCATACTGAAGCCAGAGATTTAATGTCCAAGTGTTACGTATCAGAGTTATTATTTATTTCATAGGTAACATGGATTGACAATAAAGCTGTTTTATTTAAAGAGAATGTTTGTCTTGGTGACATTTCTTTTCGTTCTGTCTTGCGTACATATTATACACATTATTCATATTGCCTCATGAACACACATGAAGTTTCAGCATACCTGTAACTCTGTCCCACACATTTCTCACTGTCTGCCTGCTGTGCTTGTTTATGTGTAACTCTGTCCCACACATTTCTCACTGTCTGTCTGCTGTGCTTGTTTACGTGTAACTCTGTCCCACACATTTCTCACTGTCTGCCTGCTGTGCTTGTTTATGTGTAACTCTGTCCCACACATTTCTCACTGTCTGTCTGCTGTGCTTGTTTACGTGTAACTCTGTCCCACACATTCCTCACTGTCTGCCTGCTGTGCTTGTTTACGTGTAACTCTGTCCCACACATTTCTCACTGTCTGCCTGCTGTGCTTGTTTACGTGTAACTCTGTCCCACACATTTCTCACTGTCTGTCTGCTGTGCTTGTTTACGTGTATCTCTGTCCCACACATTTCTCACTCTGTCTGCCTGCTGTGCTTGTTTACGTGTAACTCTGTCCCACACATTTCTTACTATCTGCCTGCTGTGCTTGTTTACGTGTATCTGTCGCACACATTTCTCACTGTCTGCCTGCTGTGCTTGTTTACGTGTAACTCTGTCCCACACATTTCTCACTGTCTGCCTGCTGTGCTTGTTTACGTGTAACTCTGTCCCACACATTTCTCACTGTCTGCCTGCTGTGCTTGTTTACTTGTAACTCTGTCCCACACATTTCTCACCGTCTTCCTGCTGTGCTTGTTTACGTGTAACTCTGTCCCACACATTTCTCACTGTCTGCCTGCTGTGCTTGTTTACGTGTAACTCTGTCCCACACATTTCTCACTGTCTGCCTGCTGTGCTTGTTTGTCTCCATCATATGCTGTGTTGATTTTTGTTTTGTTTTGTTTTGTAGTTTGTTGAATGCAGTTGTTTCTCAGATGTCTATATGCAAGTTATTAGGGCTGCACTGTGAATGAATGATGTTGTTGCATAAATTGTGTTCTCCACCTTCTGTGGGTTACCTCGCATTGTTGCCAGTCACACTGCGTTTTATGGGTTTTGCATTTGAATAACTGCGTGTTTCTAAAAGCCAACGAACACTGACATAGCTAACAGGAACTTAAACGTATGTATTTGATGCCCTGCATATACACATAAAAGGGATTCAGACACTGGCAGGTCTACACATAAGCTTATGCTGGCATGAGTGATCAGAAAAATCTCTAACCTTTACCTTCCTCCGTGGGGATGCTGGGGGATCTTTCACTATAAATAGTAACCCCACCTTCTGGAAATTCTGTGCTAGAAATTTTCTCTTTTCTGTCACTTTCTTTGTTTCTGCGTTCTTCCTTTGCTTTCTATCATTTCTTCCTATCATTTTCTGCCTTGCTGGTCCGTTCACCTGTATGTGTTCGATACAGTCTTACATACTTTTTCTTAGCATTGATAACTGGGGACATGTGTTAAGTGCACTTTTGGCTCTAGGGAGGTGAGATATGCGGAAGCAATTTTAGGTAATTTATGCCCATTCTTATATGTGTTTTGGTGTCCTTAGTTATGTTTAAATTTATATTCAGGTATTTTTTTAAAAATCGCCTGTGCGATAAATTGGACCAAGTTGTCAACACAAGGGGCATCTCCTTGGATTATTTGCACAAATGCATTGATGTGCATACTTAATTTTCTGTTCCTTTTTTTCCTGTTGAAGTACTGTGTGCATTTTGAAACGGTTATAGCCCTGATATGGCTCTGCGTAGTCGGCTGGGCTTTAAGCAACAATAAGAAAGGAAAGAAAAGAAAACTCTCCACCCTTTACCTATCAGGCGGTATGCAGGCGGGATCAAACCTGAATCTTCCCGTTATTAATCCAGTGTCTTAAAGGCCCACCATCCGATCCAGCACATCGGGTGAGAAGGCGGCAAAGAGAAGACACCATCATAAACAGCGATATCAAAGGGGAAAATAACGAGAGAGAGAGAGAGAGAGAGAGAGAGAGAGAGAGGCATGCACTACACCTGTCCATCAAATTTCATCATCTTTGAATTATATAAAAGATAAATAGCAAGATTCCCCGTACTCTCCCACAAAGCTTTGTGGGAAACAACTCTGATCTCAAAAAAAAAAAAAAAAAAAAAAAAAGGGGGTAGGTCACACATTTTCATCCCCGTGTGCGCTCTGTGCTCCTGTTGCAGAGAGGAGCACTAGATCTATAAGCAGGGCTCCCAATTTTTATCGGAAATCCGAGAAAATCCACAGACTGCTTACAGGAAAAAATGTGCTTTCTAAGAAAATGAAAAAAAAAGAATTCAATTGATTTTTTTTTTTAATTCTGTGAAACGGTCGCTGTTGAGCTCTCTTAGCAGACCACGGAACTTCGGGAAGGGGATAAATCCGGTATCGCTTTTTTGCTGAAGTCACTTCCGGTGTTTTTTGTTTGTCAGGCGCGGCTTCTTTTCAGAGCCGATTGCAAAACTTTTCAGAAGAGTGTGACCATGTCTCGAGCCGATATTCTGGCGAGAGGGTTTGCCACAACACAAACGTTTGACAAAGACTGCAAAAATAAGCGGTGTTTGCAGTGGATTTCACGAAAAAATGATGTCATGGAAATGAGCACATAGCACTAAGCAGAGGCTGGCATAGCCTACTTAGGCTACTGTGCCTTATGCCGCTGTGAGGTCAAATTAAAATAACCACAGCTGAGCAGGCATCATCAAACTTTCAGACCATTTCAAGTTAAAGAAGCACCAGATGAGGCAGAAAACTGCGAAAAACATTGAAGCCTTTGAAAATATAGGAAATTGTTTAATGTTTGTGTTTTTGTTTGAGCATACATTAGAAAAATACCGAATTATTTTTCTTGAAATCTGACACCAGTGTGTATAAATTATTTGCTTCAGTAGAGAGGATCATAAACAAACCTATAGTTGTGCCAGATAGCGTCAGATTGCACTATTTTGCATTTATATTAAAAAAGAAATTCCGGGGGAGCATACCTCTGGGCCCCCCTACATTGTCAGATTTTTTTTTTCATTTGGCATTGGGAGGCTGCAAGAGATAGAGACAGATGGAAGTCCATGATCGCCAACGCTATGCAGCAAGGCACCTGATGATGATGATGATGATTGGGAGGCTTCTATAAGGGTTCCACGCGTTTTCACACATGCACATGGGTACGCCGTACAGTTACAGTATGGTCAAGCTGAAACTGACAGCGATATACCTGCAGCCCTACTGCGGCTCCAGAAAAGTGCCACAGACCTAAACATTTATTTTCAGGTCTGTAGTGCCAGGTGGGATGCTCGCCCCAGACACTAGCTCCATCCATCATAGTTCAAATCTGCCCTGATTTGAAATGTTTCTATCAATTTGCCATTACATTTTCCATTAATGCCACATTATATTTAATGAAGTATTAAGAGGTGATAACAGCTACCATTCTACCAAATATGAAGTTGTGTTGTTGCTTCTGCATTGAGCTACTTGAGAAAACGGTGGAGAGATGTGTTGCCTGCTGTTACAAGAGCAAGAAGTGAAGCCGACATCTCGAGCACACGGCGCTTTATGTAGTCCTGCCGTGGCTTTAACTGCTTGGCAGTTGCACCAGTCATACAGAAATTTCTTTTTTTGTGATGACTTCTAGCATTTCGACGTATCGAAGATTGCTGGATAAAGCTTTCGTTTAAACATCTTCTATGAAGGGAGTGAAACGCGTACTTGGAACGGAGGGAATTGTCTCCCGTCGCGGAAATGTATGTGTGTATGTGTGTGTCTCTGTGTGCGCACGCGTATGTGTTTGTGTGTAAAATCAGTGCATTTATAAAAAAAAAATGTCACAACTGCAACCTTTGGCGTATGTGTGTGTGTGTGTGTGGTGTGTGTGTGTGTTAACAAGAAACACCGCGAGGGTGCGTTGGGACTTGGAGCACCAATGCCTTGACACTTGCCGGACAATCACCTCCCATGCTCCCAATGCCTCTCAATAGTCATTTAATCAAAAAAAGGGGGGCAGTCCATGCATTGCATGACCCATTCGGACCCAGTCATCAGTTACATTGTTTATAAACTGAATGGTAAGGTGAGGAGAAGACAAACCCCGGGACATATCCATACAACACGCACTATCCAGATCTAGCTCAGCTCCAGACCAAGAGAGAATGGAAGACTCTCTCTCGCCCCACCCTTGTCTTCATTTTTTTTGTGTGCAGCCTGCCCTGCCTTCACGTCACATAGCTGCAAGCTCCTTTTCCCTTACTATAGTATTTTCAGTTAGTATTGGGAAGCTCTCAACGTTGCCTTACTTCAACCACATGAGCTTTTTGAACGACCACAAAAGTGGCCAGGCATGATGCTCCAGATACAGTCCATTTTGCTTTTCAGCAAGGTCTGACATGCCCCGAGAGGGGTCCCAAGCTTGCCGTCTTTCCGAGCAGCCAACAGGTCTTTAGGCCTGATTCCCTGAAGTCAGTGGCCAAGCCACAGGACGAAGTTAACGAGAAACACCACGAGGGTGCGGATTGGACCTGAAGCACCAATGCCTTGACACTTTCCGGACAATCAACCTCCCAGGCTCCCAACACTACTCGATAGTCATTTCATCAAGCAAAGGGGGCTGTCCGTGCCTTGCATGACCCATTCGGACTCATCATTTACCTTGTTTACAAACCGAATGTATGTGTTTGTATTGTGCATGCATATGTGTATGTGTGTTTGTGCCTGTGCTGCAGACCACTGCATCCATGCTAAGTAAAACGAATACTCGGACTCTAGAGAGTTTTGTAAAGATTTTAATCTGCACATGAAATCATCACAAGGTAAAGCATTCAATACATGTATGTCATCACAAAAACGATCACAACAAATAAATAATAGATACGAAATTAACCTATTGATATACATATAAGTAAAATGTAAAATTCAATATTTTTTAATTAAATCATCAGAAATTCAGATATTTGATACACATTAATAGACACAAAAACGTTATCCTTAAAGAATTCAAGAATAAAACATTTAACGTTATAAAAAAAAGGGCAATGAAAGGAAATCCCCAACAGTGTCTTCTGTAGCAGCTTGTACATAAATAAACAAATAATCCCATGTAATTCTTTAATAATGATGTGTGATGTATATGAAGCCTGTTATAGACAGACATATAATATATAGGTTATCAAAGATCTCTCTCTTGGTCTTCAAGATAATGCTGAAATATACAATTTTTTTACAACTTGTCTGCTCCCAACAACCACTGGCGATGTAACATTGCATTTTTGTATATAAGCAGATACCTCTATCAGAAATAGCTTCTTGGTATACAACTCGTACATATATGTATAGAAAAATTACCTTCGTTTCAAATGTCTGAAACATCTAATACCGATAAGTTTTTTGAAAAAATATTTCGCTATAAAATGTAACAATCTAAGTTTTTTTGAAAAAATATTTCGCTATAAAATGTAACAATCATCTGACACCGATAGACCATTACGTGGCACATGATTACAGAAACACTGGCTTCGGCCTGGAAATTTCATTGGAACTGTTGCTCATCCCAAAACTGTAAGTAAACAAAAGAGCACATTTCCGTTCAGAAAATCACCATTTTCTCTAATTAGAGAAGTCAATGGTTTGTTCACAACAGAATTTTTTCTGTATCAAAAGAAAACAACTGTTCAGAAAAACAGCATTTCCACTAGTAAAGAAAAATGTTTTGAAAATCATCATTTTGTATAGTTGAAAAAAAAATTGGTCAGAAAAGCATCATTTTGCATGAGGAATCCAAAACAAAGTTTGTTTAGAAAAGCATCGTTTTCTAGTACAAATAAAGAAATATAATCGTTCAGAAATGTAACATTTTCTATACTTAAGGAAACAAATTTCTATAATTGAAGAAAAAAATGTTTGTACAGAAAAACATAATTTTCTATAAGTAAAGGAAACGATTGTTTAGAAAACAATTATTTTCTATAAACAAAACAGTGGTTTTTCTTTTCAGAAAAGCATCTTTTCGGAGGAATGGTGGCATAGGTCGGTGTACTTAAGGATAATAAGAGAATATGATTCTAAAAATTCACTGGATCAAATGAAGATCTCCCGGTCTGCTTACTGCCCATCAGCCTTGGGTAGTTTGTGACCACTTCAAAATACTATATCATGACATTGTAATAGAGCATCTACGTTGTTAGTACTTGAATATTGCGAAGTATGACAGGTTGTTATCAAATGAAAATAATGTTAAAGAGATAATATTTCAGTGTTTGTCTGATTGCAGGTTCAGAATTGTCCAAAATCTCAGTACAACAAAAACAAAGCCTGAATGTAATGAAACGAGTGAGGAAGTCAAAGAGCTAGTCCTTTAATGCATTTAAACTACTCATGAAGGTTATGGACATGCCAATAGATCTGTACCCAGTCTTTAGATTGCAACTACATGACCTCACAATCTTAATCATCTTGTCCCTACGTGTCCCTAAGGCGGCTACGGTGAATAGGGCCAAAAATCTTTCAGATTTTGCCTTGTGTGACTAAATGTTCCACTCTTGTCATGAGGAAAAGGCTCATGCCCTTCAGGTTGATGAGTATCGTACTTTGTCTCACTGCCATCTGCACACGCAGATATCGCAAACAAAACTGACACAAAAAGCGACCGTGTGCATGGTAAAGCGTACGTCTGAACATTTTCAGGGGTTGTGAGAACAGAGGTCACACACAAAACTCTCTTTGAATTTTCTATGATGTAAATCAGAAGATGAAAAGTGGCAAAGCTGTAGTTCACAAACAAGTCTGTCTATCTCATAATGTTGATGAAAACTGTTTCGCTCTAGCTGACAAACGACAAAATATGCAGATTTTTCTTCTTTTTTTTTAAAACAAAAACAGAGACAAGACGACAAAAGAAGAAACACATTTTAGCGGACAAGACAAGTTGCAAACACAAACAGTAAGGAGAAAAACCACAACCTCCACGATTATACAAACAAGTGTGACGAACAGATAATACAATCACAAATCTAGAATTGCACTGTAAAATAAGGCACTTGCATCATAAAGAAACTGAAGTAGCCTATAATGAACACAATATAAGCAATGAGCACGATGTGAAGACAGGTTGTCCAGGACAGGAAAGAGGGGAAGGAAAAAGAGGTATCTGGAGACTGGCATACAGACTGTTTCCTGACCTTGCCAATGAGACACTGACATCACTGTGCACAAGATACACGTCCCACTCCAGGACGCCAAAGAAGACTGCAGACTCCATCTGAAGGAGGTCAACAGGACCTTGTACTGTTGTAGAGAAGCAGCAGACTGGTGGCAGCGCCAATTTGTGGAAATTGAAGGTGACAGATTTCTTTTCAGGTTTCTGGAAGTTTCTACAGAATCATTCTAGCCCAGGGTGTCCATCCAGTGAACTTATCCATAAAGCTTTAGAATAGATGTAGTGTAGCCAGTGACATAACAGCTGTTATAATATTTGTACGAACATGTAGCTGAAGGTGGGTAATCATTGTCTGATGCAAAAACTTCGTTTGCAATTCTCACCCGACATCAGAAAGATCTGTTAATGTGCCAGTGTCACAAATGCCATGTGATGGAAAAAGATCCAGTGTTAATCATGGCATATGCTTCCATCTTGTGCTTGAGCCCTACACACTGCAACAAAACCTCTCATACAGCTCATGCTGAGTGTTGTAAGCTACACATACCTTCACCTCTGTGTCTGTAGCCTTCCTCCTCTTTCTCTTGGTCTGGTTTTATGATTCTCTGATGATAGCGACACAAATGATGAGTGTAAACAATCACTTTTCGTCAGTAACTCAACAGAACGTCAAATGATGCAGGAGAATCAGGTAGGTCAAGGATGGCGGCCAGTGTCTCGTCTGTGTGTACAATCACAAGACAGACTGGGACCTCTTTTGTGGTCACAACCGTCATCGCTACTGTCCTCGTTGAGTCTTTGCCTGGGATCTGGCGTGTGGCGGTGCAGTGATCCTGGCAGGATTGGTCTTGGGACCTGGGGCACGTTTTGCAACGGCACTGACGACATTTTCCTTCAAGTCTGGTCTACCTTTTGCAGCGGTAGACATAAACTTTTTCTTGGGGCCTGCTGTACAGCCTGCCATGGCAACGACAGAATTGTCATTGGAGTGTGGTTCATAACTGACAGTAGACACGTCAGCTACATTCTGTGTCTTTCCATCCTTCTGTCCGGCTGCAGACACTAAGTCACGGGAATGACGCCACTTCCTGATATGCTGCTGTGTGTTTCCGGCCTTGGATCCATCAGTTTGGCTCTCACTGGCATCGGCCTTACCGCCCGGCACTCTCCACACGTCATCGCATCTCTTCTTGTTCCTAGCTCTGGATGATCCAACTGTCTGGGACGCACTACCACCACTACGCTTGCTGTCCGTCATCCTCCCCATGTCCTTACGTTCCTCCTCTCTTTCATACCATGGTGAACGGATGGCAGTCTCTGACACGCATTTTGTCTCACAGTTCTTTGATGTATCTGTCACTGTTCTGGAGTTCTTCGAGTTTGATGGTTTCTTTTTGAAGGTGAGGTTTTGCACTCCTGCTTCACATTTTTTGGTGCGCACACTGTCACAGTGACTTTGCTTAGAGCCGGCAAGATGCTCGGCACTAAACTGTTCCTTTGCTGTCTTTCCAGGCGCTGACTTGCTGACGACATTGCTGCCGCTCACTTGTTTGTCCCCTTTCTGTCTGCTTCTCTTGACGTCCTTTGCTCCTGGTATGGAGTGTGTGTCAACCGCAGAACAGGCCCTTGGCTTTGTGGGGTTGTTACTTGTTCTTTTCCACGAGTCTCTCAGTTTCACCGCCCCTTGTTCTGTCAGCGGAAGAAGCACAGGCCCAATGGTTTCCGTCTGCTGGCTGGGTTTTCCTTCTGGCTGCCTCGTGGTCGTCTTGTCTTGTTTCACTTTTGGCATTTGGCCCTTCAGCGCCGGTAGCGATAGGAGCGTAGAGTTCTTTCCCCTTTTCCGACTGACGGTTGACTTGTTTTTCTTGAGAGTCGCACTGACAGCAGACTTGTTTTCCTTGCTCAGACTGCGAGAAGACTGGGTTCCCTCATGACTCACTCTGACAGCAGAGTCATTTCGCTCAGGAACTGGCCTTTCAACAGTATTAGTTCCCTTCGTGGTTAATGTGATAGTAAAATTCTCTCCCTTACGAGTGGGATTGACAGCAGAGTTTACGCCCTTGGAATTTACATTAAGAGAAGAACGATTTCCTTCAGGAATCGTACTGACAGAGTTATTTCCCTTAGAATTCAACCCGACGGTGGCGCTATCTCTCTTAGGCTTTAGACCGAAAAAAATAATTCCGTGGGGAATCTGCTGTCTAGGCTTTAGACCGAAAAAAATATTTCCCCTGAGAGGCTGGCTGACGGCAGACTCACTTTCCTCAAGAGACAGTTCATCCAGCAGAATACGTCCAGTGTTCAGGTTGTTGTTGTGGGCAGAAAACATACTTTGACAAGGCAGGAGAGCGCTTTGGTTGACATTTTCTTCAGGCTGATGTTCTGTAAACAGAAAGCATACAGACAAATCAGTTAACCCTTTGACTGTCGCACCCTATCCATCAACTGCAAAAACTTAATCCTTTGATTCCCTCACCCTGTCCACCAGCTTCAAGCGGTGAGGGAATCAAAGGGTTGAGTTTTTTGTTTTCGTTTTTTTTTTTTTTTTAATTTTTTTTGCTTTGGTTGAGACAGGGGACGCTTGTGGACAGGGTGTGGGAGTCAAAGGGTTAAATTAAATTCACATTTATAACAACATTTTACATTTTAAAAAACAACAACAACAAAACTCTTTTAAACCCTTTTACCAGTGACTATTGTGTTCATGCTTGCACAAGGGATTGATGATTGGAAGTTTGTGGGTTCAAATCCCCATCAATTCAAAGCTATCATAACTGGATTTTTCTGCCCTCCCATCTTGTTCCTACTCAAAGC
>JAPXFY010000024.1:12085775-12100775 GCA_030674185.1 Monoplex corrugatus
GTTGGCCTTGTTGTCTACACAGAACACACACAATCATCATTGCTTCTCAAAGTTAGAGTATCGTTCTGACTGATACCATGAAAGTCCTGGGTTGAACCACAATGTGCTGGGAGGCTCTGTCTATAGTTCGATAGTAAGAGACCATCCCAGACCCAATGAGTCGTAGGTGGTGCGTTGTCTGACCGGTTTCAACTATGGAAGTTGATAACAACAACAACAACAATAATGATAATAATAATAATAGAAATAATAATAATAACAACAACAGCAATAATAATAATGATAATAATGATGATGATGATGATAATAACAATAATGATAAAAAATAACAATAATAATAACAACAATAATGATAATAATAATGAAAATAATAATAATAATAACAGAAATAATAATAATGATAATAATGATGATGATGATGATAATAACAATAATGATAAAAAATAACAATAATAATAACAACAATAACAATAATAATAATAATGAAAATAATAATAATAATAGAAATAATAATAATGATAATAATGATGATGATATAATAATAATAATAATAATATTGATGATGATGATGATGATGATGACGATGATGATGATGAGATGATGATGATGATGACGATGATGCTTAAAGTGATACATGCTATGGTTAATACGGATCCTTCCATCACATGACATTTATGGCGTGAGCGCATATGGATCCATCCCACCTCTGTAATGCCGTCTTGAGAAAACTGAAACTAAAGGATCCCAATTGGCGTGGCTAAGTGGTCAGTCAGCACTACAGACCGATGACTGGGAAGTTGGCGTTTTGAACCCCCATCAGATCAGGGCACAGTGAGATTTTTTTTTTTTTTTTTGTGCTCCAACCGGCTCTTGACCAGGAGTGCACATGCTTCGGGCCCATTGGGAAGACGTGGACCTCACAGTCATGTCTATATTTTTGTCACTGAGGTGTCCTGACCAACTCTGCAGGTGTCTGTATCTCTCGGGGCTGGTGACGCCAGGATATGTAATCTTTATGAAAGGAACTGTAGAGAACAGCCCTGTGACGCAGTCTTCAATCTAAAATGGAATTCCGTGTATCATCATCACCGTCGTCATTATTCTAGTCATTATATTAGTAGTAGTATGTATGTATGTATGTATGTATGTATGTATGTATGTATGTATGTATGTATGTATGTATGTATGTATGTATGTATGTATGTACGTACGTACGTACGTACGTATGTATGTATGTATGTATGTATGTATGTATGTATGTATGTATGTATGCATGTATGTATGTATTTATGTATTTATGTATGTATGTATGTATTTATGTGTGTATGTATGTATGTATGTATGTATTTATGTGTGTATGTATGTATGTATGTGTATGTATTTATGTATGTATGTATGTATGTGTGTGTGTGTCTGTGTGTGTGTCTGTGTGTGTGTCCGTGTGTGTGTCTCTGTGTGTGTTTGTGTGTGTGTCTCTGTGTGTGTCTGTGTGTGTCTCTGTGTGTGTGATTGTCTGTCCGTCTGTCTGCCTGCCTGTCTGTACGTATGTATCTTTCTATCTGTCTGTCGGTATATCTATCTATCTGTTACCGCACCCAGCCCCTCCTTGATACTGGCAGGGGGAGAGGGAGAGCGGCGGCGTGGTCTGTGCCAGGGGTCAGCTTTCATGAACTTTATCTTCTTCTTGGTCACCTCGGAACGAAGTCTGTTGGTTTTGGTCAGGTGGACGGGCAGGTAACCTGCAGAATGGTACCCACAGTGACTGTTATTGTTATTGTTATTGTTGTTTAAAGCCCAGACGACTGCGTAGAGCCATGTCAGGGTTACAACCACTTCAAAACAAAGAAAAAACTTCAACAGGAAAAAAAAAAAAGAAAGAAAGAAAAGAAAATCAAGTTCACATATCAATGCATTCCCGCACATAATCTAAGGACATGCCCCCGGCGTTGACCACTCCGTCTAATTTATTGCACAGGGGAATTAAAAAAAACAACTCACCTGAATACAAATTTATGCATACCTAAAGACACCAATATATATATATGTAAAAAAAAAAACGGGCATGAATCACCTAAAATTACTTCCGCAAAATGCACTTAGTATATGTACCCAGTTACTAATCCTAAGAAAAAGTACGTAAGACTTTATCGAACACGTCCAGGTGAATGGACCAGCAAGGCAGAAAATGATAGGAAGAAATAACAGAAAGCATAGGAACAAGGTAGAAACAAAGAGAGTGACAGAAAAGAGGAAATTTCTAGCACGGAATTTCCAGAGGGTGGGGATACTATTTATATTGAAAGAGCCCCCGGCATCCCCACGGTGGGCCACAATGACTGACTGTTGAGGTATAACTGTGTACAGCATGTACAATGGGGTTGAGGGTTAAGAACCAAAGACTGACTGCCTGATTTTTAACCCTTTGACTCCTGTACCCTATCCACCAACAGCAAAAACTAAATCCTTTAACTCCCTCACCCTGTCCACCAGCTTCCTGCAGGAAGCTGAACGATAGGGCGAGGGAATCAAAAGGATAAGTTTTTACTCTGCTGGCATGGTTGACAATACAGGCTGCTGGTGGACAGGGTGCGGGAGTCAAAGGGTCAAAGTATGACTGTGTACAGCATGTACAAAGTGGGGATGGTGGTGGTGGTGGTGGTGATTTAGCTGACCGCTCAGGTATGACTCTGTACCACACGAACAAAGAGGGAGGGGCGGGGTAAGGACTAGCGCTTGATTGGCTGACCATTAGGGTATGAGTGTGTACAACATGTACCGTTAGGGTATGACTGTACTATATGTACAAGAACTAACGACTGACTGGCTGATCGTTAAGGTATGACTGTACTATATGTACAAGAACTAACGACTGACTGGCTGATCGTTAAGGTATGACTGTACTATATGTACAAGAACTAACGACTGACTGGCTGATCGTTAAGGTATGACTGTACTATATGTACAAGAACTAACGACTGACTGGCTGATCGTTAAGGTATGACTGTACTATATGTACAATGATAACGACTAACTGGCTGATCGTTAAGGTATGACTGTACTATATGTACAAGGACTAACAACTGACTGGCCAATCGTTAAGGTATGATTGTACTATATGTACAATGACTAACAACTGACTGGCCAATCGTTAAGGTATGACTGTACTATATGTACAATGACTAACAACTGACTGGCCAATCGTTAAGATGTGACTGTACTATATGTACAAAGACTAACGATTGACTGGCTGATCGTTAAGGTATGACTGTACTGTATGTACAAGGACTAACGACTAACTGGCTGATCGTTAAGTTATGACTGTACTGTATGTACAAGGACTAACGGTTGACTGGCTGATCGTTAAGGTGTGACTGTACTGTATGTACAATGACTAACGGTTGACTGGCTGATCGTTAAGGTATGACTGTACTGTATGTACAAAGACTAAAGATTGACTGGCTGATCGTTAAGGTATGGCTGTACTATATGTTCAAAGACTAACGATTGACTGGCTGATCGTTAAGATGTGACTGTACTATATGTACAAAAACTAACGACTAACTGGCTGATCGTTAAGTTATGACTGTACTGTATGTACAAGGACTAACGGTTGACTAGTCAACCTTTAAGGTATGACTGTACTATATGTTCAAAGACTAACGACTGACTGGCTGATCGTTAAGGTGTGACTGTTCAGTATGTACAAGGACTATTAACAACTGACTGGTTGATCGTTAAGGTATGACTGTACTGTATGTACAAGGACTAACGGTTGACTGGCCAACCGTTAAGGTGTGACTGTACTATATGTACAAAGACTAACGACTGACTGGACTGGCTAATCCAGTTATAGTTAATTGACTACTATATGTACAAGGACTAACGGTTGACTAGCCAACCTTTAAGGTTATGACTGTACTATATGTACAAGGACTAACGGTTGACTAGCCAACCTTTAAGTGTATGACTGTACTGTATGTACAAGGACTAACGGTTGACTAGCCAACCTTTAAGTTATGACTGTACTATATGTACAAGGACTAACGGTTGACTAGCCAACCTTTAAGGTATGACTGTACTATATGTACAAGGACTAACGATTGACTAGCAACTTTAAGGTATGACTGTACTATATGTACAAGGACTAACGATTGACTGGCTGATCGTTAAGGTATGACTGTACTATATGTATAAGGACTAACGATTGACTGGCTGATCGTTAAGGTATGACTGTACTATATAGGTACAAGGGACTAAACGATTGGTACGGCTATGATCGACATTAAGGTATGACTGTACTTGTGTACAAGGACTAACAATTGACTGGCTGATCGTTAAGGTATGACTGTACTGTGTGTACAAGGACTAACATTGACTGGCTGATCGTTAAGGTATGACTGTACTGTGTGTACAAGGACTAACAATTGACTGGCTGATCGTTAAGGTATGACTGTACTGTGTGTACAAGGACTAACATTGACTGGCCGACAGTTAAGGTATGGACTATACACCATGATGTACAAAAGCCAACCATCGTCAGATCGTCTTCACTTCTTAAGAACTACGGATAGACGTCCCCAAGTGTGGGCACAGTAATACAGAGACCCTGATGCTGTCCATGCAGACGACTTCCACTTTCCTTGACACACCGGTGGAATTAACCCTTTGACTCTCGCACCCCATCCACCAACTGCAAAAACTTAACCCTTTGACTCTCTCGCTCTATCCACCAGCATCCCGCAGGAAGCTGGTGGATAGAGCGAGAGAGTCAAAGGGTTAAGTTTTTCCTTTGCCAGCACGATTGACAATGCAGAATGTTGGTGAACAGGATGCAGAAGACAAAGGGTACTGAAATGGCTGACGCTAAGACAGCTTGGAGCCGGTGAAGGAAGGATAAATTGATTGACTGATTGATTGGTTCAGTTTTTACGTCGGCACCCACCTCAGATGATATGGCCGACGGGGATAACCATCCCAGGGAAGAAGGGGAAAAGGGGGCGGTACTTATCTAATCCTATACCGACACCACCAGAACAACAATAATGTTAAGATGGGATAGCGAGAAGGCCAGTTTTAACGTAGAACACCTCGGGATTCGAACCTACAACTATTAACATGTGAAGGAAGGATAACGTGTGCATGCCGAGTATTTACGTGTTGCTAACGGCCACCAGATACTGACCATGGCTAACAGGATATTGACAGGTGTTTCAGGGCATAAAACAGGAGGAGGAAAAAACACTGAAACTAGGGGGGGTCCGGGGGCATGCTGCCCCGGGAAAATTTTTTAAAAACCAAGTGTAAATCTATGCCATTTTGCGCTTTCTGGACATAATTTCAAGAGATATTTAGTGCATAAAAATTGCTGTAAACACATAAATTTTATCACACATGGGATTTGAAAAAAATATATGTGAATACAATCTTATACATAACTAAGGACACTAAAACATACACACACCGGAAACTTCTTCCAAGAAATATCAGGGGCCATAATTTGCGCGCCGTTGCTATGAACGCTTGCAAGCCGATCACGGATGCCTTGCTCCTTTCGTTTTTGTTTGTTTGTTTGTTTGTTTGTTTGTTTTTTTTAATTGGACAAACCGAAATCGCGGAATTCCGCCCAGACGCGGAACGTTTTAAGCCCTGATGTTTGTCTTCTTGACCGCATTAGCTCCCTTGGTTAGAGCGCCATACTGATAACGCTGGCTTGCTGTCTTGGTTACTTACTGACTGTGTCTGGAGCATCATGTCTGGCCCACTTTCGCGGCCGTTTAAACAACCCCTGTGGTTGAAGTAAGACAACATTGGGAGCTTCCGACTGCAAAGTGTCGGGACTATAGTAGGGGGAAAGATGCTGACGGCTATGCGAGCTGGTGGCAGGGCGGGCTGCCCGAAAGAGAGATGAAGACCAGAGTGGGGCGAGAGAGAGGTCTTTCATTCTCTCTTGGTCCAGAGGCTGGGCTGGACATGGTTGGTGCGCGTTGTGTGGCTATGTCCCGGGGTTTGTCATCTCCCCACCTTGCCATTCGGTTTGTAAACAAGGTAACTGATGACTCGGTCCGAATCGGTCATGCAAAGCATGGCCAGCCCGCATTTTCCTTGAAGAAATGACTGTCGATTGGCGTCGGGAGCTTGGGAGGTGAGTGTCCCGAGAGTGGCGAGGCATTGGTGCTCCAGGTCCCATCCGCACCCTCGTGGTGTTTCTTGTTAACTTGTTTACTTACTTACTTTACTTACTTACTTACTTACATACTTACTTACATACTTACTTACTTTACTTACTTACTTACATACTTATTACATACTTACTTACATACTTACTTACTTACTTTACTTACTTACTTACATACTTACTTTACTTACTTACTTTACTTACTTACTGACTGACTGACTGACTGACTGACTGACTTACTTACTTACATACGTATCTACCTACTTCCTCTTTTCTTTCCTCGGAAGTGAACGACATACTGGGGGACTAAATCAAGGAAATATTGTCTTCACGTAACTGATAGACAGCTGAGGCTTTGTGTGTTGACTTGAGGGAGGGGGTGGGGGTGGAGGCTTTTTGTCATGTGAGACGAGTTTATTCAGAGTAGCTAGTTGTGTTGTGATTCAGACCTTTGATTTTTTGTTATTTACTATATATATATGTATATATATATATATATATAATATATACATATATATGCACATATATGCATATATATGCACATAGATAGATAGATAGATAGATAAAAAGAAATAGATACATAGATGGATGCATAGATGGATACATAGACAGATATATAGATAGATATGTTCCCTTTTTGAAGATAAGATACACAGATACACATGTCATTTACATGTAACCAAGATTGTTCCAATGTTAGGGTGATACAATACCAGTATGAAACACAGACTGGATAAAACATAGTCTAGGTAGGGCTCAGGACCTGGCCAGCTCATGGGTTTATGTGCAGGCTTAAAGCTTGTGCCATGATCACCTGTGACGTTAGTGCATGTGGAATTCGTTCCGAGTGCGGAGACGTTGTCTTGAAAAACTGAAACTGAATCTCTCACTGTTTTTTTTTTGTTTGTTTGTTTGTTTCGTTTGTTTGTTTTATGGGTTTTTTTTCCCCGATGAAGGACACTTGACAATTTTTCTGAGTTTTTCGTCCATCACCAAAATGATTTAAAACTAATGCAGTAATTCGACCCAGGGAGAAAATGCTAGACGGACTTGCGGAGTGGCTGAAGACGAGGAAGGTGGAGGAGATGCTTGGGGCAACAAGAGATAGAGACAGATGGAAGTCCATGATCGCTAACGCCATGCCGCAGGGCACCTGATGATGATGATGATGATGATGATGATGGCGCTGAATTCATCCACTAATGTTGTCTCATCATAGGCATTTGTTTTTGCAAACAATGTCTTTCTTCTTTTTCTTCTTTTCTTCTTGCTCACGGTTGAATTTTGCTCTCTGCTATCTAAAAATTTTGTGATGTGTGTGTGTGCGCGCGCGCGCGTGAGTGCGTGCTTGTTCGTGTGCTTGTGTGTGTTTGTGTCTGTGTGTGTGGTGTGTGTGTTTGTGTGTGTGCATGTGTGTGTGTGTTGTGTGTGCGTGCGTGTTCGTGTGTGTGCATGTGTGTGTGTGTGTGTGTGTGTGTGTGTGTGTGTGTGTGTGTGTGTGTGTGTGTGTGTGTTAAGCAACCATGCGCATGATTGAAGAGAATGTCTCCTAGAGCAGCATATCTATTGCATTCATCGAACGAAGTTATCTTCTAAAACCGGTTATACATTTTATATAATTATTTTGTTGTTGTTGTTTGTTGTTGTTGTTATTGTTATTGTTGTTGTTGTTGTTGTGGTGGTGGTGGTTGTGTGTGTTGCGTGTAGTCAGAGTGTGTTTGCGTGTATGTGTGTGTGTGTATGTATATGTGTGTGTGTGTGTGTGTGTGTTGCGTGTAACCTGTGTGTGTGTGTGTGTGTTTGTGTGTGTGCGTGCGTGTTCGTGTGTGTATCTGTATGTGTATTTGTATGCGTGGTTGTGTGTGTATGTGTGTGTATTGTGTGTGTGTGTGCATGTGTGAGTGTGTGCGCGCGCGCACTTGTGTATAGCCAATGCGTGTTCACCGTGTGTGTGTGTGTGTGTATGTCTGTGTGTGTGTGTATGTGTGTGTGTGTCTGTCTGTCTGTGTGGGCGTGTACGCATGCATGCCCTATGCGCTGACCTGCAGACTTGGAAGGCGGGTAGCGATGTCGGTGGACAGGCGTGGGTTCATACCCCAACACAGGAGTGAAGCAGCGCTCGTGATCAACGGGCGAGGCCCCACGGGCGGGCCGGCTGCAGAAGGGGACGGGCAGAGGATGGACGGAGGTGTCAGGTTTAAGTGGGAAACAGTACTGATGGGTCTTCTCCGTCTTTTCTCTCAGAGCTTCGAAATCGATTTCCTCATTGCCGTGAGATCGAAACTGTAACACGAGTAACAAAAAAGGAACGTTTTGTTCTGATGTCATATTTTGATACACATAGTACTTGTGTGTGTATGTGAGTGTGTGCATGTGTGTGTGCACGAGGCAGACACAAGTAGATCACTCATAAGGAAGATTAGGAAAAGATAAGCAACATTTATAGGCCATTTTATGAGGAAGGGGGATTTGGAGCACCTGGTCACAACGGGAAAGCTGGAGGGAAAGAGAGCACCAGGTAGACCCAGGGAGAGAATGCTCGACGGACTTGCAGAGTGGCTTGGGATGAGGAGGGTGGGGGAGATGCTGGGGGCAACGAGAGATAGAGATGGTTGAAAGTCCAAGGTCGCCAACGCCATGCGGCAGGGCACGTGATGATGATGATGAGTACTTGTGTATCACAAGTGTAACCCCCCTCACCCCAGTACTGTTCGATATATCTTGTGCCAGAAATGTAAAACCCCATGCAGCTTGCCGCATGTGATGTCATAAATGTAAACCCTAGGCAGATTTACCACGACCCGTCTCAGAGATGTAAAAAAACCAGGGCGATTTGCCATACCTTGTGTCAAAAATATAAAACTCAGGCGATTTGCAATAATGTATGTCATAAATGTATTGAAAGAAAATGGCAGACTTGCGCCTGCTATATCTTGCGTCATAAAAGTGAAACTCTATCTTTTGTAATACTTGTAAAATCCCAGGCAATTTCATATATCATCACGTGTCATGTACACAAAATCCAGGTAGATCTGCCACATCCTTTGCCATAAATACAAAAAAGACAGATAGATAAGACCTCGGGCAATTTGCCATATCTTGCATCACAACTGTGAAATCAAAACGGGTATACAATATCTTTGAGTTATAAATATAAAAACCCAGGCAGATTTTGCCATATACTGTGGCATAAATGTAAAAACGTCAGGACGATTTGTCGTTGTTGCAGTGTCATTGTCAAACCAAGGTGAACTTGTCCAAACAAAGCCTGAACGAATGTGCCCAAGAAAAGCACATGCGAATCTATCAAAGCAAAAGCTCAGGCGAACTTGTCCATGCATAACCTAAATGGATTTGTCAAAGCAAAGCCCAGGCGAATTTGTCCATACATAGCCCGGGCGAATTTGTCCATGATTAGCCCAGGTGAATTAGTCTATGAGTAGCCCAGGTGTATTTGTCCATGCATAGCCAAGGCGAATATGTCCATGCATAGCCCAGGTGAATTTGTCCATGCATAGCCCAGGCGAATATGTCCATACATAGCCCAGGTGAATTTGTCCACGCATAGCCCAGGCGAATCTGTCCGAGCAAAGCCCAGGTGAATTTGTCCATGCACAGCTCAGGTGAATTTGTCCATGCATAGCCCAGGTGAATTTGTCCGAGCATAGCCCAGGTGAATTTGTCCATACATAGCCCAGGTGAATTTGTCAGAGTAAAACCCAGGCTAATTTGTCCATGCATAGTCCAGGTGAATTTGTCCATGCATAGCCCAGGCAAATATGTCCATGTATAGCCCAGGCAAATATGTCCAAGCATACCCCAGGCGAATTTTTCCAAGCAAAGCCTAGGCGAATTTGTCGCATGCATGGCCCAGACGAATTTGTCCACACATAGTCCAGGTGTATTTGTCCATGCATAGCCCAAGTGTATTTGTCCATGCATAGCCCAGGTGCATTTGTCCATACATAGCCCAGGCGAATTTGTCCATGCATAGCCCAGGTGTATTTGTCCATACATAGCCCAGGTGTATTTGTCCATGCATAGCCCAAGTGTATTTGTCCATGCATAGCCCAGGTGTATTTGTCCATACATAGCTCAGGCGAATTTGCCCATGCATAACCCAGGTGAATTTGTCCATGCATAGCCCAGGTAAATTTGTCCATGCATAGCCCAGGTGAATTTGTCTATACATAGTTCTGGTGAATTTGTCCATGCATGGCCCAGGCGAATTTGTCCATGCATACCCCTGGTGAAATTGTCCAAACATAGCCCAGGTGAAACTGACTACGCATAGCTGAGGTGAATTTGTCCATGCATAGCCCAGACAAATATGTCCATACATAGCCCAGTAAATTTGCCCATGCATAACCCTGGTGAATTTGTCCATGCATAGCCCAGGCAAATATGTCCATACGTAGCCCAGGCGAATTTGCCCATGCATAACCCAGGTGAATTTGTTCATACATAGCCTAGGTGAAATTGTCTATACATAGCCCTGGTGAATTTGTCCATGCATAACCCAGGTGAAATTGTCTATACATAGCCCTGGTGAAATTGTCCAAACATAGCCCAGGTGAAATTGACTATGCATAGCTGAGGTGAATCTGTCCATGCATAGCTCAGGTAAATTTGTCCATGCATAGCTCAGGTGAATTTGACTATGCATGGCCCAGGTGAGTTTGTCCATGCATAGCCCAGGTGAGTTTGTCCATGCATAGCCCAGGTGAGTTTGTCCATGCATAGCCCAGGCGAATTTGTCAGAGCAGGGCCCAGGCGAATTTGTCAAAACAACGCCGCTCTGCATTGTAGTTGTGACATTCTCACACCTGGCTTTGCAATTACATGGACAGCAAAATTGTTTGGGCTTTGTATTTCGATCAAATCTAACATTCATAAAATTAAATTTACTTGTTGCTTCAATATCTGATCACAAGATCAAAGTGAGGAAGAGAGAGAGAGAGAGAGAGGGAGAGGGAGGGAGGGAGGGAGAGAGAGAGGGAGAGAGAGAAAGAAACAGACAGATAGACAAACAGACAGACAGAGACAAACAGATAGACAAACATACAGACAGACAGAGACAGAGAGTTAGTCAGTTGAGGGGGGGGGGGGGGGAGGAGAAAAGAAGAAAAAGACAAAGAGGGAAAGGAAGATGATGATAATGATATTGATTATGACAACGTCAATGACGACAACGACGATGACGATACTACTGAGGTTGACAATAATGATGATAACTAACGAAGCTAGTATAAAATCAGACAAGAATTGGTTATCATATGGTACTGATAATGATAATGATAAACGACGACGAAGACAATGATGATGATGATGGCCACGAAATTAGTAAAATATCTGACAAGAACTGGCTATCAAATGGTACTGATATTGATAATGATAAACGACGACGAAGACAATGATGGTGATGATTACGACGAAACTAGTAAAACATCTGACAAGAATTGATTATCGAATGGAACTGATAATCATAATGATAAACAACGACGAAGACAATGATGATGATGATGGCGACGAAACTAGTAAAATATCTGACAAGAATTGGTTATCATATGGTACTGATAATGATAATGATAAACGACGACGAAGACAATGATGATGATGATGGCCACGAAATTAGTAAAATATCTGACAAGAACTGGCTATCAAATGGTACTGATATTGATAATGATAAACGACGACGAAGACAATGATGGTGATGATTACGACGAAACTAGTAAAACATCTGACAAGAATTGATTATCGAATGGAACTGATAATCATAATGATAAACAACGACGAAGACAATGATGATGATGATGGCGACGAAACTAGTAAAATATCTGACAAGAATTGGTTATCAAATGGATAATGATAATGATAATGATAAACGACGACGAAGACAATGATGGTGATGATTACGACGAAACTAGTAAAACATCTGACAAGAATTGATTATCAAATGGAACTGATAATCATAATGATAAACAACGACGAAGACAATGATGATGATGATGATGATGATGATGACGATGACGAAGATGACGACGGCGATGATGATGTTTACCTGTCCAGTCGTGATGTAGACTTTTCGCCGGGGAGCCATTTGATTCCAGAGTTTGTGCACGTAGTGACGGCCACGTTTGGAGTGAATCAGTCCCTGCAATATCGCCATTTTCAGATCCGCTTGTAAGTTAGAAATTGCCAAGGTAGCGTCTAAGCGCTCGCTGGGAACAAACTCCATACTATGTGCTGATGCCACTGATGCTATTTCATGGAGAAGATCCAACATGATCACGGCATAGGACATCAGCTTTCACATAAACTCTGTGCTTTGGCAGGGTCTCAAAGTCATACCTGGTATATGTGACCCGTTCTGACTAAAGGTACAATACATGTAAGTTGGGCGAGGCCTTCTGCTGCTGTAAGCTGAAAACTGAACAGGGACAATTTTGTCAATTTTGAGATTTCTGCATTTTCATGCTTTATAATCACTTTTACACCATGTCCTAACACAATAAAGTCAAATTTCATCGATAAGTATCATTTTTTTGTGTTTTAATGTGTGGTAAGTGATACTATCTGGCCGCTGAAAGCTGCCCGATCGCCCCATTTTGGTGACTAAAGTACGCTTTTCTTAAATTTCTTTTTCTTTTTGTTGTTTTGGATGGTGGACAATTAAGTAAACAAGGGAAATATGGAATTTCAGCTGATTTGGATGATATTTAATGCTTGTTGCTAAGGAGTTTCTGACCATACCCTTTCAATTCAGGCCTATTCTCTTCAACACTGTTTTTCTAAAAATGGCTGACTTGACCCCTCTCGTCTTTGAAAGCCCATAACTTTTTTGTTTTTGTAGCCTGAAACTCAACTTTAGTACCATTTGAAAGCTGAGATTGTGAACTTTATAGTGATACCATAACCTGGAAATACCTAAAGTGAGACTTATTGTGCTTTTCGTGAGAATGGGTCACATATAGGTTCTCTGTCTACATGTATCTTTGAATCAGTATGTCAGTTTCGGTTTCGGTTTCTCAAGATGACGTCTCCGCGCTCGGAATGAATTCCATATGCACTAACGTCACAGGTACCATTGGATAGTGATCATGGCACAAACCTTAAAACTGCACATAAACCCACGAGCTGGCCAGGTCCTGAAATCCTACCCAGATAGTTCCATAACCCTGGGGTCGTACGGGAGTGAGGTTTACAGAGACCTTAACTTTATCTTTTGGGGCCAGCACCACGAGGGTGGCGTCCATCCTCTCTTCCTTGCTTCAAATTCATATTCACATTTGTTTTAACAAAACTTCGGAAAGGCAAGGAAGCTAATTGGTCTGCAAGGGGTGGGACCTAGGAAATCAACCTATCTCTCCAATGTTTTATACCTAGGTAGCCGAGCAATGCCCTGCTCATCACGATTTTCAACTGCCGTGGGACCTTTAGCGTGCGCAGCCCGAAGGCACAGGGTCTGACTCGTTTTTCTTCCCCTTACGAAGGACTAGATGTTCAGTTCGATTTTCCGGTCAAACTGAGGAGAAAATTCGAGGCCTCTACGGGGAGCGAACCCTTGAACTTCGAGTTTAGTTATTGGCAGACGAACGTCTGAATCATTCTGCCACTCTTCTTTCTTGTGGCTCGTCGAACAACTTAGTCTATCATCATCATCATCAGGTGCCTTGCCGCATGGCGTTGGCGATTATGGACTTCCATCTGTCTCTATCACTTGTTGCCTCAAGCATCTCTTCCCACTCTCCTTGTCCCCAGCCACTCTGCTAGTCCGTCTAGTTAGTCTATATTGTAGTGAAACATGTTTCCCTCTGCAATTTAAGAAAAAACACCACCACACACACACACACACACACACACACACACACACACACACACACACACACATACACACACACGAACACACACACACACACATACACACACACACATACACACGCACACACACGCGCACACACACACACACACACACACACACACACACACACACACACACACACAACCATATAGTCATCATCATCATCAGGTGCCCTGCCGCATGGCGTTGGCGATCATAGACTTCCATCTGCCTCTATCTGTCGTTGCCCCCAGCATATCCCCCACCCTTCCCGTCCCCAGCCACTCTGCAAGTCCGTCCAGCATTTTCTCCCAGGGTCTACCCGTTGCTCTCTTCCCTCCAGCTTTCCCGTTGTTACCAGTTGCTCCAAATCCCCCTTCCTCATAAAATGGCCTATAAATGTTGCCTGTCTTTTCCTAATCTTCCTTATGAATGATCTACTTGTGTCTGCCTCCATCAAGACTGTCTCGTTTGTTTTCTTTGCTGTCCATGGAACCCTCAACATTCTTCTTAGAAACCACATCTCGGCTGCCTCAATCTTGTTCTGGTTTTGTTTGTTGACTGTCCACGCCTCGCATCCGTACAACAGTATTGGTTCTACATAACATTCAAGAACTCTCTTCCTGATGTTAATTGATAGGCATTTGTTGGTAAGAATGCTTGTCATCTTCTTGAATGCTGTTTTGGCTTGGCCGATTCTGCCGGCTATTTCTGATGTGCATCTGCCGTCTGATGAAATGATCGTTCCCAGGTATCTGAATTTATCAACCTGTGTCAAGATTGTGCCATTTGCTGTTATTTTGCATGAGGAGATTTCATGTTTTTTACTGATCACCATGACTTCAATCTTCCTGCTGTTTAGTTCCAGCCCCTTACCTTTGCTTTCTATTTCTAGTATATTCACAAGGTTTTGTAGGTCTCTTTCACTTTCTGCAATTAGCATGGTGTCATCTGCATATCGAATGTTGTTTATCATTTTCCCTCC
>JAPXFY010000024.1:12108275-12115775 GCA_030674185.1 Monoplex corrugatus
CCTGTCAATCGTATACACACTGTACACCACTCTGTCAATCTGACACATACTGTACATCACCCTGTCAATCTTACACACACTGTACACCACTGTCAATCTTACACATACTCTACAACACCCTGTCAATCTTACTCTCACTGTACACCACCTTGTCAATCTTATACATACTGTACACTGCCCTGTCAATCTTACACATACTGTACACTGCCCTGTCAATCTTACACATACTGTACACTGCCCTGTCAATCTTATACATACTGTACACTGCCCTGTAAATCTTACACACACAGTACACTGCCCTGCCAATCTTACACACACTGTACACCACCCTGTCAATCTTACACACACTGTACACCACCCTGTCAATCTTACACACACTGTACACCACCCTGTCAATCTTATACATACTGTATTCTGCCCTGTCAATCTTACACATACTGTACAACATCCTGTCAATCTTACACATACTGTACAACATCCTGTCAATCTTACACATACTGTACAACATCCTGTCAATCTTACACATACTTTACACTGCTCTGTCAATCTTACACATACTGTACAATGCCCTGTCAATCTTACACACACTGTACACCACCCTGTCGATCTTATACATACTGTACACCACTCTGTCAATCTTACACATACTGTACACCACTCTGTCAATCTTACACATACTGTACACCACCCTGTCAATCTTACACATACTGTACAACATCCTGTCAATCTTACACACACTGTACAACACCCTGTCAATCTTACACATACTTTACACTGCCCTGTCAATCTTACACATACTGTACAATGCCCTGTCAATCTTACACACACTGTACACCACCCTGTCAATCTTACACACACTGTACACCACCCTGTCAATCTTACACACACTGTACAACACCCTGTCAATCTTACACATACTGTACACCACTCTGTCAATCTTACACACACTGTACAACACCCTGTCAATCTTACACATACTGTACACCACCCTGTCAATCTTACACATACTGTACAACATCCTGTCAATCTTACACATACTGTACATCACCCTGTCAATCTTACACACACTGTACAACACCCTGTCCATCTTACACATACTGTACACCACCCTGTCAATCTTACACATACTGTACAACATCCTGTCAATCTTACACATACTGTACACTGCCCTGTTCAATCTTATACATACTGTACACCACTCTGTCAATCTTACACATACTGTACATCACCCAGTCAATCTTATACATACTGTACACCACTCTGTCAATCTTACACATACTGTACACCACCCTGTCAATCTTACACATACTGTACAACATCCTGTCAATCTTACACATACTGTACACTGCCCTGTCAATCTTACACACACTGTACAACACCCTGTCAACTTACACAACTGTACACACCGTCAATCTACACATACTGTACACCACTCTGTCAATCTTACACACACTGTACAACACCCTGTCAATCTTATACTACATATTCTGCTTACACTACACCCTGTCAATCTTATACATACTGTATTCTGCACCTGTCAGTCTTACACATACTGTACACCACCCTGTCAATCTTACAATACTTAACCTGTACTACACACCTCTGTCAATCTTACACATACTGTACAACACCCTGTCAATCTTACACATACTGTACAACACCCTGTCAATCTTACACATACTTACACGCCTCTGTCAATCTTACACATACTGTACACACGCCCTGTCAATCTTACACATACTGTACACACACCCTGTCAATCTTACACATACTGTACAACGCCCTGTCAATCTTACACATACTGTACAACTGCCCTGTCAATCTTACACATACTGTACAACACCCTGTCAATCTTACACATACGATACCCGCAACTACACCACTGTCAAGTCTTTAACATACTGTACAATGCCCTGTCAATCTTACACACACTGTACAACACCCTGTCAATCTTACACACACTGTACACAACCCTGTCAATCTTACACAACACTGGTACTCACCCACCCTGTCGATCTTATACATACTGTACACTGCCCTGTCAATCTTACACATACTGTACAACACCCTGTCAATCTTACACATACTGTACACTGCCCTGTCAATCTTACACATACTGTACACTGCCCTGTCAATCTTACACACACTGTACACACCACCCTGTCAATCTTACACACACTGTACACAACCTGTCAATCTTACACACACTGTACACCACCCTGTCGATCTTATACATACTGTACTGCCCTGTCAATCTTACACATACTGTACACTGCCCTGTCATATCCTTACACACTACTGTACAACACCCTGTCATTCTTACCACTACTGCCTGTCACTCATACTACTGTCAATCTGTCACTTACTGCAACACTCCTGTCGATCTTATACATACTGTAATTTGCCTGTCAATTTACACCTACTGACACTTGCCCTGTCACTCTCATACATCACTGTACACTACTGTGTGTCATTCTTATACATACTGTACACTGCCCTGTCATTTTATACACAATGCGTACTGCCTGTCATCTTACATATACTTCTGTCACATCTGCTCATGTCTTGTCACTCTTATGCTACACTGCGTCTGTCACTCTTATACATACTGTACACTATCTGTCATTCTACAATTCGTACTCTCACAATTGCACGCTCGTCACTCTTATACATACTAGTACATGTGCTGTCATTCTTATACATAATGTACACTGCTCGTCATTTTTATAACTGAACACTGTCTGTCATTCTTATGACACAATTACACTGCTCTGTTCACTCCTTCAATACTGTACACATGCTCCTGTCACTCTATACATACTGTACACTGCTCTGTCATTCTTACACATAATATACACTGCTTGTCCATCTTCGTACACACTATACACTGCTCTGTCACTCTTACAATCACAGCTATACACTTGCTCAGTCACTCTTACACACACTATACACTGTCTGTCACTCTTATACATAATGTACACTGCTCTGTCACTTTTACAATATACTATACACTGCTCTGTCACTTTCATACATAATGTACACTGCTCTGTCATTTCATACATACTAATTACACTGCTCTGTCACTCTTACACACACTATACACTGCTCAGTCACTCTTACGCACACTATACACTGTTCTGTCACTCTTATACATAATATACACTGCTATGTCACTCTTACAAACAATATACACTGCTCTGTCACTCTCATACATAATGTACACTGCTCTGTCATTTTAATATACACACTATACACGGCTCTGTCACTCTTATACATAATATACACTGCTCTGTCATTTTAATACACACTATACACTGCTCTGTCATTCTTTCACACACTGTACACTGTCCTGACATTCTTATACATAATGTACACTGTCCTGACATTCTTATACATAATGTACACTGCCCTGTCATTCTTATACATAATGTACACTGCCCTGTCATTCATATACATAATTTACACTGTCCTGTCACTCTTTCACACACTGTACACTGTCCTGTAACTCCTATACACACTGTACACTGTCCTGTCATTCTTATACACACTGTACACTGCCCTGTCACTCTTATACACACTGTACACTGCCCTGTCACTCCTATACACACTGCACACTGCCCTGTCATTCTTATACATAATGTACACTGCCCTGTCATTCTTTTACACGCTGTACACTGTCCTGTCATTCTTATACATAATGTACCCCGTCGTTTCATACACATACTGTACACTGCCCTGTCACTCTTTCACACACTGTACACTGCCCTGTCACTCCTATACACACTGTACACTGCCCTGTCGCTCTTATACATAATGTACACTACCCTGTCGCTCTTATACATAATGTACACTGCCCTGTCATTCTTATACATAATGTACACTGCCCTGTCGCTCTTATACATAATGTACACTGCCCTGTCATTTTTATACATAATGTACACTGCCCTGTCATTCTTATACACGCTGTATACTGTCCTGTCATTCTCATACACACTGTAGTGTACACTGCAATGTCACTCCTATACACACTGTACTTTGCCCTGCCACTCTTTACACGCTGTACACTGCCTTGTCGCTCGTATGCATACTGTACACTGCCTTATCACTCTTATACACGCTGCGCATTGCCCTGTCACTCTTTTCGACACACATTGTACGTACTGGATGGATCAATAATGTACAAACTAGACACCATGTGCTACAAAAGCCTCAATAACGCAGCCCCGATTACCTGTCAAGCCTACTTGAGATCTATGTTCCCTCACGTACCCTCCGCTCTGCCTCCGATCCTCTGACTTTTCGCTTTCCACGCACTAAGCTCAATCAATACCTATGGTCCACGAGCCTTCTCTGTTTCTGGTCCGCTCTCCTGGAACAAACTTCCTCTCTCAGTCCGTCAGCAACCTACTTTTGTCTCCTTCAAGTCCGCTCTCAAAACTCACCTTTTCTCCTTTGCATAAAATCCTGACCTCACTCAATCCCCTCTGCAGCCTGTCTCCACTCGGAGGGGAATCACATTGTAATATTTAATTGTATATAATATGCTCTCTATAATTTTCCATTGCTTTTATTCTTTCTCCCCATTTATAGCCGTGTGCGTGTGTGTGTGTGTGTCTGTTTCAGCGCTTAGATTTGATTTTATCAAGATTTTGCGCTATATAAATATTGTAATTATTATTATTATTATTATCAAGGGTCACGCGCCTGACAGGCCGCTGTGTATCTGAGCTCTGATGTTATTATTGCCGTTTTTGAAGTTTTGGGTGCATTTTGTGTGTTCCAGTGTTGTGGGCATCTTTGATGGTGGATTGGATTGTCTTTCAGAGACTGTGTTTAATGTATATTATGCTATAAGTGTATCAATGGTACTGCAGCGAATTCTCTTTGTGACCGCCTCCGAATATAACATCCCTCTCGGACCTCTTCGTTCTGCTTCTGATACTAGTTCTGTACAAATTCCTTGATACAGATATTCCACAGCTGGTCCCCCCCCCCCCCTTTTTTTTTTTTTATTCTCTGTCTGGTCCAAACACGAGCTTGCCCTGTCTATTTGACACTCACAGTCACATACTCTGTCTTCCTTCAAATCTTAATTTGAAGACATATCTTTTTGTCCAGCACTGATTTCCTCTTCTATGTGCCCATCCTTTTGTCTTACTTTCCTCCTGTCCCCCCCCCTCCCCCCGTTTGTGTGTGTTTTGTATCCTTCTGTTTTTGTCATTGCGAGTAAATGCTTTGGTGGATGATGATGAGGGTGGAGGGCTATAGTATGATCGCCATCGTCACGCGGAGGGCACATAATAATGATGATGATGATGACCAGGCGAAGATGCCAAGATGGACCGAACCCACAACCTCCAGACAAGAAATTCAACGTTTACTAAATTAAACACCACGCATTGACTTTCCGGGCCTGAAATATGGAACAAGTTAGTGAGAGAGAAAGAGTCTTTCAAAGACAGAGGTAGACATAGAAAAGTATTAGAATTCACTCACCATAATCGACTCTGCGATAGTGGTCGACTAACCGTATAAGACGATCCTGGGCTTGCAAGTAGGTCTCATGATACAGCGGCTGCACACAAGGATAGCGCAGAGGTGGGAAGCGTTGGTAGGCGATGGACATGGCTGGGGTTCCAATTCCAACTTCTAGTTTAGCTTTCCGGTGTCCCGAAGTCAAGTCACACGGCACATTGCTCGCTGTTGATGACGAAACCGTATTCGTCTCACGCCTGTGAACAAAGTTAGATTAGTGACGCGTTTAACAGTGTGACGTCATAATTATCATATGACGTCTTGCAGCAACACATCCTATTGATTGTTATGGCGTGTTGCGTGCATCACCGGAAAGATGTCAGCTGATAATCAGAATCAGTTTAGATTCATGCCGTTATTTATATATTGATTTATTTATTTGTTAAAAGAATACAAAGATAAATCTTATGCAGAACGATTGAAGTATTTGAAATTACACTCACTTAAAGGCAGAAGGACAAGAGGTGACCTTATTCAAACATATAAGATATTTAATGGAGTTGATAATATTTGTGTTGACTCACTCTTTTCTGTTTCACAATGTAATATCACAAGAAACAAGGAAGGAAAGATATTTATTCAGCACTGTCGTACTAACACAAGAAAATTTTCTTTTTCACATCGAGTAGCCCCTTTGTGGAATAAACTTCCAACTAACATAAAATTTGCACAAGATACTAACAAATTCAAGAACTTTTTGGACGAAATTCCAAAATTCAAAGAAGAACTTTTCATGGATTATGATGATTAAAGGCCTGATTAGGCTTATGCAAACAAAAAGAAAATGAGCATTTTAACACCTGTATTAGAAATTGTAGAGAAAGAGGGGACGTAAATAGGCCGCAAGGCCTAGGCCATTGAAAGCCAGTCCCTACTACTACTACTACTTGTTAATTTATTTATTTATTGATAGGATCATCTCACTTTGGCAGTCTCTTTTGTGCCCTTGTGCTTACGCCTACCTATTTTGTGGAGGGTTCCCATTAATGATCGGCAGAAGCTGGGACAGTTTTTTTTTTTAAATAGGCCTAACACTATGATGATCAACAAGCAAAGTCACCAAACCTGATGCAGCTGAAATGTGATTGCTAAAAATAAAATGTTAAGAGTTCCATGGACAGCAAACAAAACAAACGAGACAGTATTGAAACAAGCAAACACATAC
The DNA here is from genome assembly GCA_030674185.1 of Monoplex corrugatus. Classification (NCBI taxonomy): domain Eukaryota; kingdom Metazoa; phylum Mollusca; class Gastropoda; order Littorinimorpha; family Ranellidae; genus Monoplex; species Monoplex corrugatus. Next base: position 12,114,976 of record JAPXFY010000024.1, read on the forward strand.
ACACACACACACACACACACAAACACACGCACACACGCACGCACACACATAAACAAACACACACACACACACACACGCACACACACGCACACACACACACACACACACACACAAACACACACACACAAACAGAGAGAGAGAGAGAGAGAGAAATAAGAGAAGAGAGAGAGAGAGAGAGAGAGAGAGAGAGAGAGAGAGAGAGAGAGAACATTAATGAAGATTAGAACAAGACAAGCAACATTTATAGGACATTTTATGAGACAAGAGAAAATATCGAACGGACTTCAGGAATGGATGCAGACAGAGAGGGTGGGAGATATACTTGCAGCGATAAAACATACATTCGTATGGAAGGCCATGATCGCCAAGGTCATGCAGCAGGGCACATGATAATGATGATGATGATGATGATGACGACGAGAATGATAAAAATAATCATGATGCCATTCAGCTCCATCTAGGTAATGAGACTACGTGACAGATGCACTCTATGCTTGTTATCGTTCTTAATGTATCCTGGCGCCAAGCAGGCCTGAGAGACACAGATACCTGCAGAGCTGGTCAGGAGATTTTCAGCAACACCCTCAATAAGCATCCGTGAAGTGGATGAGGCCTGACTGTGAGTTCCCAGTCTTCCCAATAAGCCCCAAAACACGCTCAATCTTGGATAGGAGACTGGTGGGGCCGAAAAATCCCACGATGCTTTTTCAAAGGACCGATGGGTTTTCGAACCCACAACCTTCCAGTCGGTAGCCTGTTGTGGTAACCACAGCTGGTTGGTTTATTTTATTGGTCACAAC
>JAPXFY010000024.1:12128275-12155775 GCA_030674185.1 Monoplex corrugatus
ACACACACACACACACACACACACACACACACACACACACACACATACACACACACACACACACACACAGACGCCTGTACCCGTTCGTCAGACAAGCCAGTTTTGTGACCACACACACACACACACACACACACACACACACACACACACACACACACACACACACACACACACACACACACCTGTACCCGTTCCTCAGACAGGCCTGTTTTGTGGGACAGGGCACACACACACACACACACACACACACAACAAACACACACACACACACACACACACACCCTACACACACACACACACACACACATACACACACACATACACACACACACCACACATACACACACACACACACACACACACACACACACACACACACACACATATCACTTATAGTGAAAAGACGTTAAACCAAAGAACGAACGAACACACACACACACCTGTACCCGTTCCTCAGACAGGCCAGTTTTGTGGGACAGGTTGTCCCTGGTGTGGATGTCAGGATAGTGGGTGATGGAGAACACCTCCTCCAGAGTCTTCAGCTGGTCAGCACTGAACGTCGTGCGGAACCTTCGTTTCTTGGGCATCAGGTCCTTGGCTGTTACATCAACACCACGTCAGTTTTCAGTTTATAAAAGGCATTGGTTGACTGGTGTATTAGAAGCACAACGTTGCTTAATATCTGTCTAACTGTTGAGTGAATTCAAATACTACGGCAGCATTTTTCATAGATGATAATGATAATGATGATAATAATAATGACAATCAATATCAATAATGATAATGATGATGATATTAATAATAATAACAATAACAATAATAATATAATAACAATAATGATGATATTAATAATAATGATGGTGATGATGATGATGATGATAACAACAACAACAAACAACAACAACAACACTACTAATGATGATAATAATAATAATAATTATTATCATGATAATTATCATCAACTTCATCGTCATCATCATCATTTCTCATCATCATCAATTATCATGATGATGATAATACCAACAATAATACTAACAATACTACTACTACTACTATACTACTACTATTACGATACTACTACTACTACTACTACAACTACTACAACAACTACTACTACTAATGATGATGATGATGGTGATAAGATAATAATAATAATGCCATTAATGCAGCACCAAATCTTAACATATAAATCGAATCAAGGTGTTCAGTCTTATCATTCACCAAAGCATTCACTGGCAGTGACAAAATCTCAGGAGTACCAGACACAAACCGGGAAGGGGTCGGGGTGGGGGTGGATATGACGGGAGTAGGACAAAAGGGTGGGCCCATAGAGGGGGCAATCACTGCTGGAGAATATCCTGATTATGGCTGTAGTGGTCTTCACTTAATCCAAAACAAGCGCGACTGCTCTCGTTCAAGCAAACAGGAACCAGAAAAAACACGAAAATAGAACCAGAACGCGTATCTAATTTAATACAACAAGAAAAGACAGGCGCAAATTTTTCAGCCAACTTTTTGTCAAGCGTGAATGTAAGATCACAAACACCAAATACAAAATTATGAGAACAAGACTGAAACTTCCCTGCTGCTTCGTCCACTTAGTTTCTTATTACAAAAACACACACGAACAAAAAGACAAAACACACAAACATGAACAACAACCACAAAACCCAATTAGAAAACATGCTTACATACATCCTATTGACACTTTCCCTCCTGAAATGTGTATTTGAAAAAGACTGAAGACTAAGCCTTGTCATCTTTAGTTAGATCTTGAACTTTCTGTTCAAGCTGTTATGTTCATATTGAGTTATGTTGAAAAAAAAACAAACCCACCAACAACAAAACAAACAAACAGATTTGTTGCCATAGATTCTTTTTGCGTGTGCTAACGAAAATCTCTCAAACATTTCTGTATGAAGTACCGTTGAATCACCCAACCAACGACAGCAGAGGAACATTTTATACAGTTATTCGGTAAAAAGATAGCCACAAAAAGAACACCACCTTCCCCCGTCCCCGTCTTTCTAAAATATCTTACCAGGAGGGGGTGACGTCGTTTTCAGGTCGTGATCCTCAGTGTCTGTGAGTGTTGGAGCTTGGCAATCTATGGTGAGAGCAGATGGGACATCAGTGTCACTGCTCACGTCACAGGCCGGTGATAGTGTGGGATGGGGGAGCGAAGGAGACCTTGTCAGGTCAGTCGGTTGGCAGGTTTCACTGGTTTGAAAATAGTCGTCTGCTTCAGTTGATGTCGGACGTAACGTGATGCTGTCTTGTACTTGATCTGATTGGATGTAGAAAAGAAGAAAAAGAAAAGTAATATGACTAGCCCAGGTATCCGTATAAAATATACTGTAAAAAAAAGGTCCATTACAAAACTGAAATGAAAAAAAAAAGAAAGTCTTTACGAACAACGAATTAGTCAGATAAACGCCATATAGCGAATGCAGGAGTGAGAATTAGGCAGTGGCCCTGACGTGCGACTACATTTCAAACCAAACCAGTCGGTGATTCGTTGATATTTTGGGTCATGCAGCAGACATTTTGCTTGCGCATACATCTCAAACCGAACAGGCCAGTGATTGGTTGATATTTTGGGTCATCTTGCTTATGCATATGTATCAACCATGACCTAAAGGAACAGAGTCGCATGATCGAAAGAGGCATGTTGAACACTTCTTTACCGTCACTCTGGCCAAAACTGCAGAGGAAATAGTACGAAAAATTGTGGGCTAGGCCTAGATCTAATCGTCGGAACAACCGGAAGCAATCACGCAGAAAAAAATGCGCTTCCAGACTTACCAGGAGATGAGACAGAATATGCACACATTCGAGATATGATGCCACGCAGGTGGTGGATAATATTTTTAGGTTTTCGGATCATGTGACTCCGTTCTCTTAGGTCATGGTTCATATGTATGCATAAGCAAGATGTCTGCTGCAGCAATTAAAATAACAATCAATCAATGGCCGGTTCGGTTTGAGATATAGTTGCATGTGTGGCCCTGGAACACACAGACGTCTAATCTAGTCAGTTCACATCGTGAAATGATGTGGAAATCTTTAGATCTAGACATATGTTTTAGAGCTGTAGATAGATCATCTGTGAAATGCCCAACAGAAAGGGGTCAGTTCGATAAACCGACGTGTCAATAGTCCCAAAGTTTAATGATCCAACATTTCATTATTCCGACGATTTATAATTCGAGATGGCATCAGTCCGAAGTTAAAAAGTCCGACGTGGCCATGATTCGATGGTCGTTATGTTGATTTTACATTAATCCGAACAGCACTTTTTGTCCGACATGTCATTGCTCGGGCGTTTGATAGATCTAGCGCATGCATGTATGTATGAAGGTATGTATGTGTGTATATGTATGTATGAATGTGTTGTGTGTGTGTATATATGTATGTATGTATGCATGCATGTATGTATGTATGTTCGTACGTATGTATGTATGTATGTAGTATGTATGTGTGTATGTATGTACGTATGTATGTATGTATGTATGTATTATGTATGTACGTATGTATGTACGTACGTATGTATGTATGTAGTATGTATGCGTGTATGCATGTGTGTGTATTATGTTGTATGAATGTACATGTATGCATGTATGTATATATGTATGTATGTATGTACGTTTGTATGTATGTATATATGTATGTATGTATGTACGTACGTTTGTATGCATGTATTACGTTTGTATGTATGTATGTATGAATGTATGTATGTATGTATGTATGTATGTATATATGTCTATAGGTTTGTCTATCTGTCTATCTGTATGTATGTATGTATGTGTGCATATACGTATGCATGCATGTATGTATGTATGTATGTATGTGTATATGTATGTGTGTATGTATATATGTATGTGTGTGTGTGTATGTGTGTATGTATAGTTTCAGTTTCATTTTCTCAAGATGACGTCTCTGCGCTTGGAACGAATTCCATATATGCATAACGTCACAGGTGCCATGTGTATGGTGATCATGGCACACGCTTTAAGCCTGCACATAAACCCATGAACTGGCCAGGTCCTGAGGCCTTACCTAGACTATGTTTTACCTAGTCTATATTTTATACTGGTATTTTATCGGCCTACCTCTGGAATAATCTTGGTTACATGTAAATGACATGTGTATCAGATCTAGAGTCTGAACGTACGCACAACACTTACCTTTCACTCTTACGCTACCTTTCATCAGACAATGCTATAGTGAAAGTATGAGCCTCTCTCTCTCTCACACACACACACACACTCTCTCTCTCACTATCTGTATCCCCCCTCCACACACACACAAATGCTGAATTCTAGACAAAGACCTCCTCATCCCAGATACCACATGCAAGAGACATCACAGACTGGGACCGACCAGTGACGTACAAGGCTATCAAGGCCAACAACTCTCTGCCCTCTTCAACTCCATCTCCCCACCCACCCACCCTACAACAACGAGCAGCAACGCTATCAGTGCTAAGCACACATCAAAAGCAGATCAGGGCCCACTCTATTGGTTAGCCACGCGTTAACTGCTGACTAAATCAACCCACATTCAGATAAGGACTCAAAGCGGTGTGAGGTCGCTGTGTGTCAATGGATCCCAATCCCTAACGTCATCATAAAACACACCTTACCAATCCCTCTCATTCCCCCGGTTCCTACGATTAAACTCTAGTAGGAGAGAGTTGTGTGATAAGAATTTGTCGTTCAGTGTGGTGTGATGCGTTCGATTTCCATTTTCTCAAGATGGTATGCATTCATTTGTGATTTCTCGTCAACGTTTCACGTTATTTTCTAGATAGCATTATTCATTTTCCATTTTCTCAATAGCAAGGTTTCACTTTCCATTCTTGAGACAGCATTTATTTCACTTTCCATTTTCTTGAGACAGCATTTATTTCACTTCCATTTTCTGAGACAGATTTTTCACTTTCATTTTCTCAAGATAGCATTTATTTCACTTTCATTTCTTAGATAGCATTTTTTCACTTCCCATTTCTGAGAAGCATTTATTCACTTTCCATTTTCTTGAGATAGCATTTATTTCACTTTCCATTTTCTTGAGACAGCATTTATTTCACTTTCCATTTTCTTGAGACAGCATTTATTTCACTTTCCATTTTTCTCAAGATAGCATTTATTTCACTTTCCATTTTCTTGAGATAGCATTTATTTCACTTTCCATTTTCTTGAGATAGCATTTATTTCACTTTCCATTTTCTTGAGATAGCATTTATTTCACTTTCCATTTTCTTGACATAGCATTTATTTCACTTTCCATTTTCTCAACATAGCATTTATTTCACTTTCCATTTTCTCAACATAGCATTTATTTCACTTTCCATTTTCTCAACATAGCATTTATTTCACTTTCCATTCTCTCAAGATAGCATTTATTTCACTTTCCATTTTCTCAACATAACACACGTTTCACTTTCTGTATTCTCAAGATGATATAGGTCTCAATGTCTATTTTGTTAAGATGGCATTCGTTTCCATGTCCATATTCTCAAGATGACATGCATTTCAATTTCCATTTTCTCAAGACCGTTTATGTCTCAGTTTCCATTTTCTCAAGATGATATGCGTTTTGATTCCCATCCATTTCAGTTTCCATTTTCTCAAGCTGGCAAATGTTTCAGTTTCCATGTTCTCAAGATAGGTCTTCATTCTCGCTATGTCACTGACCACTCAGATAATTCCACTTGCACCAGTACTCCCAGCAGCACACAAAAGAGAGATCCATGGTAACCATGGTGAAACACTAAGTATGCACATAAACCCTTATGTGCTAGTGAGATCTAGAAGTTCTACCTTATTCATGGAGTCTATGGTCTGTCTACACATAAACCCTGTGTGCTAGTGAGCTTTACATGTAGAAGTTCACCTAATTCATGGAGTCTATGGTCTGTCTGCACATAAACCCTGTGTGCTAGTGAGCTTTACATGTAGAAGTTCACCTAATTCATGGAGTCTATGGTCTGTCTACACATAAACCCTGTGTGCTAGTGAGCTTTACATGTAGAAGTTCACCTAATTCATGGAGTCTATGGTCTGTCTGCACATAAACCCTGTGTGCTAGTGAGCTTTACATGTAGAAGTTCACCTAATTCATGGAGTCTATGGTCTGTCTACACATAAACCCTGTGTGCTAGTGAGCTTTACATGTAGAAGTTCACCTAATTCATGGAGTCTATGGTCTGTCTGCACATAAACCGTATGCACTGGTGAGATCCAGAAGTTTTACCTAATTCAAGGAGTCTGTGCTCTGTCTGCCGCAAGCAATGTACCACATAAAATCCAGATTTTCTGTTCTCTCCCCCCTCTCTCTCTCCCTCCCTGTGTGTGTGTGTGTGTGTGTGTGTGTGTGTGTGTGTTGTGTGTGTGTGTGTGTGTGTGTGTGTGTGGTGTGTGTGTTGTGTGTTGTGCGTGCGTGCTTGTGTGTTTACTAATTTTCCTGAAGAACGTTGCTTGATGATGATGATGTGATAATGATGATTATGAGAAAGATTGCAATGTTGATGATGATGATGATGCTACTATACTACTACTACGACTACTACTGAGGGTGATGATTGTGATAATGGTGATGATGATGACGATGATAATGAATATCGTTCTTCTAGTGTGCTATTTTCCATTTGGATCTGCTGCGCATTACACAATTTACAAATATAGAATGTAAGATGTAACACACCACACCTAACACAATACACACAAACACACACACACACACACACACACACACACACACACACGCACGTACACACACACACAAAAGGACTAAACGATGCTGTAAGATCAGCAATTAGAAGTGCACTTTGGTGGATAAGCAATCATGTTATCAACAGTGGAAAACCTGAATGAACAGGTAACTCTATAACTGTGATGTAAAGTGAGAGAGAGTGGACAGATCTGCTAGCAATGAGTTCAGTTTAGCCAGGGACGATTCCACGTGTTGTCATGGGATCATTTTAAGTGCGCTAAATGCATACTGAACATACGGCCTCTTGTTTCATTGTCTCATTTGAAAGACTAGCACCCAGATTATTACTTATGGTCTAGTGAAATTGGGCGAGCAAACCCTGGACATCCTTGCTCCCCAAGCAGGTGTTTGAACCAGCGGTCCATCATTCCGCATAATCAGGAGAAAGACTTTCACTATCCCAGATATTGGGAGCAGGAGACATCACGGACTGGGACTACCCAGTGACATATGAGGCTATCAAGGCCAGCAACTCTCTACCGCTTTCGTTCCACCCCCTGCCCACCCTACAACAACGAGCAGCAACGTTATCAGTGCTAAGCACACATCAAAAGCAGATCAGGGCCCACTCTATTGGTTAGCCAGGCGTTAACTGCTGACTAAATCAATCCACATTCAGATAAGGACTCAAAGCGGTGTGAGGTCGCTGTGTGTCAATGGATCCCAATCCCTAACGTCAACCTTTCCTTCTCTCCATCATGACAGTCAAACTTCTGGTGATTTCCTTTTATCTTTCTGGCCCAACTCTGAATAACAGCCAAGCTGGGGCTGAAAAATCTGATACCATATTGAACTCGAGATATCAGAACATGAGTCCACAGCTCTATCAAGCGAACCAACAACAAAATCAAACCAACCAACACAACCAACCAACCAACCAACCAACCAACCAACCAATCAACCAACCAACCAATCAACCAACCAACCACCAACCAACCAGCCAGCCAGCCAACCAACCAACCAACCAACCAACCCCAAGCAAGCAAACCAGCCAACCAATCAAACAAACAAAACAAGCAGAAAGCAAGCAAGCAAGCAAGCAAGCAAGCAAGCAAGCAAGCAAGCAAGCAAACGAAGCAGAGTAAGCAGCATTGAGCAAGCAAGAAAACAAGCCAATCAACCACCAACAAAAGGAAACCCTAAATAACGTACGTACCGGAGACCCTGTAAGGCCATGGGTGGATGAAAATTACGCAATCGAACATCGAGACATCAGATCTATGGCTCTATCAACTCATCATCATCAAGTTCCCTGCCACATGGTGTTGGCGATCATCACCTTCCATAATGCATCTATCCCTTGTTGCCACAAGCACATCTTCCACCCTCTCTGTCCTCAGCCACCCTGCAAGTCCGTCCGATATTTTTTCCCCGGGTCTAACTGGTGCTGTCTTTCCCTCCAGCTTTCCTGTTGTGACCAGATGCTCTAATTCCCCTTTCCTCATAAAATGGCCAATAAATGTTGCCTGTGTTTTCTCAATCTTACTTATGAATGATCTTATTGTGTCTGCCTCCATCAAAACTGTCTCGTTTGTTTTCTTTGCTGTCCATGCAACTCTCAACATTATTCTTAGAAACCACATCTGGGCTGCCTCAATTTTATTCTGGCTTTGCGTGTTGACCTGTCCACGCATCACAACCGTATAACATTATCAGTTCTATATGACATTCAAGAACTCTCTTCCTGATGTTAATTGATAGGCATTTGTGGGTAAGAATGCTTTTCATCTTATCGAATGCTGTTTTGGCTTGGCCGATTCTGTTGGCTTTATCTGATGTGCAACTTAACCAGCAAATCTGCAGCAAAAAAATGACGCAATTGAACTCGAGACATCAGATCTGGGATCCATGGCTTTACCAACTAACCCAGCAAATCTGCAACCTGGCAACACCAAAAAGGGAGGTCATCGGTGCTAAGCACCCATCAAAAGAAGATCAGGGTCATTCTGTCTACTGGCCAGGTGCTGAGTGCAGACTAAATCAGTGACTATCTAGATAAGATCCAAGGCCGTAAGATCACTGTGTGTTAATAGATCCCAATCCTACACATCATCGTAAAACACAGTTCTGTCCCCCCCCCCCCCCGGGATTAGGGTTCTTCCAGTAAAACTAGCATCCCCCCCTTCTGGAAATTCTGGGTGATTCTCTTTCTGTCATGTCTTGTTCATGCCTTTCCTTGCTTTCTGTCAATTTCTTCCTACATCTTTTCTGCCTAGCTGGTCCATTCACCTGTACATGTTCGTTAACGTCTTTTTCTTAGACTATTATCAGGGTACAACATTACGTGTAATTTTAAGAATAATGATATAATTATAATTATAAATAATAACATATACAATATTTAATGCGCAATTTGATAAAATCAAATTAAGCGTGAGATCAGGGAAGGTGAGATGTGCGGAAGCAATTTAAGGTAATTTAGGCCCGTTTTTATATATGGTTTGGTGTCCTTAGGCATGCTTAGATTTGTAGTCAGGTATGTTTTTTTAAATCCACTTTGCGATAAATTGGACGGAGTGGTCAACGCCAGGGGCACGTTCTTAGATTATTGGCGCGATTGCATTGAGATATGTGTACTTTCTTTTCTTTTCTTCGTTTTGCATGTTTTGAAGCGATATGGCTCTCTCTCTCTAATCTTCCTTATGAATGATCTTCTTGTGTCTGCGTCCATCAAGACTGTCTCGTTTGTTTTCTTTGCTGTCCATGGAACTCTCAACATTCTTCTGAGAAACCACATCTCGGCTGCCTCAATCTTGCTCTGGCTTTGCTTGCTGACTGCCCATGCCTCACATCACTCATAAAGAAGATTAGGAAAAGACAGGCCATTTTATGGAGAGCACCGGGTAGACCCAGGGAGAAAATGCTGGACGGACTTGCAGAGTGGCTGGGGACGAGGAGGGTGGGGGAGATGCTGGGGGCAACGAGAGATAGAGACAGATGGAAGTCCATGATCGCCAACGCCATGCGGCAGGGCACCTGATGATGATGATGATGATGGCTCTACGCGGTCTGTTGGCCTTTAAACAACAAAAACAACAACAACAAAACCCCTTCTATTCCCAGTTTATTTGATTAACCCTTTGACTGCCTCGGCCTGTGCATCCAGCTTCAATTGCACAGGTACACTTACTTTGTGCACAGTTCGTTTTCCACTTACGTTAGCATGTTTGCATTTCTTTCTATGCACATGAGTATTCATGCACATGCGTGTGTGTGTGTGTGTGTGTGTGTGTGTGTGTGTGTGTGTGTGTGTGTGTGTGTGTGTGTGTGTGTATGTGTGTGTGTGTGTATGTGTGTGTGTGTGTGTGTGTATATATATATATGTGTGTGTGTGTGTGTGTGTGTGTGCGTGCGTGCGTGTGTGTATGTGTGTTTGGGTGTATAGATAGTGAGTTATTTGTCCACGCATGCATGTATATTCATGTTTTGTGAAGTTTCATGAATATGCATACAACCTTTCTTTTAAAGTGTGTGTATGTCCATGCATGATTCACAGTAGTGCTGACAACTGATACATATTTATTTTAACACTTAACGACTTACCATACTAAAACTGACCATTTCACTTTTTTTTGTTGACTATCCACCCACTCAAGAGGTCTCAGCTTTGGGGCTAATCATACGTTTTCCTAATTTTGATCGTTTTCAATTCCAGTTCTTTATAAGACAGGCCCAGATGCATCTGACTAAAATGTTTTGTTGTTGTTGTTTTTTGTCTAGGCGGTCAGGTTTCCTTTCAGCCCCTCGTCTGTTGAATTAGGATGTTTTTTTCTTCTGTCTTTTCGGAGGTCAGATTGGATTAGTTGCATTGGGCACAATTCATGCATATCGGCATTTCCTCGCACATTTAGATTTTCCCACTCATTCGACATACACACATACTTGCACACACACACATACACACACACAGACACACACACATAAACACACGCTCGCGCACACACACATCCACACACACACACAAACACACAGGCACACACACACACACACACACAGGCACCACACACGCGCGCGCGCGCGCGCACACACACACGCACGCGCACACACACACATGCACTCACACACATAGACACAAGTGCGCGCACGCATACACATACATACATACACACACACGTATGCACATACACTCATACAGGAAGAATAAGACACACATACACTCATACACGCACACACACACACACACGTCTGTGTGTGTGTGTGTGTGTGTGTGTGTGTGTGTATGTGTGCGTGTGTGTGTGTGTGTGTGTGTGTGTGTGTGTGTGCGCACGCGCACCAACTTCCGGCTTTTGAGTTGCAGGTCCGGCGGACTAATATTAGGATAACAGACCTTGAATCCAACTAAACCGGGAACTCTTCTAGCATACAAAATTGAGGCGGGACTGTCTGGCCGGAAATGACACAAGAAAAGGACAGAAGAGCGCCCACGCTATACGCTTTCTGGTCCTTCCCTCTGTCCTCCCACCGACACAAAGGAGGGAAGCTACGGTCACTTTTTGTCCATCATCATACGTCATCAGCATAAGCACGAAGGGCATTCAAGCAACAACAGATCTGCACACACGTCGACCTTGCTGTCGGGAAAAATCTCCATCCTTTACCCACCAAGCGTGGGTACGTAGGACCAGACTGACTTTTCCATTGGAAGTCTTACATTTAACCCTTTGATCCCTGCACTTCCTGCAGAAAGCTGGTGGATAGGGTGAGAGAGTCAAAGAGTTTTTTTTTTTTTTGCAGTTGGTGGATAGGGTGCAGGAGTCAAAGGGTTAATTATACCAAATTGTCTATCACAAACCGCCCAGTGATGATTTGGTATGTTCTTAGACCCCTTCATCACAGCATCCCAATGAAAAAGTCTTCTCTTTCTCCCTGCGACACCCACACATGATAGTGCAAGTGGACATCGCTCTTTCTCTCTATCTCTGTCTCTCTACCTGTCTCTGTCTCTCTGGCTATATATATATCTCTGTCTCTCCCTGTCTCTGTCTCTCTATGTCTTTCTTTCTCTGTGTCTTTGTCTGTCTCTCTCCCTCTGAATATCTGTCTCTGTCTCTCTGTCTCGCTCTCTCTGTCTACCTGTCTCTGTCTCTCTGTCTATGTCTCTCTCTCTCTGTGTCTCTGTCTGTCTGTCTCTCTACCTGTCTATGTCTCTCTGTCTATGTCTCTGTCTCTTTATCTCTGTCTGTCTCTCTCCCTCTGACTACCTGTCTCTGTCTCTCTGTCTCGCTCTCTCTGTCTACCTGTCTCTGTCTCTCTGTCTATGTCTCTCTCTCTCTGTGTCTCTGTCTGTCTGTCTCTCTACCTGTCTATGTCTCTCTGTCTATGTCTCTGTCTCTCTATCTCTGTCTGTCTCTCTCCCTCTGACTACCTGTCTCTGTCTCTCTGTCTCGCTCTCGCTGTCTACCTGTCTCTGTCTCTCTGTCTATGTCTCTCTCTGTGTGTGTCTCTGTCTGTCTGTCTCTCTACCTGTCTATGTCTCTCTGTCTATGTCTCTGTCTCTCTATCTCTGTCTGTCTGTCTCCCTCTGTCTACCTGTCTCTGTCTCTCTGTCTATGTCTCTCTCTGTGTGTCTCTGTCTGTCTGTCTCTCTACCTGTCTATGTCTCTCTGTCTATGTCTCTGTCTCTCTATCTCTGTCTGTCTCTCTCCCTCTGACTACCTGTCTCTGTCTCTCTGTCTCGCTCTCGCTGTCTACCTGTCTCTGTCTCTCTGTCTATGTCTCTCTCTGTGTGTGTCTCTGTCTGTCTGTCTCTCTACCTGTCTATGTCTCTCTGTCTATGTCTCTGTCTCTCTATCTCTGTCTGTCTGTCTCCCTCTGACTACCTGTCTCTGTCTCTCTGTCTCGCTCTCTCTGTCTACCTGTCTCTGTCTCTCTGTCTATGTCTCTCTCTGTGTGTGTCTCTGTCTGTCTGTCTCTCTACCTATCTATGTCTCTGTCTGTCTGTCTCTCTACCTGTCTATGTCTCTGTCTCTCTATCTCTGTCTGTCTCTCTCCCTCTGACTACCTGTCTCTGTCTCTGTCTGTCTGTCTGTCTCTCTTTACATGTCTCTGTCTCTCTGTCTCTGTCTGTCTATGTCTCTCTCTATGTGTGTCTCTGTCTGTCTGTCTCTCTACCTATCTATGTCTCTGTCTGTCTGTCTCTCTACCTGTCTATGTCTCTGTCTCTCTATCTCTGTCTGTCTCTCTCCCTCTGACTACCTGTCTCTGTCTCTGTCTGTCTGTCTGTCTCTCTTTACATGTCTCTGTCTCTCTGTCTCTGTCTCTCTGTGTGTCTCTCTCTCTACCTCTCTGTCTTTGTCTCTCTCTGTCTCTCTGTTTCTGTCTCTCTCTCTCTCTGTCTACACGTATCTGTCTCTGTCTCTGTCTCTCTCCTTCTCACTACCTGTCTCTGTTTCTCTGTCTCTGTCTGTCTGTCTCTGTCTCTCTCTGTCTGTCTACCTGTCTCTGTCTTTCTCTCTTTGTCTACATGTCTCTCTCTCTCTGTGTCTCTGTCTGTCTGTCTGCCTGTCTCTCACTCTTTCTTTTCTCTGTCTCTCTGTCTGTGTCTCTGTCTGTCTGTCTCTCACTCTTTCTTTCTCTCTCTCTCTGTCTATTTGTCTCTGTGTCTCTGTCTCTCTCCCTCTCTGTGTGTCTCTGTCACTGTCTATCTGTCTGTCTGTCTCTCTCACTCTCTTTCTTTCTCTCTCTGTGTCTTTGTCTGTCTGTCTGTCTGTCTCTCTGCCTCTCTCTCTCTCTGTCTTCCTCTCTCTGTCTCCCTCTCTCTATCTCTCTCCCTCCCTCTCACTCACTCTCTGTCTGTGTCTCTCTTTGTCTGTCTCTCTCTCTCTCCCCCTCTGTGTGTGTGTGCGTGTGTATATATATACATACATAAAAACATATATATATATATGCACACATGCATATATATATATATACATATAATATATATGTACATAAATACACATACACATATGTATATGTATGTATGTATATATGTATGTATGTATGTATGTATTTATGTATGTATGTATGTATCTATCTCTCTCTCTGTATATATATATAGAGTGAGAGAGAGAGAGAGAGAGAGAGAAGAAGAGAGAGAGAGAGAAAGAGAGAGAAAGAAGTTTCGCCAGTGTATGGTGTATAGATTTCTGGCCATACGACCCCACAAGAGTGGCCAAAGCCAGAGAGAGAAGATTTACAATGTCTCTTGGCCCCACAGTTTTAAAATTTGAAGGTCCACTTGAGCACGGTCGGCACACAGTTTTCCTTGTTGGTAATAGGAGGGAGACGGGCAACGAGCTCTGTAACACCATAGACATGGATAGGGAGACAGGCAGCTAGCTCTGTCACACCATAGACATGGATAGGTAGACGGTCAGCTAGCTCTGTTACACCATAGACATGGATGTGGAGACAGGCAACTAGCTCTGTCACACCATAGACATGGATGTGGAGACAGGCAACTAGCTCTGTAACATCATAGACATGGATAGGGAGACAGACAACTAGCTCTGTTACACCATAGACATGGATAGGGAGATGGGCAACTAGCTCTGTCACACCATAGACATGGATGTGGAGACAGGCAACTAGCTCTGTTACACCATAGACATGGATAGGGAGACGGGCAACGAGCTCTGTAACACCATAGACATGGATAGGGAGACAGGCAGCTAGCTCTGTCACACCATAGACATGGCTAGGTAGACGGGCAACGAGCTCTGTTACACCATACACATGGCTAGGGAGACAGGCAACTAGCTCTGTCACACCGTCGACATGGCTAGGGAGACAGGCAACGAGCTCTGTCACACCGTAGACATGGCTAGGGAGACAGGCAACTAGCTCTGTCACACCATAGACATGGCTAGGGAGACAGGCAGCTAGCTCTGTCACACCATAGACATGGCTAAGGAGACAGGCAGCTAGCTCTGTTACACCATACACATGGCTAGGAAGACAGGCAGCTAGCTCTATAACACCATAGACATGGATAGGGAGACAGGCAACGAGTTCTGTTACACCATAGACATGGATAGGGAGACAGGCAACTAGCTCTGTTACACCATAGACATGGCCAGGGAGACAGGCAGCTAGCTCTGTCGCACTCTGTGACATGATCATCTTGCTGTGCCTGCCAGCATTCAGAACTAGATAATATTGCAGTGCCATTTAACTAACTTCAACTCAAATTTGTATTAAATGTGTGTCATTTGAAAGAAAAAAATCAAAAGCTAATAAACAATCAAATCAAAAATCGTTCTCAACGAAAACGTTTGTGATGAAAAATGAACAAGATTGCCAACTATTGATAGAAATAGAAAACGAAAGAGACTCTAGAAAAAGCTCCCATCTTGAGACCCGAGAAAAAGCTCCCATCTTGAGACCCGAGAAAAAGCTCCCATCTTGAGACACGAGAAAAAGCTCCCATCTTGAGACTTGAGGAAAAGTTCCCCTCTTTAGACTCGAGAAAAAACTCTCATCTTGAGACTTGAGAAAAAGCTCTCATTTGAGACTTGAGAAAAACTCCCATTTTGAGACTCGAGAAAAAGCTGCCACCTTGAGACCTGAGAAAAAGCTGCCATCTTGAGACTTGAGAAAAAGCTGCCATCTTGAGACTTGAGAAAAAGCTGCCATCTTGAGACTTGACAAAACGCTCCCATCTTGATCAGTAATACATAATAACGACGAATATATTATCCTTACCATGGAACACAGAAAGAAAAGAGCTGATTCTATTGAAATCTATAAGTACCTGCATGGTTTCTATGATGTAAAGCTCCCAGAACTACCACTGGCCGCCTCAAAGAGAAATCAGGTGTGGCTCCTTGAATCTTCACAAGCACACCATTGCCTTTACTACAAGAGATTTGTTTTTTTCTCTGTGAGAGTCATCAACTCCTGGAACGACCACCCTGTTCAGGTTGTTACAACACCATCTCATCTCACCTTTCTCACCTTTCTCACCTGTCTCACCAGTCGGCGTCACCGGGTTTGGTATTGGCTGCTGCACATCTGGACACTACCGTCTCCCTCCAGGCCACTCTGCTTTGACGTTTGTGGACAATTTCTTGCGTATTTAGGCCACTGATGCTGGTTATGTTCTCGATGTATGAGATTGGAGGTCTGCCTTTCTTCCTTTTTGCTGTTGTTTTTCTTTGAAAGATGGTTGCTGTGAGGTCTGTGTTCTTGTTGCTTGACACATCGCCAACGTATCTTAGTCTTCTGTTGTTAATGTCTGCTAGTAGTTTTCTGGTGGTATCAAGTTCTTCCAGGACACTTTCATTAGTTCTTTTATCAGTCCATTTGACACGTAGTAGTCTCCGGTAAAACCACATCTCTACTGCCTCAATTCTTCTGCAATTAGTTTTTCTCAGAGTCCAGGCTTTGCAGCCATAAATCATGACTGGCCAGATCAAGCATTTAAAAGTCTAACTTTCAGGCCATTTGGTATGCCTCTGTCTTTCCAGATGTTGTTGAGATGGACCGTTTTTCCTTTGCCATTCCAATTCCTATTTTGATGTCTTTGAAGCAGGCTCCATCATCAGTGTTTACAGAGCCAAGATATTTGAAATCCTTATAATTTTCCAAAGGAATTTTGTTGATTAAGATGTCGTGATTGTTTTCAGTGTCTTTGTCTTTGATATGTAGGACTTTTGATTTGTTGGCGTTCAAGTTTAGACCAGCCTTTTACAACACACATCTACTGACTCTTTTAAAAGCCGACCAAACCAACACTGGAGAAGCATCTCCACCTTGTATGATCCAGCATGTCCAAACTAACCATCTCAGGACCCATACGCGACATTTGATGTGTCAGTGTGTAGTTATGGACCAACCTACAGTCCTGGACAAGACCTTCGCCATTGAAGAAGCCAAGTCAAGTCAAAGTCAAGTCAAGCAAGTCAAGTCAAATCCAACCCAGTCCAGTCCAGTCCAGTCCAGTCCAATCCAGTCCAGTCCAAATCCAGTCCAGTCCAGTCCAATCCAGTCCAGTCCATCCAATCCAGTCCAATCCAGTCCAGTCCAGTCCAGTCCAATCCGGTCCAGTCCATCCATCCAGTCCAGTCCAATCCAGTCCAGTCCAGTCCAGTCCAGTCCAATCCAGTCCAGTCCAGTCCAATCCAGTCCAATCCAGACCAGTCCAATCCAGTCCAGTCCAGTCCAGTCCAATCCGGATCCAGTCCAATCCAGTCCAGTCCAGTCCAGCTAAATCCGTCAGGTATCCAGTCCAAGTCCACGCTAAATCCAAATCCGTCCATCAAATCCAGTCCAGTCCATTGGAGTTGTCCGAATGCGCTTGACGAATCCCTCTTGAAGAAGTCCTCAAACCTCAAGTCAAATCCAGTCAAGTCCAGTCCAGTCCAGTCCTGTCAAATCCAGTCTAGTCCAGTCCAGTCCAGTCCTGTCAAATCCAGTCCAGTCCAGTCCTGTCAAATCCATAGTCCAGTCCAGTCCAGTCCAGTCCAGTCCAGTCCAGTCAAGTCCAGTCAAATCCAGTCCAGTCAAGTCAAATCCAGTCCAGTCCAGTCCAGTCCAGTCCAGTCAAGTCAAATCCAGTCAAGTCCAGTCCAGTCCAGTCCAGTCAATTCAAATCAAGTTAAATCACCCGTCTCTCCCCCTCTCCCATCCACTTCACCATTTCAAGAGTAATTTGCCATCGTAGAGGCTGTTTGTGCAGGCTTAAGGAGTCTACCAGTTAACAGCTGGGAAATTATGGCGGAGCACATGCGGAGTTGTCCGAATGCGCGTGACGAATCCCTCTTGAAGAAGTCCCCAAACCTCAAAATTAAGATAAACTACCGGTGTACAGTCCCACAAAACGAACAGCACTCAGACCAGATTTACAAGGTCCCCGGCCTCAGAGAGGTTTACATTCTAACAGGTCCACTTGAACACGGTAGGACGGGCGGCAAACTAGTTGCCTTTAAATGGATACCGTCACTGAGTGGTCATGGGTCTGAGAAAATACTAGACATTCCCACAACGTAAGCTTAATTAGTGATGCCAGCTTCCCGGTAATATTTCGCACCCGATTCTTTTTACTCTCCTAACAATCATATCTTCGTCATACGTCGTACGTCACAATCATCATACAATCATCCATCATCTCATATCATCATCACATACATAAATCAACATGGCAGTACACATAGCAAACATTGATCACAGCCAAGATAACCAACCTTGAAAGAATACCCAAACCTCAAATTTAAAAATACTGTACAGTCACACAATATATTTCAAACACCAACAGATTACAAGGTCCAGAACAGAAAACTCACAATACACACAAAGCACTAACCGTAATCCGCGCAAACATACACCACACACGACTACCGACACACGTCAGGGTCTAAAAAACTAACATCCACAACTAACAATATGATGCCGCTTCCCGGGAATTTCGCACGATCTTTTTCCCTACACATCACACTTCGTCATCGTCGTCGCTCTATCATCATCACACACATACACATCACATCCATCATCACACATTAGAATCACATGCCAGACTTCAGAGACATAACAGTTGTATTGCACATAAGTAAAACTAACTTAAATTGTTAATAACAAATTTTAGTGTGTCGGGAAGATGTTAAAGTTATTTTTAAATGCAAGATTAATAAGATCGAAAAAACACAAACACAAAACAAAAGCTCTCTCTTTCTCCTTCCAAACAACACAACAACCAACACACACAACTAACTACAACACAACACAATCAGATACATAGAACCAATCAAAACACACACTGCCGGAAACCAACAACACAATACATATGACGTATATACAGACTGTAGAATATCTTATCTACACATACAGACACAGACACAAGCAACCCAACAACACCACTACACATCACACACTCATTATAACACATTCACTCTAACACATCTTACACACTAACACTATTACATCACATATCTCACAATCAAAACACACAACACACAGACACACACAGCACAAACCACAGACAGCACACCATCACTCTTTCCTTTTTGCACGCACAACAAACATTCATCATAAATCAAAACATACAACATCACACACCACCATACACCACAACGATGAACACAAACATACACTCGCACGCAAAAACTGCACCACAACACACACTCATATCACTTAACACATCACCACCACACCCCAACCACCCAAAACAACAACACCACCAACCACAAACACACAAACCAGCACATATTTACCCAGAACTTCATTCCTCAATTCCTACCACACCAACCAGCACAATCAATCCTACATACAAACCTTTCCTCACAACATTCAAAAAATACTGACTGACGAATCACATGAAACAAACTGACCAGAAAAGGAAAAACACCCATTTCTACTAAGCAAAACACGACACACACTACAAGCACAAAAACAAACAAAAACTTAAACACACCTCTCAAAACAAAACACTCCAAACAAATAAAAAAGAAAAAAACACACACAAACACACAACACGACGAATACGCAAACACTACAACAACGAAGAACCAACAAACCAACAACACACAACACCACACAACAACAACACACACACACACACACAAACACAACACACACACACAAGAGGCACACACCCACCCACACACACACCCACACACACACACACACGCGCGCCACACACACAACACGCACACACACAATACACTCATGCACGATCATATACAGACATAGTCAGACACACTCATGCTAAATCACACACACATACACGCGCACAAAACAGACACACGCAAGCACGCGCGCACACACACACGCAACTCACACACATGCCCCACACACATATATACACACATTCACTCGCTCACACACAATCTCACACACACAAACATACACACAATTACACTCACATATCCTCACACAAACCACACAGATCACACAGACACACACACGCACTACAGACACACACAGCACACACTCACTCTCTCTCTCTTCGTGTGTCTCAGCACACATACAAACACACTCATACATAAAAATCTGTATACATACTCACTGCACAACAACCACTCACACACAACCGCATGCATACCACAAACATATACACTCGCACGCACAACTCGCCACCAAAACACACATACATATTCACTTGAACCACACACACACACACACACACCAACACACACACACAAACACAACACACAAACACACACAACACACACACACACCAACACAATATACCCCCAATCTCTCTCTCCCTCTCTCTCACACCCCACACGCAAGCACACCACTACACACTACCACATCACACTCCTACATACAATCTCACACATCAAACCACAATCCTAACAAAATCACAAGAATACACAGAACAGACAGACAACAGCACACAACACACACAACGGACACACACACACACACACACACACCACACACACACACACACACACACACACACACACACACACTCAAACACAACTAATAATCACACTCTCTCTCTCACACGCACCACAATCACACCACATACAGAGATAAAAATCATATACACACATACACATGCACAACACTACAATCACGCACGCATACGCATAAACACATACACACGCACGTACAGAAACACAAAAACATGCACACATCTACACACACACACACACACAGACACACACACACACACACACACGCCGCGCACCACACACACCCTCAAAACACACAAACTCAAATATACACCTTTACGACCAATCACACCGCATACAAACGCACCACGCACACACTACGCAACACACACACACACACATAATAGAGTAATATATATAAATATATATAACTATGTGGCGTGAGTGTATGTATGATTGTGTATGGTTGTGTTTATTATGTTATGTTGTGTGTTAGTATGTGTTGTGTGGTGGATGGTGTGATGTGCGTGTGTGGTGTGTGTGTGTGTGTGTGTGTGTGTGTGTGTGTTCAAGTGTGTATGTCTGTGTATGTGTTTTAGTTTTAGTATTACAATTATTTATTATTTTGATTATCATTATTGTTATTCTAGTTATTTCTATTATTATCATCATTATTTCATAAGTATTATTTTTGTTATCATTATCATAATTGTTATTGTTGTTGTTCTTCTTCTTTTTGTTGTTGTTGTTATTCTTTTTCTTATTACTATTAATATCATTCTGATTAGTGTTATTATTATCATTATTATTATCATTATTATTATCATTATTATTATCATTATTGTTATTGTTATTATTATTATTATTACTATTATTATTGTTGTTATTATTATTACTATTATATTATTATTATCATTATTATTATTATTATTATTATTATTACTATTATTATTATTATTATCAGTAGTAGTAGTAGTAGTAGTAACAAAACTCCTTTAGGACAGCATCTTCCATTTAAGTGCCGTGTGTCCATTTTAGAACTGCAGCAGGGCCAACAGTTTTCCGGTGTGGGTGGAGAACTCCACAGAACGGCCAAAGTGATTTCACTTTCCTCTCTGATTTACGGCTCTAATATTTGTGATAACAGCCAAAGCTACACTCAGTCACGCAAAGTGCTGTCACGTCCCTCCTCCCCCATCCATCACCCAGTCCCCGACATCTCCACCCTCACCCCCCTCACCCCGCAACAATTTCCCCCGGAAAAAAATAGGGACAACATCACTCAACTCGTTACAAGACAGGAAGTACCAGTTGTCTTATTTTGACTTTCTTCAAGAAGCATTCATTGCGCTCGGAAAATTCCATATGCGCTACATCCAAGCCTGCCGGCAATGATTTGTCAAATTCCTTGAGCCTGCGCAAATGCCTTTTGTGCTGACAACGTCTTGAAATGGTAAAGGGGGGTGGGTGGGTGGGAGGGGGAAGGACACATGAAACGTTAAACTGACACCATAGGAATGATAGGAAGGTGAAGATGGGCAGCTCTCTTTTTCTTATGCTGTAGGCTTGGATTGAACTCGAGACATCAGGCTTTGAGTCAATGGCTCTTTAAAAAAACAAACAAGAAACATTAACCAACACAAGACAAATCAGAAAAAAACAAACAAACAATCCTCCCAAAACAAATAAAAAGAAAAAAAAACACACACACAAACGACAACGAACAAACGAACGAATGAACGAACGAACACACGGACGAACAAACGAACGAACCAACCAACCAACCAACCAACTAACCGACCGACCGACCAACTAACCAAGCAAGCAAGCAGCAAACAAGCAAGCAAGCAAGCAAGCAAGCAAACAAAGAAACAATCAACAAACCAACCAACCGACCAACCAACCAACCAACCAACCAACCAACCAACCAACCAACCAACCAACCAACTAATCAACCAACCAACCAACCAACCAATCAACCATCCAACCGACCAACCAATCAACCGACCAACCATCCAACCGACCAACCAACCAACCAAACAACCAACCAACCGACCAACCAACCAACCAACCAACCAACAACACTGCCGCAGCTAAGTGTAGAGAACCCTTGACCACTGTGGTCTGAACATCTCGAGGTTTGAACCTTCGACAGCAGCTGGTTAGAGTGAGCGGTACCAATGCTATCAGACTCATATCATCCAACACATTAGAAAATGAATATTAACCCTTTGACTATCACACCCTATCCATCAACTGTAAAAATTTAATTTTTTGACTCCCACATCCTATCCACCAGCTTCCAGCAGAAAGCCGGTGGATAGGGTGAGGAAGCCAAAGGATTAAGTTTTTGCTGTGCTAGCATTGTTGGCAATGCAAGACGTTGATGGACAGGGTGCGGGAGTCAAAGGGTTAAACACAACGGTCTGTGGGCGTTCTCAGTGACCATCGAACACCAGGCCTGTCCAGAGTTATCCATATTTTCATCTTTTTTTGGGGGGGAGGGGGGGGGGCGTGGACTGAATGTCAACACAAAAAAGAACATTCATGAAGAAGATTAGGAATAGAAAAGCAACATCTATAGGACATTTTATGAGGCAAGAGAAATTAGAACACCTAGTCACAACAGGAAAACCGGAGGGAAAGAGAGCACCAGGTACACTCTGGGAGAAAATATTGGACGGACTTGCAGAGTGGCTGAGGACAGAGAGGGTGGGAGATATACTTGCAGCGACAAGGGATAGATTCGTATGGAGGGTCATGATTGCCAACGCCATGCAGCAGGGCACATGATGATAATGAAACATAAACTCTAAACAATTAACACACACACACACACACACACACACACACACACACACACACACACACACACACACACACACACACACACACACACACACACACACACACACACGCACACACACACACACACGCCAAACAAAGAAAAAGAAACCCCCAAACAAAAGACCCATCTATTACCACCACCACCACCACCATCACTTGGGCATTTTTTTTCCCAAGTACGGTAATTTCACAGACAATACACGCATCTTTAATTTGCAAACAGTAACACATTAACTGTTAGTTAAAAGATCCCACCCATCACAGGGCAGTGGCTTTTATATCATTAGGACCACTACATATTTATGCCATGATGAGCCTTGTATCTATAATATCTATCAAGTGGCTGACATCTGTGGCGACAGCGCATATGGGGACCCGCAGTCTTGAAAAAACTGAAACTAAATTATATCTCCGAATCCATTTAAATCATATTATTCTTTAACCTTGCAATGTCATCCACCGGTCTTTTTTTTTTTTTTTTTTTTTTTTGAATTTAAGCAAAATATATTTGATGGACATTTCCTTGAATATCGCCTGTCTTCTACAATTAAACAAAATGTATGTAATCTCACTTTTTAATGAAGCAAAATACACTCAAAACAATTCCTTTGCAGTAACGCGTATCTGTCTATTTTGATTAAACAAAATAAATGTAATAGCAATTGTTATAAATTACACACTGTGTGTCAAATCTGAATAGGATGAGTGTAAATAAATCAATAAATAAATCAATGTTTGATTACGAGAAAAATATATCAGCACGTTAAATAAATGATGATAAATTTCAGGACTGAATAAACTTAAAAATTTATTCATTTACCTGTTTCAGTACGCTTAAGCTTTTTTGGCGTTCAGTCTTGTATTTCTGTACCAGTTCAATTTATTTATCCAACCGTGTGCAGTATTACATACTATACAAGCAAAGAAACAAAGAAAGAAACAAACAAAAACAAAGAAAGAAACAAAGAAACAAATAAGCAAATTAAATGAATGAACAAATAAATATATGCATAAATAAATAAATAAATAAATAGATAAATAAATAAATAAATAACAAACGAACAAAAGAAACAAATAAGCAAATTAAATGAATGAACAAATAAATATATGCATAAATAAATAGATAAATGAATAAATAATAACAAACAAACAAACAAACAAATAAATAAATAAATAAATAAATAAATAAATAAATAAATAAATAAATAAATAAATAAACCTACATAATCGCTCCTACAGCCGCCCTCCATTCTTTTTTTTAAATGATCAAGTCTTGAACCACAGGGGTTAAATTTTATCCAAAGTAAACTGCAAAAATATTTTGTAACATTGTAATTTCATATTCATGAATGATAGATATTAATTTGCTTTGAATTAAGATATCACATTGAGTCTAGCACAGAAACATAGGAAAACGACTTTAAGAGCAGACAAACAAACAAACAAACAAACAAACAAACAAACAAACAAAGCTGAAACAACAACAACAACAACAACAACAACAACAACAACAAAAAAGAAACAAACAAAACAAAACAAAAACAAAAAACAAACAAAAAAACACGAAAAAAGATTAAGAACGCGTATTTGATACAAAAAGACAGGCGCAAATTTTCGGCTAACTGTCAAGCGTAAGATCACAAACAAACATGTGTTATTCAGCCGTGTGCAGTATTGCACAAGAGCATTCATAAATGTTATAATTATTTTGCACCATTTATTTGTTTATTCATTCATTCATTCATTTATTCTTTGTTTTTTCTTTGTTTTTGTATGTTTGTTTGTATAGTTGTGCAATATTGCACACGGCTGAATAACATGTTTTATATATATATATATACATATGTATGTATATACATGTATGTGTGTGTATATATACATATACACACATGTATCTATATACATACATGCATGTATGTATACATATATCTATATACATATATCTATATATATATTTATATACATCTATATATTACTTTCTCCTTCGTCTCTTTCTCTCCTTTCCATAACTTGCATATGTTAGTGGATGTGTATGTATGTCTGTGAGTTTGTGTACATGTGTGGGTCCAAAAGTTCATGTGTGTGTGTGTGTGTGTGTGTGTGTGTGTGTGTGTGTGTGTGTTGTGTGTGTGTGTGTGTGTGTGTGTGTGTGTGTGTGTGTGTGTGTGTGTGTGTGTGGTGTAAAAGACAGTTTACCATTTCGATAATTTATCAGAAAACGATTTCGTCTTATCGTCAGATTCATCTTCTCACCACCAACCCCTTTGTACCAATATTGTGATAGAGGCAAGTTGGCTTAAGTCACTGAGTCCTTCGAATATCCACTCTCTTGTCTTTTTTCCGGTAGATGTAAATTTCAGTTTCAGGTTCAGTTTCAGTTTTCTCAAAATCGCGTTTCTTCGCTCAGAATGAGTTCCATATGCACTGACCCTGCTGATGCCATGTGATGGGGAAGATCCAAAATGATCATGGCATAAACCTTAAGCCATAAGCCTGCATATAGGTTCTGTGCCTTGGTAAGGTCTTGAGGTCCTGCCTAGCGTATGGGTTTTATGTCTGTCTTCGAATCAGTCTGTCAGTGGAACAAACTGGTCAACACTGTTGTTGAGAAATGTGTGATGTTCGTAACGACAAACATACATGTACGACTGACCAAACAATGTTGTATTGTGTCATTGTCTTCACCGTTGGAAAATATCACTCACTCACTCACTCACTCACTCACTCACTCACTCGCTCACTCACTCACTCACTCACTCACTCACTCACTCACTCACTCACTCATTAATTCATCGATCCATCGATCTATCGATCAAGCCATCCATCGATCGAGCCATCCAGTGATCCATCGATCCATCGATCCATCCATCCGTCCATCCGTCCGTCCATCCATCCATCCATCCATCCATCCATCCATCCATCCATCCATCCATCCGTCCGTCCGTCCGTCCGTCCGTCCTTCCATCCATTCATCCATCCATCCATCCATCCGTCGTCCGTCCTCGTCCGTCCGTTTCCGTCCTTCCATCCATTCATCCATCCATCCTCCGTCCGTCCGTCCGTCCGTCCGTCCGTCGTCCGTCCGTCGTCCATCCATCCATCCATCCATCCATCCATCCATCCATCCACCCATCCATCCATCCATCCATCCATCCATCCATCCATCCATCTACCCATCCATCCATCCACCACTCTGGAGCAGACCAAACGGACGAGTCTCACCTGTCTCACCTGTCTCACCATCTGACGTCATGGCCTCCACGTCCAGAAGCATCTGGCTGTCACCGTTGTCACGTGACGTCGTCTGCACCAGGTCACCGAAAACCGGATCAGCACAGGACGTGGATTGCCCATCGTCATTGGAGCACGTCTCCTCTTTCTCGGAGTCACCATCGCCGTCAGCGGGCAGCATCAGCCCGCCGCAGACCGTGACAGCATCTCTCGTGGAATTCACGAAATCACAGCCACCATCTTTCGGAGAATGTCCTACTTCCCGGGAATCATCGAGCGAAGTTGTCCTCTCATTTGTCTCTTCCTGTCCGTGGTTTTTGTCGGAGAGTTTGTCTCCCTTGTGACCGTGAAAGACAGCGTTTTGTTGTTGTTGGTTTTGGTGGTGTTGGTAAAGGTGATGTCTTTGTTGTTGTTGTTGTTGTTGTTGTTGCAGACAGTGGTGGTGCCAGAGCAAGTGTTTGTGGTAGTGGTAGTGGAGGTGGGACTGGTACAGCTGCCAGCCACGAGAGATGGAGGGTGGGGCTGTTGGTGAGGGAGAGTGTGGCACTGACCGGTTCAGGATGTTGTCGATGGAGTATTTGAACCCTCGGCCATCTGAGTCCTTGATGCCCACAACACCCACCTCGCTGTTCCGTGGCACTTTTGGTAGTGTTAAGTCCATCGTTCCGTTCTTTGGTCTTTTTCTCTCTCTCGTTTTCCTTCTTTCTGTGGTCAAAACTATTTTTGATGATTCAGTCTTTATTTTGTTTTTCAACTTTCGTTCTGCCTTTCTGTTTGGTGTTCAAAATTTGTTTTTGAAGCCTCAGGCTATTTTCTTTTTATTTCTGTTTATTCATTTGTTTTTCCTTTCGTTTCTTTTTTTTATCTATTTATTTATTTATTTTTTATTTATTCATTTATTCATTTATTTACTTTTGCAGTAGGTTCAGAATCGTTTTTGAAGGTTATCTTGAATGAACTTTACTTGTGACCTTTTGCCTTTGTTCTGTATTCTCTTTAAAACACAAACAATTGGAAAATTGATGAAAAGTAAGTTGAAAACTATAGATATTCGGAATAACCTGTTTACGTAAGCAGTCAGTCAAAATGAATACTTGTTATGACTATGATAGAATGTCTTTGAAATAAATTTGTCTCTCATTGTTGATCCGATCAGTTCTGTTCCAGTGGTATCGTTTCACCGAGTAAACACGCTTTCCTGTTCACTTTTCTTGGGTTTCCAGTTTCTGAGTACTTGAAAGCTGGCAGTCTCTTTGATTCAACCATTTTCCCCCATAGACAATTGTTGTTATTTTAGTTGATCCCTAAATTCTAAATGGATTAAAG
>JAPXFY010000024.1:12160775-12170775 GCA_030674185.1 Monoplex corrugatus
TCCTTATCCATGTCTATGTTCTTATGGCAGATTATGATAGAGATAGTTGCCTGTCCATGTCTATGGTCATATCGCAGGCTCCCACAGAGCTCTGCGCTCGTCTTCCTATCTATGTCTATGATCATATCACAGAATGTGACAGAGCTAGTTGCCTGTCTCCCTATCCATGTCTAAGATATATCACAGGGTGTGAAAGACTCAGTTGCCTGTCTCTCTATCCATGTCTATGATCATATCACATGCACAGAGTGTGACAGAACTAGTTGCCTGTCTCTCTATCCATGTCTAAGATCATATCACAGAGTGTGACAGAACTAGTTGCCTGTCTCCCTATCCATGTCTATGATATATCACACAATGTGACAGAGCTAGTTGCCTGTCTCCACATCCACGTCTATGATCATATCACAGAGTGTGACAGAGCTAATTGTCTGTTTCTCTATCCATGTCTAAGATCATATCACAGAGTGTGACGGAGCTTGTTGCCTGTTTCTCTATCCATGTCTAAGATCATATCACACAGTGTGACAGAGCTAGTTGCCTGTCTCCCTATCCATGTCTATGATCATATCACAGAGTGTGACAGAACTAGTTGTCTGTCTCCATATCCACGTCTGTGATCATATCACAGAATGTGACAGAGCTAGTTGCCTGTCTCTCTGTCCATGTCTATGATCATATCACAGAGTGTGACAGAACTAGTTGTCTGTCTCCATATCCACGTCTGTGATCATATCACAGAATGTGACAGAGCTAGTTGCCTGTCTGCCTATCTATGTCTATGATCATATCACAGAGTGTGACAGAGCTAGTTGTCTGTCTCCATATCCATATCTGTGATCATATCACAGAATGTGACAGAGCTAGTTGCCTGTCTGCCTATCTATGTCTATGATCATATCACAGAGTGTGACAGAGCTAGTTGTCTGTCTCCATATCCACATCTGTGATCATATCACAGAATGTGACAGAGCTAGTTGTCTGTCTGCCTATCTATGTCTATGATCATATCACAGAATGTGACAGAGCTAGTTGCCTGTCTCCCTATCCATATGTATGATCACATCACAGTGTGACAAAGATAGTTGTATGTCTCCTTATCCATGTCTATGATCATATCACAGAGTGTGACAGACTCAGTTGTCTGTCTCCCTATCCATGTCTAGAAGTGGACTAAATTCTCGGGGGGTGGCCTGAAGCACACGCTGATTAGACAATGAGGATGGACCATTGGTGGATCGGTGACTCTGCCCCGCCTACCCCCTACTTCAAAGAAGACAGGGGGAAGGGTGGGTGGGGGGGTGGCATGTGGTGGGGGGAGGAGGTGGGGGAAGCGACACAGGTAACTACTAATTGATCAGGGGGCCCAGGAAAAAGTCGCGCCGGTCATTGTGAATTGATCAAAGGCTGTCGTGTCGTGGGGCGATGATAAACGGTATCGTGTGGCATCGGCTTTTGCCGGGTTACCATCTCAGTATGCTGGTTTGGCAAACAGCTCGTTTGCCTTCAGGTGCTGCTCTGCTTCTCCAGGCGTAGGATGGAATCCCACTCCTGATAACTCTTCGAGGCAGCCTAGTTGGCGTATAGGTTCAGCTCCCACCCGTCAATCTAATTGCAAGAGTTCAAACCTGGAGGAACACACACACACACAAAAACCAAAACAAAAACAAACAAACAAAACAAAACAAACAAACAAACAAACAAACAAACAAACAAACAAACAACAACAACAACAAAAAACACACACACTAAAATAGAACAAAAACACGTATTTAATACAACCAGACAAGAAAGGGGCAACTTTTCGGCAAACTGGCCTTTTTGTCAAGCGTAAAGGTAAGACCACAAACGAACAAACGCCAAATACAAAAATTAGAAGAAAAGGACTCAAACTTCCCTGCTGCTTCGTCCAGTGGGAGAAAATGACCAAGCAGCCTCCCCGCTACTTTGTCCAGTGGGAGAAAAGAACTAAGCAGCAGGGCTTAGTTCTTTTGTCCCACTGGACTAAGCACCAGGGAAGTTTCAGTCTTTTTCTTGTAATTTTTGTATTTGGTGTTTGTTCGTTTGTGATCTTACCTTTACGCTTGGCAAAGGCCAGTTGGCCGAAAAGTTGCCCCTGTCTTGTCTGGTTGCATTAAATACGCGTTCTGATTCTATTTTCCTGTTGGTTTTTTATGTGTTCTGGTTCCTGTTTGCTTGAACGCGGGTGGTTGCGCTTGTTTTGGATTGCTGAAGGAACTTTTGAAATTAAAAGGAAAAAAAAAAAATGTTGTCTCAATCTCTGTGCCGCTTCTGTGGCGTTCATCCCAAGCCGCTCATGCCAGCTTCTCACCAACAACACCAAACTCAAGTTCATTCAGCAGAAATACCAGCAAGAAGCCCACGGGAGCCAGGGATGTCAAGTCGCCATAGGGCCACCCATCAGAGCAGACCCTGCAATGCTGCTATGTCAGTTTCAGTTTCAGTTTCAGAGCGCCATGTACATAATTTTTTTTAATTGAACCAGTCGCTGTGGTGTAGTGGTTAACGCAACGGACTACCGACTGAAAGGTTGTGGGTTCGAATCCCATCAGTACCTTCAAAAATCATTGTGGGATTTTTCGGCTCTAACCGGCTCTAACCGGCTCCTACCCAGAGTTGGGCGTGCTGTGGGCTCATTGGGAAGACTGGAACCACACAGTCGAGTCTCATCCACTTCGCGGATGCGTCATTGAGGGTGTTGCTCAAATCTTCTGACCAACACCGCAGGTGTCTGTATCTCTCAGGCCTGGTTGACGCCAGGATATATTATGATAGTAAGCGTAGAGTACAACCCCGTCACACAATCCTAGATGGAACTCCATAGTATCATGATTATCATCCACATCGACATCATCATCATCGCATAATAAAAATTGTTCCAGCTTTTGTGGCCATTAAGGTGGCGTAGAAAATGGGACGGGAAAAAAAAAGGTGAGCACAAAGGTAACCTCCCTGAGTACAATTATTTAGCGTTGTGATTTTCTTGGATCTTTGCTCAAAGAAATGACCGTCGACTGGCGTCAGGAGCTTGGGCAGTGAGTGTCCCAAGAGTGGCGAGGCATTGGTGCTCTGGGTCTCTTCCGCACCCTCGTGGTGTTTCCTGTTAACAGTATCATGATGTAATATATTATATCATGATGTAACAATTTCAACATACAATATCACGAACCAGAAAAAAACACGAAAGAAGAATACGAACGCGTATTTAATACAACAAGACAAGACAGGCGCAAATTTTCGGCCAACTGGCCTTTGTCAAGCGTAAGATTACAAACAAACAAACACTTTGAGAAATTTTGAGAAAAAGACTGAAACGTCCCTGCTGCTGTGTTCAATGTGAGAAAAGGAATGAACTCCCAATATCACGCAACAGCATTTTTTGGCGGAATACTGTCAGCGCGCGGCTTCTGCAAATAGTTTGTAGAGAAATGAATGGAGGAAGGGAGGGAGGGAGGAGGAGGAGGGAGGAGGAGGGTGGGTTGGAAAGGTAGGGGAGTGATGATGATGAGTAGGGGAGTGATGATGATGAGGACTGTAACAAAGTCAAGCTGACAGCTGCCATGTCATGATTGGAATGGCCATTTTAGAAGTTGTCTTGTTGGTTTCTTTGTTATGCATTTTCCCTTGTAATCCTTTGTTTGGAAAGTAACTGTGCTTCTTTCTTTCTTCGTCGGAAATATTCTGATATTTGCATTTTAAAAAAAAAAAGTTTATTTCGCTTTCCTTTTCTTTCAGTCGATACACTTACTGGTTCTGCTATGGCCAAGACCTGTTTCAACATTTCTGTTTTTTCCTTCCTCCTCCTCCTCCTCTCTCTCTCTGTCTCTCTCCTCTCTGTCTCTCTCTCTGTGTCTCTCTCTGTCTCTCTCTGTGTCTCCTCTAAGTCTCTCTCTCTGTCTCTCTGTGTCTCTCTGTGTGTCTCTCTGTGTGTCTCTCTGTGTGTCTCTCTGTGCCTCTCTCTGTGTCTTTCTCTCTCTCTCTACGTCTTTCTCTCTGTCTCTCTCTCTCTGTCTCTCTCTCTCTGTGTGTCTCTCCCTCTGTCTCTCTCTGTGTCTCGCTCTCTCTCTCTCTGTCATTATGTCTGTCTCTGTCTCTGTCTGTCTCTCTGTGTGTCTCTTTCTCTGTGTCTCTCTATTTCTCTCTCTCTCTCTCTCCCTCTCTCTCTCTCTCTGTGTCACTGTATCTCTCTGTTCCTATTCTTTTTTGTAATTTAGCGTTCTGATTTGGTTGGATCTTTTGCATACTCGTACACATTCTTTTTCCCACACTGTGCTGCAGGTATGTTGCTTTTTTTCTTTTTTGGTTAAAAAAAGTGTGACCAATATTCTACAGGTCTGCTGATACAATGATGCCAATGACCTTTTTTTTTTTTTTCGTATTGTTGCGTGAACTGTCTAAATGACGGGGATTTCCACACTCCAACAGGGACACGCGTGTTGAAGAGTGAGTCTGTCATTTTGGTCAAGTACGCATTGCCTGCCCCTCGTCATCTCAAAACAGCTCTTAGCTTGGAGTAGGAAGAAACCCTTCTTGTAAAACTCTCATCACAGACCAGTCGCCGTTGTGTAGTGCTTAACGCAACGGACTACCGACTGGAAGGTTGTGGGTTCGAAGCCCTAGCAGCACCTTCAAAAACCATCGAGGGATTTTTCGGCTCTAACCGGTTCTTACCCAGAGTTGGGCGTGCTATGAGCTCGTTGGGAAGACTGGCACCACACAGCCGAGTCTCATCCACTTCACGGAAGCGTCATTGAGGGTGTTGCTCAAATCTTCTGACCTACACCGCAGGTGTCTGTATCTCTCGGGCCTGGTTGACGCCAGGATATGTTATGATAGCGCAGAGTACAGCCCTGTCACGGTCTCAAAACTAGATGGAAGTCCATAGCATCATGATTATCATCCTCATCGACATCATCATCATCGCACTGTAAAAACTGTTGCAGCTTCTGTGGCCATTAAAGTGGCGTAGAAAATGGGACAAAGAGAAAAAAAAAGTGAGCACAAAGGTGACCTTCCTGAGTGCAATGACCCTAAAAAAAAAAAAATTCATAATAAAAAATCTGTCACTACAGTGTACGCAACTCTGACTCATGGTTGACAAATGGGTCACACCTGTTGTTGTTGTAGAACAGAACAGCAGTGTCAGTGAAACTGAAGAAAATCAAATTGAAGTTTCTTCGAGAGGGAAGGATTCAATTCATCGTATCTGGACATTTCCATACGCGCTGTTGCACTTAAATCTGCTGGTGATAATCTAACATGTTTCTAAACACTTGCACCACGGGCTATGATTTATTTCACAGTGGCCACACTAAATGCCCGATTCCAAAGAATGTCCTCAAGATCCTCTCTCGGAGTAGTCGTCAACTTGACCTTTGACACGCGCCATCTTGTGGCAGCCGTTAAAAAAAACCAGGGGTGGGAAATGTCTGCCGTTTCAACATTTATAAGACTCAGGAAGACCACAGACATGGATAGGAAGACAGACAACTAGCTCTGTCACACCCTTGTGATATGATGGCTGGCCACGCCATGGTGCTCGTGAGCGTGGGTGCTGATACATGAGCCGTTCCATCTATACCTTTCGGGAGGATATATTCTTTTTATTTTTGTTTAAAGCCCAGCCGACTGCGTAGAGCCATATCAGGGCTATAACCATTTCAATATACACACAACAGGGAAAAAAGGAAAAGAAAATTAAGTACACGTATCAATGCAATTGGGCATATGATCTAAAGAGATGCCCCTGGCACTGACCATTCCGTCCAGTTTATTACAAGGGATTTGAAAAAATAACATAAATTTAAAAGAATCACACCGGTCGTCATGTTGTAGTGGTTAACGCAACGGATTACCGACTGGGAGGTTGTGGGTTTGAATTCCTATCATCATCATCATCATCATCATCAGGTGCCTCGCCACATGGCATTGGCGATCATGGCCTTCCATCTGTTTCTATCTCTTGTTGCCTCAAGCACCTCTTCCATCCTCTTTGTCTTCAGCCACTCTGCAAGTCCGTCCAATATCTTCACCCTGGGTCTACCGGGTGCTCTCTTTCCCTTCAGCTTTCCTGTTGTAACCAGGTGCTCCAGTTCCCCTTTCCTCATAAAATGGCCTATGAATGTTGCTTGTCTTTTCTTTATCTTCCTTATGACCGATCTTCTTGTGTCTGCCTCCATCAAGACTGTCTCGTTTGTTTTCTTTGCTGACCATGGAACTCTCAACATTCTTCTTAGAAACCACATCTCGGCTGCCTCAATCTTGTTCTGGCTTTGCTTGTTGACTGTCCACGCTTCACAACCGTATAACAGTATTGGTTCTACATATAACATTCAAGAACTCTCTTCCTGATGTTAATGCTTCCTATCAGTCCCTTCAAAAACCATCATGGGATTTTCGGCTC
The DNA here is from genome assembly GCA_030674185.1 of Monoplex corrugatus. Lineage (NCBI taxonomy): Eukaryota > Metazoa > Mollusca > Gastropoda > Littorinimorpha > Ranellidae > Monoplex > Monoplex corrugatus. The sequence goes on from JAPXFY010000024.1 coordinate 12,167,200, forward strand.
CAACTATCTCCTACTCAGAGTTGGGCGTGCTATGGACTCATTGGGAAGACTGGAACCACACAGTCGAGTCTCATCGGCTTCATGGATGCGTCATTGAGGGTGTTGCTCAAATCTTTTGACCAACGCCGCAGATGTCTGTATCTCTCGGGCCTGGTTGACAGCAAGATGTATCATGATAGTAAGCTTGGAGTACAGCCCTGTCACGCAGTCTCAATCCTAGATGGAACTCCAAAGCATCATGATCACCATCCTCATCATTGCATCGTAAAAATTATGAAAAAAAATGAGCATGAAGGAAATCTCCTCTAAGAGCGACGATCTTAAAACTGCACAAGATTAAAACATCAAACGAAAGAAACATCTCTGAGACTAATGTTGCAGACAAAAATGTTAAAACAGATAAAATATTTGATCTCATTATCGAGCTCACATAAATCATATCGATTTAAATGCAAAATTTCCGAATAGATCCATTTTTCAAAAGCAGTTAGACATGAGATTCAAACTTGAACATTTTAATGTCTAATTAAACTTTGTCCAATTTTTAAATGGACACTATCATAAACCAGTGTTTTACGGTGGAGATCGGCTGTAACCTGACTGACATTTACGTAAATCAGAGTAACAACCTTACCATTGTTTATTTTACTATGTTACAATGTCATCTGTAATATATTCTATATTGGCCATACTTATGATTGTTTATTTTACTGTGTTACTATGTCATCTGTAATATATTCTATATTGGCCATACTTATGATTGTTTATTTTACTATGTTACTATGTCATCTGTAATATATTCTATATTGGCCATACTTATGATTGTTTATTTTACTATGTTACTATGTCATCTGTAATATATTCTATATTGGCCATACTTATGATTGTTTATTTTACTGTGTTACTATGTCATACGTAATATATTCTATATTGGCCATACCTTGTCATTGTTTATTTTACTATGTTACTATGTCATCTGTAATATATTCTATATTGGCCATACCTTGTCATTGTTTATTTTACTATGTTACTATGTCATCTGTAATATATTCTATATTGGCCATACTTATGATTGTTTATTTTACTATGTTACTATGTCATCTGTAATATATTCTATATTGGCCATACCTTGTCATTGTTTATTTTATCATGTTACTATGTCATATGTAATATATTCTATATTGGCCATACCTTATCATTGTTTATTTTATCATGTTACTATGTCATATGTCATAGGCGTCCTTCAGTCTCGGAAGACTATGGAGTTGCGCTCTGGGTGCCTATTCTGGTGCAGCGCCGGTGTGGCTGCCAGTCCGACGCGGGAATGACAGTCCCTGTGGCAGAGGGTACAGATGAAGTCTGACGCTGGTCTGTCATAGTAATATCTTCTATATTGCCCATACCTTGTCATTGTTTATTTTATCATGTTACTATGTCCAATTTACGTAAATTTTATCATGTTACTATGTCATATGTAATATCTTCTATATTGCCCATACCTTATCATTGTTTATTTTATCATGTTACTATGTCATATGCAATATCTTCTATATTGCCCATACCTTATCATTGTTTATTTTATCATGTTACTATGTCATATGTAATATCTTCTATATTGCCCATACCTTATCATTGTTTATTTTATCATGTTACTATGTCATATGTAATATCTTCTATATTGCCCATACCTTGTCATTGTTTATTTTATCATGTTACTATGTCATATGTAATATCTTCTATATTGCCCATACCTTATCATTGTTTATTTTACTATGTTACTACGTCATAGTAATATGTTCTACATTACCGATACCTTGTCATTGTTTATTTTACTATGTTACTATGTCATATGTAATATCTTCTATATTGCCCATACCTTATCATTGTTTATTTTACTTGTTACTACGTCATATGTAATATGTTCTATATTGCCCATACCTTATCATTGTTTATTTTATCTGTTACTATGTCATACGTAATATCTTCTATATTGCCCATACCTTATCATTGTTTATTTTACTATGTTACTCGTCATATGTAATATCTTCTACATTACCGATACCTTATCATTGTTTATTTTACTGTGTTACTATGTCATAGTAATATGTTCTACATTGCCGATACTTATCATTGTTTATTTTACTGTATTACTGTGTCATACGTAATATGTTCTATATTGCCCATACCTTATCATTGTTTATTTTACTGTGTTACTGTGTCATACGTAATATATTCTATATTGCCCATACCTTATCATTGTTTATTTTACTGTGTTACTATGTCATACGTAATATATTCTATATTGCCCATACCTTATCAGTACTTATTTTACTGTATTACTATGTGAGATGTAATGTTTCATATTATCCATGCGGATTTTTTTTTTAGAGTTTTAATCATTTTTATTGTAAGTTTATGATGTTCATTGTTTCAAAAAAGTTATTAACTTTTCTGAAAAATTAAACAAAAGAGACTCGAAACAAACAAAACAACAACAAAAAAACAAACAAACAAACAAACAAACAAAAAACTCGCATATACAACCAGGACCAAATTATCGCTACATAATTACAATGTAATTTAAAAAGGAACAATCTTTAACTTGTCTCAGCATCATTTTGAAGTACAAAGACAGTACTAAAAAAAAAACCCAACCGAAACAACAACAACAACAACAACAACGAAAAACAATAACACCCCCCACCCCCCGAAGTAATCAGTGCTGAAACTGACGTAGGCTTGAACATGGCAGAGTCGCCAGTCTACATGATATTTGGGTCTGTGGTTGCTAGAGATTCCTTGCGACCCGACTGAAGCCTCCTTGGACATACGCTCGACTTTTTATCGAGGCTAGAAGTATGGAAAACCCCGAAATTTGATTTAAGCACTGTCACATTGAGACAAGGGCACTCATGCTCTCTCTGACTCACTCGTGTTTACTTTCTGAATTTGGAGATGCGAGTTTCTTCAAGAGGGATCCATCACGGGTGAGATAATTTCATAGTACGCTCGGCAAGCCACACTTTGCCAGTAATTATGTAATTATCTGACCAAATCCTGCCAGTAATTATGTAATTATCTGACCAAGTCCTGCCAGTAAGATGTAATTGTCTGACCAGCTCCTGCCAGTATTTGTGTAATTATCTGACCAACTCCAGCCAGGGAATTTTTGTAATTATTCTGGCCAACTCCTACCAATAATTATGTAAATATCTGACCAACTCATGTCAGTACTTGTGTAACTATCTGACCGACTCCTGCCAGAAACTATGTAACTATCTGGCCAACTCCTACCAATAATTATGTAATTATCTGACCAACTCCTGTCAGTAATTATGTAATTAGCTGACCAACTCCTACCACTAATTATGTAATTATCTTACCAACTCCTGCCAGAGATAGAAAGAGAGAGAGAGAGGGGAAGAGAGAGAGAGAAAGAGAGACAGAAAGAGAAGAAAGAGAGGGAGAGAGAGCGAAAGCGAGAGGGAGAGAGAGAGAGAGAGAGAGAGAGAGAGAGAGAGAGAGAGAGAGAGAGAAGAGAGACAGAGAAGAAGAGAGAGAGAGAAAGAAAGAAGA
>JAPXFY010000024.1:12180775-12198275 GCA_030674185.1 Monoplex corrugatus
GATATGATATGATATGATATGATATGATATGATATGATACGACATGATATGATATGATATGATATGATATGATATATGATATGATATGATATGATATATGATATGATATGATATGATATGATATGATATGATATACGACATGATATGATATGATATGATATGATATATGATGATATGATATGATATGATATGTATGATATGAAATAATATGATATTTTATGATATGATATCATACGATACGATATGATAGAACAGAACAGAACAGAACAGAACAGAACAGAACAGAACAAGAACAGAACAGAACAGAACAGACCAGACCAGACCAGAACAGACCAGACCAGACCAGACCAGAACAGAACAGAACAGACCAGACCAGACCAGACCAGACCAGACCAGACCAGACCAGAACCAGAACAGAACAGAACAGAACAGAACAGAACAGAACAGAACAGAACAGAACAGAACAGAACAGAACAGAACAGAACAGAACAGAACAGAACAGAATAATACTATGCATTATCATCATGAACAGAAAGATAAGATGGTACGTGAAATCGGGATAAGTAAATCTGGGTTCATTTGCACCTGCTTGCTGCTTCCTGGCAAACACAATATACGGTGAAATCGAACACAAGTCTGACCAATGCTTGATTATTGTTCAACAAAGAGATGTGGTTTGTGAAACCGGTTCATGGGGGAAATGTGCTTAAGATCTTGATGTTCAGTTTTGAACTTGCAGTGTATAAAATATCATGTGTATTCTGAATGTTATATGACGTTCATATGCCAACATTGCTTTTTCACTTGTGTATAATTTTTTGCTGTTGTAATTTTTCGTTACCTCATTTGTATGTTAGATGACCGTTTGTTGTGAAGCAAAAGATGACTAAAACAAAACAAAACAAAGCAAAACAAAACAAAACAAAACAAAACAAGCAAAACAAAACAAAACAAACCAAACCAAACCAAACCAAACCAAACCAAACCAAACAAAAACAGGTATGACCACGTACGTTCAAAGAGAACTGAAAAACACGAAAACAATTAGATCCGGTATTTAATATAAAAAGACAAGACAAGACAAGACGAGACGAGACGAGACGAGACGAGACGAGACGAGACGAGACGAGACGAGACGAGACGAGACGAGACGAGACAAGACAAGACCAGACCAGACCAGACCAGACCAGACCACATTTTCGGCCCACTGGCCTTTGTCGAGCAGGAAAGAGGGAACACGCAGACTATGTACTGACATACCGTCTGCAAAGTGCGAGGAAAACAAACAAACAAACAAACAACGTTTAACCCTTTGACTCCTGCACCCTATCCACCAACTAAAAAAACTTAACCCTTTGACTCTCTGCACCCTATCCACCAACTAAAAAAAAACTTAACCCTTTGATTCTCTGCACCCTATCCACAAACTAAAAAAAACAAACTTAACCCTTTGACTCCTGCACCCTATCCACCAACTAAAAAAAACAAACTTAACCCTTTGACTCCTGCACCCTATCCACCAACTAAAAAAAAACTTAACCCAACTTCCTGCAAGGGAGCTAGTGGACAGGGTGAGGGGATCAAAGGGTTTTTAAACTTTCGCCTTGCCAGTATGGTTGGAAATGCATAGATGCTGATGGACAGGGTGAGGGAATCAAAGGGTTTAAACTTTCGCTTTGCCAGTATGGTCGGCAACGCAGGATGCGAGTGGACAGGGTGCGGGAATCAAAGGGTTAAAAGAAAAAAGAACTCCCAATCAACACCCTACACCCACCAATATACACTGTGGGTCACACGGTGCAAGAGATGTGTACGGTGACCTCAGTAGGGGTCAAGGGTCACATGGTTCAACTTCAAGAGGGCAGGGAGGGGATGGGGACGTGAAGAAGAAGGGGACAGGAAGTTAAGAGTAAAGGAGAGGGAACGTGGGAAAGAAGGGGACAGGAAATGAAGAGTAAAGGAGAGGGAACGTGGGAAGAAGGGGACAGGAAATGAAGAGTAAAGGAGAGGGAACATGGGAGAGAAGGAGACAGGAAATGAAGAGTAAAGGAGAGGGAACATGGGAAAGAAGGAGACAGGAAATGAAGAGTAAAGGAGAGGGAACGTGGGAAGAAGGGGACAGGAAATGAAGAGTAAAGGAGAGGGAACGTGGGAAGAAGGGGACAGGAAATGAAGAGTAAAGGAGAGGGAACGTGGGAGAGAAGGAGACAGAAAATGAAGAGTAAAGGAGAGGGAACGTGGAAAAGAAGGGGACAGGAAATGAAGAGTAAAGGAGAGGGAACGTGGGAGAGAAGGAGACAGGAAATGAAGAGTAAAGGAGAGGGAACGTGGGAGAGAAGGGGACAGGAAATGAAGAGTAAAGGAGAGGGAACGTGGGAGAAGAAGGAGACAGGAAATAAAGAGTAAAGAAGAGGGAATGTGGAGAAGAAGGGGACAGGAAATGAAGAGTAAAGAAGAGGGAACGTGGGAAAGAAGGGGACAGGAAATAAAGAGTAAAGAAGAGGGAATGTGGAGAAGAAGGGGACAGGAAATGAAGAGTAAAGAAGAGGGAATGTGGAGAAGAAGGGGACAGGAAATAAAGAGTAAAGGAGAGGGAACGTGGGAGAGAAGGGGACAGGAAATAAAGAGTAAAGAAGAGGGAACGTGGGAGAGAAGGGGACAGGAAATAAAGAGTAAAGGAGAGGGAACGTGGGAGAGAAGGGGACAGGAAGGTAAGAGTAAAGAAGAGGGAACGTGGGAAAGAAGGGGACAGGAAATGAAGAGTAAAGAAGAGGGAACGTGGGAGAGAAGGGACAGGAAATGAAGAGTAAAGGAGAGGGAACGTGGGAGAGAAGGGGACAGGAAGGTAAGAGTAAAGAAGAGGGAACGTGGGAAAGAAGGGGACAGGAAATGAAGAGTAAAGAAGAGGGAACGTGGGAGAGAAGGGGACAGGAAGGTAAGAGTAAAGAAGAGGGAACGTGGGAAAGAAGGGGACAGGAAATGAAGAGTAAAGAAGAGGGAACGTGGGAGAGAAGGGGACAGGAAATAAAGAAGTAAAGAAGGGAACGTGGAGAAGAAGGGGACAGGAAATAAAGAGTAAAGGAGAGGGAACGTGGATGAGAAGGAGACAGGAAATGAAGAGTAAAGAAGAGGGAACGTGGGAGAGAAGGGGACGGGAAATAAAGAGTAAAGAAGAGGGAACATGGAGAAGAAGGGGACAGGAAATAAAGAGTAAAGGAGAGGGAACGTGGGAGAGAAGGAGACAGGAAATGAAGAGTAAAGAAGAGGGAACGTGGAGAAGTAGGGACAGGAAATAAAGAGTAAAGAAGAGGGAACGTGGAGAAGTATGGGACAGGAAATAAAGAGTAAAGAAGAGGGAACGTGGGAAAGAAGGGGACAGGAAATAAAGAGTAAAGGAGAGGGAACGTGGAGAAGTAGGGGACAGGAAATAAAGAGTAAAGGAGAGGGAACGTGGAGAAGTAAGGGACAGGAAATAAAGAGTAAAGGAGAGGGAACGTGGGAAAGAAGGGGACAGGAAATAAAGAGTAAAGGAGAGGGAACGTGGAGAAGAAGGGGACAGGAAATGAAGAGTAAAGAAGAGGGAACGTGGGAGAGAAGGGGACAGGAAATGAAGAGTAAAGAAGAGGGAACGTGGGAGAGAAGGGGACAGGAAATGAAGAGTAAAGAAGAGGGAACGTGGGAGAGAGAGGAGACAGGAAATAAAAAGTAAAGGAGAGGGAACGTGGGAGAGAAGGGGACAGGAAATGAAGAGTAAAGGAGAGGGAACGTGGGAGAGAAGGGGACAGGAAATGAAGAGTAAAGGAGAGGGAAGGTGAAGAAGAAGGGGACAGGAAATGAAGAAGAAGGGGACAGGAAATGAAGGAGAAGGGGACAGGAAATGAAGAAGAAGGGGACAGGAAATGAAGGAGAAGGGGACAGGAAATGAAGGAGAAGGGGACAGGAAATGAAGGAGAAGGGGACAGGAAATGAAGGAGAAGGGGACAGGAAATGAAGAAAAAGGGGACAGGAAATGAAGGAGAAGGGGACAGGAAATGAAGGAGAAGGGGACAGGAAATGAAGGAGAAGGGGAAGGAAATGAAGGAGAAGGGGACAGGAAATGAAGAAGAAGGGGACAGGAAATGAAGAAGAAGGGGACAGGAAATGAAGAAGAAGGGGACAGGAAATGAAGGAGAAGGGGACAGGAAATGAGAATGAAGGGGACAGGAAATGAAGAAGAAGGGGACAGGAAATGAAGAAGAAGGGGACAGGAAATGAAGGAGAAGGGGACAGGAAATGAAGGAGAAGGGGACAGGAAATGAAGGAGAAGGGGACAGGAAATGAAGAAGAAGGGGACAGGAAATGAAGAAGAAGGGGACAGGAAATGAAGAAGAAGGGGACAGGAAATGAGAAAGAAGGGGACAGGAAATGAAGGAGAAGGGGACAGGAAATGAAGAAGAAGGGGACAGGAAATGAAGAAGAAGGGGACAGGAAATGAAGAAGAAGGGGACAGGAAATGAAGAAGAAGGGGACAGGAAATGAAGAAGAAGGGGACAGGAAATGAAGAAGAAGGGGACAGGAATGAAGAAGAAGGGGACAGGAAATGAAGAAGAAGGGGACAGGAAAGGAAGAAGGGGACAGGAAATGAGGGAGAAGGGGACAGGAAATGAAGGAGAAGGGGACAGGAAATGAAGAAGAGGGGACAGGAAATGAAGAAGGGGACAGGAAATGAAGAAGAAGGGGACAGGAAATGAAGGAAAAGGGGACAGGAAATGAAGGAAAAGGGGACAGGAAATGAAGAGTAAAGGAGAAGGGAGGTGGGAGAGATGTTTTACAGCAGACAAACACACGTATTACATGTGAGAAGGACCTGATCCCTCTGAACAATCACCGCTTATGTCTGTACCCTGTCCACTTCTTTCTTTAGACTGCTGGGACCAATCGTAAGGAATTAATATTGATGATGATGATAATAATATTAACAATACTAATAATAATGATATAAAACACCAGCAACAATCATCATCATCATCATCATCATCATCATCTCATCATCATCATCATCATCATCATCATCATCATCATCATCATCATCATCATCATCATCATCATCATCATCATCAAAATCATCACGTGTTTCTGAATCTGATTTACTTAAACTCCAGAAAGTTCCATTGTTTCAGACTGGTTTCAGATCATCATTATCTGAGAATTTTGCAAGGATGGAGTGGGAAAGCACCAGCCAGTCCTCGTACAGTATCTGTGGGTCACCACGAGAGAGATCAATTTTAAGGTAGTATCAGTACACAGTGCCGTAAGTAAGCGGCATCAGACCAGGCCATTGTCATTGTCATTGTCATTGTCATTTTTGTTTAACCCTTTGATTCCCGCACCCTGTCCTCCAGCATCCTGCATTGTCAACCATCATAACAAAGCAAAACTACACCCTTTGACTCCCTCACCCTATCCACCAGCATCCTGCATTGCCAACCATGATAACAAAGCAAAAACTAAACCCTTTGACTCCCTCACCCTATCCACCAGCTTCCTCCAGGAAGCTGGTGGATAGGGTGAGGAAGTCAAAGGGTTAAGTTTTTGCAGTTGGTGGATAGGGTGTGGGAGTCAAAGGGTTACGTTTTTGCAGTTGGTGGATAGGGTGAGGGAGTCAAAGGGTTAAGTTTTTGCAGTTGGTGAATAGAGTGCGAGAGTCAAAGGGTTAAAGTCCAGCCGACCACGTAGAGCCATGTCAGGGCTGTAATCTTTTCAGAGCATACACAATATTTCATCAGGGGGGAAAACAAAAGGGAAAAGAAAATTAAGTACACATATCAATGCATTCGTGCACATAATCTAAGGATATTCCCCTGGCGTTGACCATTCCGTCCAATTTATCGCACAGGGGATTTAAAAAAACACACTTGAATACAAATTCAAACATAACTAAAGACACTAAAACATATACAAAAACAGGCCTAAATTACCTAAAATTGCTTTCGCATATCTCATTTCCTTAGAGCCAAAAATGCACCTACTACATGTACCCAATTATCAATGCTAACAGTAAGTATGTAAGACTTTATCTAACACATACAGGTGAATGGACCAGCAAAGCAGGAAATAATAGGAAAAAATGACAAAGCAAAGGAATAAGGCAGAAACAAAAAGAGTGAAAGAAAAGAGGAAATTTCTAGTACAGAATTTCCAGAAGGTGGGGATGCTATTTATACTGAAAGAGGCCCCGATATCAGACCCGGTACTGCTGAACTCCGCTAAAGTGACCTAGGAGCAGTACAAGGTCTCCTCTGGTGGGTCGCTCAGCCGCGGCTGGATATGTCTAGCTCCCATAGGCTTCCTAGCACTGGGACTTCGACTGCATGAACTTGGGTTGATGGTGTGATGAGGAGTTGAGAATAAGAGGCATGGAATCAACGTTAATGACGAGGCCACAATATAAGGCAGAGACAGCGAAAATAACAGTAACGACGACAACAACATCAACAACACCCCCTCCCCCCCCCCAAAAAAAGCAAAAAAAACAAACAAAAACCAACCAACCAACCAACCAACCAACCAACCAACCAACCAACCAACACAACCAACCAACCACAACCAACCAACCAAACACAGCCAACCAACACCAACCAACAACCAACCAACCACCAACCACCACAAGCCAGCAGCCAGCAGCCACCAACCAACCAACCAACCAACCAACCAACCAACAACACACACAACACACAAACAAAAAACTTAAGTAATAAACGGTTTATATGCCTGCTGGGTATAAAGGTAAAGCATTCGCCTTTCAATTGGACTGCTGGAAGTTGAGGCAGGAAGCCTACGGGAGCTAGATATACCAAGCCGCCGCTAAGCTACCCACCAGAGGAGACCTTGAACTGGTGCTGGGTCACTTTGATAGAGTTCAGCAGTACCTGGACTAAAGCAAATCTGTGTGCTTGCGGTCTCCAGTCTGGCCAGTTGTGAAGGCAGAACCTGCTTTTCACGTCTGGAAAATCGGGCTGTGAAAAAAAGAAGAAAGAAAAAAGTCCAACACGTGCAATCTAATCTCTAATCTTTCAAACGAAACGACAAACCGAGGTACTGTCTGCAGCATGCACACAGCTCACGTTAAACATCCCACAACAATATAAAGACAAGATGAGTTGCCTCAGGCAAAAAAACAATCTGCAGAAAAATCCACTTTCATAGTCAAAACAAACATACAAGCATAAAATTAAAACAAAAAAGTGATGCTGTGCTGTGGTGACACGAAGAATAAAATGTGGTTACAAAAACGAAATACTTCTTTATATCGACTCAAAGCTGTACTGGCTTTAAGCCTCTTCCCTGGCCCCAGTGGGTTCAGAAAGAATATCAACTCAAAGCTGTACTGGCTTTAAGCCTCTTCCCTGGCCCCAGTGGGTTCAGAAAGAATATCAACTCAAAGCTGTACTGGCTTTAAGCCTCTTCCCTGGCCCCAGTGGGTTCAGAAAGAAGACGCCTGCTGCATGGACAACAGCAGGTTCTCTGCCACACCAGGCATCCCGAGGCATCTATGTTACTGTACGTACGACAGCAAGTTCCATGGACAACGTTCCCGACGTCAGTATTCCCAGGTTTGTATATTGAGACATATATACTGCTGCATGATGAACAGTAGGTTGTCTATGTCACTATGGCCAGGCTTGTGTCCTGGAGACATCTATACTGCTGTATGGACAATAGCAGGTTCTCCATATCACTATGGCCAGGCTTGTGTCCTGGAGACATCTATACTGCTGTATGGACAATAGCAGGTTCTCCATATCACTATGGCCAGGCTTGTGTCCTGGAGACATCTATACTGCTGTATGGACAATAGCAGGTTCTCCATATCACTATGGCCAGGCTTGTGTCCTGGAGACATCTATACTGCTGTATGGACAATAGCAGGTTCTCCATATCACTATGGTCAGGCCTGTGTCCTGCAGACATTTATACTGCTGTATGGACAACAACAGGTTCTCCATATTACTATGGCCAGGTCTGTGTCCTGGAGACATCTATACTGCTGTATGGACAACACCAGGTTCTCCATATCACTATTATGGCCAGGAGACATCTATACTGCTATATGGACAACAGCTTCTCCATATCACTATGTCCTGTGTCCTGCAGACATCTATACTGCTGTGGCCAGGCCTGTGTCCTTTAATATCTGTACTGCTGTATAGACAACAACAGGTTCTCCAGTTCACTATGCCCTGGATTTTGCTCTAGAATCCTAGCGGTGCAGCTCCATAGTCCTTAGGAAGTGAAGGAGGTCAGTTCACGTATGCGATGTTCCCCATGGCCTTTTATTGTTATGATGACTGGGTGAATGGTGGGGAATTCCACTGTGTAACAGGAACACGTGTGTTGAAGAGTCAGCCCCTCATTTGGTCAAGTGCACATTCCGGCCCTTGCTCTTCTCATAACAACTCTTGGCTTGAAGTGGGAAGACATAATTCTTGTAAAACTTCCATTATAATGTATGCTACTCTTACCCATGTTTGAAACTGGGTGAGGCAATTGCAAAACCAATGCTAGTATAATTGTAATTTAAAGTCAAATATATTTAAACAAACAAACAAACAAACAAACAAACAAACAAACAAACAAACAAACAAAAAAAGAAAAAAAGGAAAGAAAAAACAAATAAACAAACAAACCAAAAAAAACCAACCAACCAACCAACCAACCAACCAACCAACCAACCAACCAACCACCAATCAACCAACCAACCAACCAACCACAAACAAACAAAAACCCGGATTCATCGCAGTCAGAAATTTCCATATGTGCTCCAGTCAGATTTGTAAGCGATAATATACATACTCCTTAAATCTGCGCAAAACCCTGCGTGCTGGCAAGGTCCTGAAATGGACGTTGAGAGGCGGAAGGAGGAGACTGGATTAACCTTTTCACTCCTGTAGGAAGCTAGTGGACAGGGTGAGGGAATGAAAGGGTTAAGTTTTTGCTTTGCCGTCATGGCTGACAACGCAGGATGCTGGTAGATAGGTTGAGGGAGCCAAAGGTTTAATGAAACGCTATGCTGACACCACTACAATGATTGAGGCATTGATATGGGAGGTAACAGGCCAGGTTTTATGCTCTGGGCTAGGTTTGAACTTCAGACATCAGATCTTGAAGCCACGATGTGATCAGCTGAGCCAGCCTGCGGCTCTATCACTTTCAGTAATATTATCATAGACATGGACAGGGAGACAGGCAACTTGCTCTGTCACACTCTGTGATATGATCATAGGCGACTAGCTCTGTCACACCCTGTGTTATAATCATAGACATGGACAGGGAGACAGACAACTAACTCTGACACTTTCTGTGATATGATCATAGACATGAACAGGGAAACAGGCAGTTAGCTCTGTCACACTCTGTGACATAATCATAGACTTGGATAGTTGTGTTACTCTCTCTGATGTGATCGTAGACATAGACAGGGAGACAGGCAAGTAGCTCTGTCACACTCTATAATATGATCATAGACAAAGACAGGAAGATCTGCCATGCTCTGATTCTATCATAGACTTGGATAAGGACACAACCAGCTCTATCGCATTCATCATCATCATCAGGTGCCTTGCCACATGGCGATCATGGCCTTCCATCTGTTTCTATCTTTTGTTGCCTCAAGCATCTCTTCCACCCTAATTGTCTTCAGCCACTCTGCAAGTCCGTCCAATATCTTCTCTCTGGGTCTACTTGGTGCTCTCTTTCCCTCCAGCTTACCCGTTGTGACCAGGTGCTCCAATAGCCCTTTCCTCATAAAATGGCCTATAAATGTTGCCTGTCTTTTCCTAATCTTCCTTATGAATGATCTTCTTGTGTCTGCCTCCATCAAGACTGTCTTGTTTGTTTTCTTTGCTGTCCATGGAACTCTCAACATTCTTCTTGAAAACCACATCTCGGCTGCCTCAATCTTGTTCTGGCTTTGCGTGTTGACTGTCCACGCCTCACAACCGTATAAAAGTATTGGTTGTATATAACATTCAAGGACTCTCTTCCTGATGTTAATTGATAGGCATTTGTTGGTAAGAATGCTTTCCATCTTCTTGAATGCTGTTTTGGCTTGGCCGATTCTGCTGGCTATTTCTGATGTGCATCTGCCGTCTGGTGAAATGATCGTTCGCAGGTATTTAAACTTATCAACCTGTCTCAAGGTTGTACCGTTTGCTGTTATTTTGCATGAGGGAATTTCGTGTTTTTTACTGATCACCATGACTTCAGTCTTCCTGCTGTTTAGTTCCAGCCCCTTACCTTTGCTTTCTATTTCTAGTATATTCACAAGGTTTTGTTGGTCCCTTTCATTTTCTACAATTAGCACGGTGTCGTCTGTCGCATTATGTGACATAATCATAGACATAGAAGGAGAAGAAAGTAGCTCTTTTGCAAGTTGTGATGAGATGGCCTCGTTTTCCATGAGCATACAGAATTCAACAACTTCACCGTATAATTCAACAGGCTTCCATACAATTAGGTAGCAAAGTTTTGTTAGTAGAAAAACAGAACCTGGTAAACAATAACCTAGAAAATTATTCCGACTAGAGATATTCATGATTAAAATAATGCTGCAGGTTGTAGCATAAAATCAAATATAATAGTAAAAGCACATCTTGATCGATAATGCGCCAGCAGGCGCAAACTATTCCCACATAGATACAACGTAACCTAGCAAGCGACATTTTTAATTTTCTCAATGTTTCAGGGTATGAAAGTGTTACTTCGACAAAATAGTAGAAATCTTCGCTAAAGCTTTCCTAAGTCAAAAGTTTACTGAGCCTACAAACATTCACTGAGCTGCCAATCTTTGTTAGTATGAATATCTATGGTGTGGGTGACTCAGAGTGTGTATGACTTTGTATCATCGTGGCAGCACTTAAATAAAATATTCGGTTTTTCCACACTTATAGCCTCGATAAACAGTCAAGTTTACACCTAAGGAGGCTTGAATCAGGTCGCTGTTTGGAGTTTGTTTATTCAAACTGGATTCGTCACATTGTCACAAGTCCATATGCGACCCACTCAATCTGCCAGTAATTATCTGGCAAACTCCTCAGTCCTGCACAAAAAACTATGAACTGGCAAGGTCTTGACACAGGGAAGGAGGGGATCATTTTCTCCTTCTACTTCAGCTTTAACTCCGTGAAGAATTAGGAGAAAAACAACAACACAAAAATAGAATCAGAACGCGTATTTAATACGACAAGGCAAGACAAGCGCAAACTTTCGACCAAGTGGTGTTTGTCAAGCAAAAGATCACAAACAAACAAACACCAAATACAAAAAGTAGGAGAAAAAGACTGAAACTTCTTTGCTGCTTCGTCCAGTGGGAGAAAAGGACTAAAGGACTAAAATGACGTTATGTTCTCCGAAGAAGACCATGGACGAATGGAAGACAGAAAAAAACGATGATTGGCAACATGCGGATATGACAGAGGAAATCATTTGCAAAAACCCAGGCTTTGGAAGCACAGACAGCGACGAAGAGAAATCTGCGTAAAAAAGAAGAATCAGTGAGAGAATGCTTAAGATTAAGGAGAGAGAAGAAGGAAGAAATGCAGAAGAAAAGAATAGAAGAGAAGAGAAGAAGAAGAAGGAAAGAAGAAAAGAAGAGTAGAGAGTAGAGAAGAAGAAGAAGAAGAAGAAGAAGAAGAAAAGAAGAAGAAGAAGAAGAGAAGAAGAATGCGAAAGAGAAAATGAGAAGAAGAAGAATGAAGAGAAGAAGAAGAAGAGAATGAAGAAGAAGAGAAGAAGAAGAATTGCGAAGAAGAAGAAGAATTGCGAAGAAGAATTGAGAAGAAGGAAATGCGAAGAAGAAGAAGAGAAGAAGAAGAAGAATTGCGAAGAAGAAGAATTGCGAAGAAGAAGAATTGCGAAGAAGAATTGCGAAGAAGAAGAAGAATGCGAAGAAGAATGCGAAGAAGAATGCGAAGAAGAATTGCGAAGAAGAAGAATTGCGAGAGAAGAAGAAGAAGAAGAAGAATTGCGAAGAAGAAGAAGAAGAAGAAGAATTGCGAAAAAAAAGAAGAAGAATTGCGAAGAAGAAGAAGAAGAATTGCGAAGAAGAAGAAGAAGAATGCGAAGAATGCGAAGAATGGAAGAATTGCGAAGAAGAAGAATTGCGAAGAATGCGAAGAAGAAGAATTGCGAAGAAGAAGAAGAAGAAGAAGAAGAATGCGAAGAAGAAGAAGAAGAAGAAGAAGAAGAAGAATTGCGAAGAAGAAGAAGAAGAAGAAGAAGAAGATGAAGAAGAAGAGAAGAAGAAGATGAAGAAGAAGAAGAAGAAGAAACGCGAAGAAGAAGAATGCGAAGAAGAAGAATTAGAAGAAGAAGAAATTGCGAAGAAGAAGAAGAAGAAGAATCGCGAAGAAGAAGAAGAAGAAGAATTGCGAAGAAGAAGAAGAAGAATTGCGAAGAAGAAGAAGAAGAATTGCGAAGAAGAAGAATTGCGAAGAAGAAGAATTGCGAAGAAGAAGAGAATGCGAAGAAGAAGAATGCGAAGAAGAATGCGAAGAAGAAGAAGAATGCGAAGAAGAAGAAGAAGAAGAGGAAGAAGAGGAAGAAGAGGAAGAATAGGAAGAAGAAGAAGAAGAAGAAGAAGAATTGCGAAGAAGAAGAAGAAGAAGAATTGCGAAGAAGAAGAAGACGAAAAAAAGAAGTAGAAGAAGAAGACGGGAAAAAAAGAAGAAGAAGAAGAAAGAAAACAAAGTGTACTAATGTATCAATACTAATTCCAGAACAACACTGGTGTTTTTTTAACTGTCTGTGCTGATCTGCTTTCTCGGTAACATTGATTATGGCAGAGTGAAAAACTTTGTTGAAAACAAGCGCTTTTATTCTTTTTTTCGTATTTTATCATTATTAATCTTTGTATAAAACAGAAAGATTGTTTACACGGTTTGACCATCTTGTTGGATATTGCTATCATCAATAGGTTCGATTTCAAATTATCGTGGGTAACTGGGTGTTAAACCTGTGCTGAGGGCCTCTTGGCCACCACTCCATACAAGACAATACTCGTTTGATGGCACTTCACTGATCTACAGTTCCTGTCTGATCGATTTAGCTGGGTCCTTACTGAATATTGCCGTCATCAATAAGTTGAGAGGCAGAGACAATCGTCTACCGACTTTTCAATTTATTGCTCGAGTCAGCACTCTGAAGGAGACATTTATCTACCATTGTTTCTATTTTAAGACAGAAAACGATTGTTCTGTGCTGTAATTTTGCTAGAAGCATATTGAACATTGCTATCATTAAGAGGCTGAGAAAAAAAAATCCAACAACGATTATCTACCAATATTTCAGTTTATTGCCTTCGTCAGCAGACTGAAGGGACATATACCTATCGTTTTTTTTTCTCTCCATTTATTGCTCTCAACGGTAAATAGAGAGAGACACCGATAGATCAGTGTTTTAATTTCAAGAAGGAAAAGAATGAATTTGGTATTGCCATTAAAACAGATAAATGTATTGGTATTTTGAGTTCAAGAGAAATAGTTAAACAGCATTCAAGAAGATGACAAGCATTCTTACCAACAAATTCCTATCAATTAACATCAGAGAGTCCTTGAATGTTATATAGAACCAATACTGTTGAACGGATGCGAGGCGTGGACAGTCAGCAAGCAAAGCCAGAACAAGATCGAGGCAGCCGAGATGTGGTTTCTCAGAAGAATGTTGAGAGTTCCATGGACAGCAAAGAAAACAAACGAGACAGTCTTGATGGAGGCAGACACAAGTAGATCACTCATAAGGAAGATTAGGAAAAGACATGCAACATTTATAGGCCATTTTATGAGGAAGGGGGATTTGGAGCACCTGGTCACAACGGGGAAGCTGGAGGGAAAGACAGCACCAGGTAGACCCAGGGAGAGAATGCTGGACGGACTTGCAGAGTGGCTGGGGATGAGGAGGATGGGGAGATGTGGGGCAACGAGAGATAGAGATGGTTGGAAGTCCATGGTCGCCAACGCCATGCGGCAGGGCACCTGATGAAGATGATGATGAGTTATCTTCTATATCGATCGATCAATAATTTAAAACAAAGAAAGAAAAGACAAATTTTCTGTTACAATTAAAAGAGATAATTGTATTGGTAATTTGATTTAAAAAAAGAAACAATTATACCGTATTCATGCCGTTTCTAGTGGTTCGGATGATTATGTTATATTTTGTTACTTCTGTTGAGGAAAAGGTTCACAGTGTTACTGTTTCTATTGGAACGGGTGCTGTTCTGTTGTTTTTTGTTTCTTTTGAAGCATATGTTGAACACTCACTGTTTCTATAGAAAAAAATCAATAGCATATCTATAGGAAAAATAGCAATAGCATAAATGTGTCATACACGGGATAGGGTTCGAAGCAGGCGAAGAGCTAGCATAAACAGATCTTTATTACACAGAATGAAGAGTTAGCCTCTGGTCATTGTTGAAGAACTCATCATCATCATCATAAAGTGCTTTGCAGCATGGCGTTGGCGATTATGGATTTCCATCTGTCTCTATCACTTTTGTCGCCTCAAACATCTCTTCCACCCTCCTTGTCCCCAGCCACTGTGTAAATCCGTCTAGTATCTTCTCCCTGGGTATACCCGGTGCTCTCTTTCCCTCCAGCTTTCCCGTTGTGACCAGGTGCTCCAATTCCCATTTCCTCATAAAATGGCCTATAAATGTTGCTTGTCTTTTCCTAATCTTCCTTATGAATGATCTACTTGTGTGTGCCTCCGTCAAGACTGTCTCGTTTGTTTTCTTTGCTGTCCATGGAACTCTCAACATTCTTCTTAGAAACCACATCTCGGCTGCCTCAATCTTGTTCTGGCTTTGCGTGTTGACTGTCCACATCTCAAAACCGTACAACAGTATTGGTTCTATATAACATTCAAGAACTCTCTTCCTGATGTTAATTGATAGGCATTTGTTGGTAAGAATGCTTTTCATCTTCTTGAATGCTGTTTTGGCTTGGCCGATTCTGTTGGCTATTTCTGATGTGCATCTGCCGTCTGGCGAAATGATCGTTCCCAGGTATTTAAACTTATCAATCTGTCTGAAGGTTTGTGTCGTTTGCTGTTATTTAGCATGAGGGGATTTCATGTTTTTTACTGATCACCATGACTTCAGACTTCTGCTGTTTAGTTCCAAGCCCTTACCTTAGAAGAACTAAGTAGCAAAAACTGCTTTATTCTCCATAAGGCCCCCAACCCCCCCCCCCCAAAAAAAAGGACAAAAGACAGACTGAATGTATACTTTGAGGTAAAGATCAAGATTTCTAAATGAACTTTCACTTGTCCATTTTTAATGCTCAGTGGAACATGTATATGCCAATGTTCTCCCTGTAGAAAACAGATTTTCTTCATGACTTGTTCTTGAATCTTGATGTACACAATAAAACCGTCATTGATTAGAATATTGTCATTATATGTTTTGTAAGTTATAGGTTGTTTCTATGCGAACAATACTTGTCTTATATGTATAAACTGATATCATTTCTGTTAGCACATTGTTCGTTGATGCTTGGTTATCGCTTAGCAAAAATGTATCATTTGTGAAACAAATTCATAAAACAATTCTGACATGTGCTTACATCTTGACGTTCATTTTTAACCCTTTGACTCCCGCGCCCTGTCCACCAACTGCAAAAGCTTAACCCTTTGACTCCCTCACCCTATCCACCAGCTTCCTGGAGGATAGGGTGGTATCCACCAGCTTCCTGGTGGATAGGATGAGGAGTAAAAGGGTTACGTTTTTGCTTTCCTGACAAGGTTGACAATGCAGGATGCTGGTGGACAGGGTACGGGAGTCAAAGGGTTAAACGTCCAGTGTACAAAATATATGTATATTCTGTATGCTATATGGAGTTCATATGTCAGCGTTGTATTTTTATGTGTGTATAATTTTTTAGGTCATTTTTTGTTGCCACATTGTGTGTTACAGGGCTGTTTGTTACGAAGCAAAAGATGAATAAAAAAGTTGTAAAAAATGATCACGATTCCTCTATTACGTATGTTATTGTATGTGACAGAATCTGCATTATTTGCTATACCTTAGCTGCGATGTTTGGTTTGTTCGCCAGATTGGATTACTGAGCCGCATAGAGTGATGGTCAGGGGTACGTCTTGGCTGAAAACCCTTTCACCGCCGATGTCGCTTTTTGGCGACCGTCTGGCAGACCGCCAACATACTTTATTGCATAATCCCAAACTCCAATCATTCTTCTTTCTTTAAAAAAAACAGAAAGCAATTCGGTTGAGAAATAAGAAAGTTACAGTCATTTAAAGTTGGTAGGTGCATTTTTCTTGTTTTTTTTTTTTTAAACAGCTGGCGCTGAAGACTTTAACATTCTAAAATCACTGGCGGTGAAGGAGTTTTAAGGTTAGGATTAGAGTTAGCTGGCTTTAGTGCTATCAGACACGTAGCGAACTCTTAGTCGTGTATTCTTGAACCAGGTCTGCATGAGCGAGGACTACACCTAAACCACACTTGAACTGCTATTTGCCAGGCGATGTGGGGGTAACAGGAACATAATTAAGACAGTTAGGACGTGCTGCCGCTGATTCAGCAGGCCTGTTGAAAATCTGTACGTGTGTGAGAGGACGTTAAGACAGGTGTACAAGGACCCTCATAAAAGTGCCATCAGACCTCAGACAGGTTGTGGGCAAGTGCCAGCAACACAGGCAATAAGTCCCCCTTCTATCTCCTGCTCTCTTCTTTAGCACCTATCAGGGTGTGTCCTATCTCATCCATTACCTGTCTCTACAACCTGTGGGAACATTTCATATCGCCTGTAGTACCAGACCCCAGCACCAATTAGCCCGATAAAAGGCCGAGAAGGATAGGTACAATCACCTCTCCATACTGATCCAGGCATGATTTGGGAGCGTATTTACTCACGTAAGTAATTTACAGCTTGTACTACTCAACAGCTCGTACGGTCTTCTGATAACGGGACGCTACACCTGTAATAGCAATTTGCAAGGGGCAAGGTACGCTCTGTTTTCTACTGGTAGATTCCAGGGGTTGCAACTCTCTCACGTGTGCTCATATACACGAGTGGGATTTTACGTGCATGGACCCCCCCCCCCTTCCCCTTTTTAATATCTTTTTATTTTAAATGGGGTAATTGTTTCTTAATACCTGGGAGGTGCGTGTATGTATGTGTGTGTGTATGTATGTATGTATGTATGTATGTATGTATGTATGTATGTATGTATGTATGTATGTATGTATGTATGTATGTATGTAGGTATGTGTTATGTTACGTTACGTTATGTTATGTTATGTTACGTTACGTTATGTTATGTTATGTAATGTTATGTTATGTTATGTAATGTTATGTTATGTTATGTAATATGTTATGTAATGTAATGTTATGTTATGTTATTTTATATATGTATATGTATGTATGTATGTATGTCTGTATGTGCGTATGTATGTATGTATGTATGTATGTATGTATGTATGTATGTATGTATGTGCGTATGTATG
>JAPXFY010000024.1:12203275-12208275 GCA_030674185.1 Monoplex corrugatus
GTTTTGGTTATTACTATGACTGGTTTTGGTTATTACCGTGACTGGTTTTGATTATTACCATGACTGGTTTTGGTTATTACTATGACTGGTTTTGGTTATTACCATGACTGGTTTTGGTTATTACTATGACTGGTTTTGGTTATCACTATGACTGGTTTTGGTTATTACTATGACTGGTTTTGGTTATCACTATGACTGGTTTTGGTTATTACTATGACTGGTTTTTGGTTATTACCGTGACTGGTTTTGGTTATTACTATGACTGGTTTTGATTATTACTATGACTGGTTTTGGTTATTACCGTGACTGGTTTTGGTTATTACTATGACTGGTTTTGGTTATTACTATGACTGGTTTTGGTTATTACCGTGACTGGTTTTGGTTATTACTATGACTGGTTTTGGTTATTACTATGACTGGTTTTGATTATTACTATGACTGGTTTTGGTTATTACTATGACTGGTTTTGATTATTACTATGACTGGTTTTGGTTATTACTATGACTGGTTTTGGTTATAACGATGACTGGTTTTGGTTATTACTATGACTGGTTTTGGTTATTACTATGACTGGTTTTGGTTATTACTATGACTGGTTTTGGTTATTACTATGACTGGTTTTGGTTATTACTATGACTGGTTTTGGTTATTACCATGACTGGTTTTGGTTATTACTATGACTGGTTTTGGTTATTACTATGACTAGTTTTGGTTATTACTATGACTGGTTTTGGTTATTACTATGACTGGTTTTGGTTATTACTATGACTGGTTTTGATTATTACCGTGACTGGTTTTGGATATTACCGTGCCTGGCTTTGGTTATTACCATGACTAGTTTTGATTATTACCGTGACTAGCTTTGGTTATTACCGTGACTGGCTTTGGTTTTAACCGTGACTGACTTTGGTTTTTACCGTGACAGACTTTGGTTTTCACCATGACTAGTTCTGGTTTTTACTGTGACTGGCTTTGGTTATTATCGTGACTGACTTTGGTTATTACCGTGACTGGTTTTGGTTATTACCATGACTGGCTTTGGATATTACCGTGACTGGCTTTGGTTATTACCATGACTGGTTTTGAATATTACCGTGACTAGGTTTGGTTATTACCGCGACTGACTTTGGCTTTTACTGTGACGTACATTACCGCGACTGACTTTGGTTTTTACTGTGACAGACTTTGGTTATTACCGTGACTGGCCTTGGTTATTACCGCGACTGACTTTGGTTTTTACCATGACAGACTTTGGTTTTACCGTGACTGATTTGGGTTTTTACCGTGACTGACTTTGGTTTTTACTGTGACGTACATTACCGTGACTGACTTTGGTTTTTACCGTGACTGACTTTGGTTTTTACCGTGACTGGTTTTGGTTTTTACCGTGACTGACTTTGGTTTTTACTGTGACGTACATTACCGTGACTGACTTTGGGTTTTACCGTGACTGGTTTTGGTTTTTACCGTGACTGACTTTGCTTATTACAGTGCGTCAATGAGCTCCCTTTGTAGAGAACCTTTGTAGAGAACCTTTGCAGAGAGCCAATCGAATAATTTATTTTGTTTCAGTCAGTTCTCTTTATGAATGACAATCGGGTATCCTCAGGACACCAAAAGGACCGACAACCCGTACATCATCTATGATATGTCAGTGAGCTCCCTTTATACAAGAGCAGCCGCGGAGCAGACGATGTCTCCAGCAGAAGGTTAACAGTTTGATCACAGACAGAGGCATAAAGAATTATTCGTATCAATCTCGAGTGGCAGAGACATGAAGAGAGAGATCGGTAAGTGGCACTGCTGCCATACGCTATATGTTTCTGTTCTGTTGCAGCAGTTTGTCTCCCAGTTGCGTTCTAATGACCGCTGCAGAGGACCCAGAACAGCCCTCCAACCAGATTTTTCTGGCTCCGAGACGTATCGGTTTCAATTTCAGTTTCTCAAGATGACTTCTCCGCGCTCGGAATGAATTTCAAATGCACTAACGTCACAAGTGCCATGTGATTGAGAAGATCCAGAATGATCATGGCACTAAAGCCTGGCACATAAACCCATGAGCTAGCCAGGTCCTGAGGTCCTACCTAGACAGTTCCAAAACCCTGAGATCGTAGGGAAGTCAGGTGGCAAAGATCTGAAATTTTCTTGGGGCTAGCACATTTATAGGCCATTTTATGAGGAAGGGGGATTTGGAGCACCTGGTCACAACGGGAAAGCTGGAGGGAAAGAGAGCACCGGGTAGACCCAGGGAGAAAATGCTGGACGGACTTGCAGGGTGGCTGAGGACGAGGAGGATGGGGGAGATGCTAGGGGCAACGAGAGATAGAGACAGATGGAAGTCCATGATCGCCAACGCGATGCGGCAGGGCACCTGATGATGATGATGAGCACAATGAGGGCGGCGCCCATCCCCTCTCCCTTGCTTCAAATTCATATTCATTTTTGTAAGGATCATCGCACTTAGGGAGTTTACCTTTGTGCTCACCTTTTTATTTTTTCGTTCTATTATTTTCTACGCCACCTTAATGGCCACAGAAGCTGAAACAGTTTTTATTATGCAATGATGATGATGTCGATGAAGATGATAATCATGATGCTATGCAGTTCCATCTAGGATAGAGACTGCGTGACAGGGCTGTACTCTGCGCTTACTATCATAACATATCTTGGCGTCAACCAGGCCCGAGAGATACAGACACCTGCGGTGCTGGTCAGAAGATTTGAGCAACACCCTCACTGACGCATCCGTGAAGTGGATGAGATTCGACTGTGTGGTCCCAGTCTTCCCAATGAGCCCATAGCACGCCCAACTCTGGGTAGGATCCGGTTAGAGCCGAAAAATCTTACAATGATGTAGTTTCGAAGGGACTGATGGGGATTCGAACCCATAACCTTTCAGTCGGTAGTCCGTTGCGTTGACCACTACACCACGGCGACTGGTGAAACTCATATTCATAGTCATAACACAACGATCACAGGTTTCAGACGTACAATGCAGGTGCAGACTGACCGTTGGCGACGAAGTGTGGACTTTGTTCAAGCGGGAGTCATTGCACGCGGGAAATTCCATGTGAGCTCCACCCACATCTACCAATAATGATCTGGCAGAGTCGTTGAGCAAAACTCAGTGCCTGGCAAAGTCTGGAATAGGAAAGGGGACAGAAAGAGATCTATGAAAGCACTAAAGCTGACACCACCAGAATGATTGCAACATTAACCCTTCGACTCCCGCACCCTATACACCAACTGCAAAATCTTAACCCTTTGACTCCCTCATCCTATCCACCAGCTTCCTGTAGGAAGCCGGTGGATAGCGTGAGGGAGTCGAAGGGTTAAGTTTTTGCTTGGCTAGCATACTTTGACAATGCAGGATGCTGGTGGACAGGGTATGGGAGTCAAAGGGTTAAGATGGGCAGTGAACAGGCCAGGTTTTATGATTCGGGTTGGGATTGAACTCCAGACGTGAGATTTTGAGTCCACAGCTCTGTCAATTAACATCAGGAAGACAATTCTTGAATGTTATATGGAACCGATAATGTTATACAGTTGTGAAGCGTGGACAGTCAACACGCAAAACCAGAACAAGACTGAGGCAGCCGAGATGTGGTTTCTAAGAAGAATGTTGAGAGTTCCATGGACAGCAAAGAAAACAAACGAGACAGTCTTAATGGAGGCAGACACAAAAAGATCATTGATAAAGAAGATTAGGAAAAGACAGGCAACATGTATAGGCCATTTTATGAAGAAAGGGGAATTAGAGCGCCTGCCCACAGCAGGAAAGCTGGAGGGAAAGAGAACACCAGGTAGACCCAGGGAAAAAACATTGGACGGACTTGCAGGGTGGCTGAGACAGAGAGGGTGGAAGAGGTGCTTGCAGCAAGAACGGATAGATTCGCACGGAGGGCCATGATCGCCAACGCCATGCGGCAGGGCACATGATGATGATGATGATGATGAACTCTGTCAACAGAGCTAGCCAACCCATTTCACAAAAAAAGAGAGAGAAAGAGAGAGAGAGAGAGGAGAGAGAGAGACAGACAGACAGAGAGAGACAGAGAGAGACAGACAGAGAGAGAGAGAGAGAGAGAGAGAGAGAGAGAGAGAGAGAGAGAGAGAGAGAGAGAGAGAAACAAACAACTGTGTCCCATTTTATGATCAAACCCACGACTCCTGCGCTATCATCATGATGCCCAAACCAAATGAGCTAACAGCAACAGGTCTTTAAAAATAAAACAAAATAAAAAGGAACCAGAAAAAAAGAATGAGAACGCGTATTCAACACAACAAGACAAGACAGGCGCAAATTTTCGGCGAACTGGCCTTTGTCAAGCGTAAGATCACAAACAAACAAACACCAGATACAAAAATTCGGCGAGAAAGACTGAAACTTCCCTGCTGCTCTGTCCAGTGTGAGAAAAGGACTTTTTGTTAGCTTGTGGTCTTACGCTTGACAAAGGCCAGTTGGCCGAAAATTTGTGCCTGTCTTGTCTTGTTGTATTAGATACGCGTTCTTATTCTTTTTTCGTGTTTTTTTTTCTGGTTCCTGTTTGCTTGAACGCGGGCAGTCACACGTGTTTTGGAAAACAAAATAAAACCAAACAACAACAACATTAATAATAACAATAAAACAAACGAAAAGGCCCACCCAAAGGTCGAACCAGTGATCGTTGTGTTAACAACATGGTACAGTAAAAGCGACGGTTGAGCATGGCGAAGATAAAAATGAAACCGCAACAGCATGAGAAATTGTCCCGATTCCCGATCTCTGTATCTATGTCTCTGGTCTATCGTGGTTGTGGACGCTTCAAAAGAGACCAGGCCATCAGAAATTGAAAAGCAACATGTGACGCCGATAAACAACACAACCTCAACCACCAGCGCCATGGACCAAGCCCACCACACTAGACGTGGTCTGACCGTTCCATGTGTGTGGCCCACATATTGTGACAATGCCGATAAGCCCCAAGTTGTCTGACCACGATGACTGCCTGACCACGTGC